>CM036914.1:28603188-29089650 GCA_020800305.1 Porphyrio hochstetteri
GAGGATGTTTGTTTAAAAAGGTTGGAGTGTTTCCAATGTACCTGTTATTATCATCAATCGGTGGGACATACTTATGGTTCTCCAAAATGCAACATTTGGTAGTAATCATATAAAATATTATTAACTTGCCCATTTAGGAGCTAAATGGTTTTCCCTGGAAAAAAAACCAGCTTTCTTGTGTTGGTGGATGTCATAGAATATATTGAGTTGGAAGGGATCCATAAGGATCATCTAGTCCAACTCAAAAAAGCCTAAAAATATTAGCTTCTGAATTGAATTTTGGACTCTTTCTGAAACAAAATTCTCATCTTCCTTTCTGAATTTAGTCATCGATCCAGACACTTCTCTTGAAAGTTATTTTTCCTTCCCACCACAGCCAGCGACAACAGAAGTCCTGAATCATCCATTCATGTCCTCATTTTTTACACGTTTAAACTTAAATCTCATAACAGTTTAGCTCTGACGCCAAGAGGAAATGACCACACAAGTCTTACTGATTGTTAAAGAAAAACACATCACTAACTTGACAGTGCTTTCTAAGACCAAAGCCTTTCATTCAAGGTCACAGGTTTCATTTAGGAATTTAGAAGGAATGTATTTAATTTAAATTTCTAATTAGACACTGACAATGTCTCCATTAACAATGCAGGAAAAAGACTCCTATTTGTCTGTCTTCAGTGTACAAATTTCAATGAATCAAAGTTAAATGTTATTTTAGGAACCTAATAGTGACCAAGGAAAAAACAAAGATCAAAAAATACACTCTTCAGGGAAAAAGAATTTTGCTTTACTATACAAGCACAAGTTCCTTATCTAAATTTAAGTGTCCGGTCACACTACAGCTTAAATAATATTACTGTAAACAAGAGTGTAAAACCTGGAGAGGATGAACTGTTGTGATGCTATTAGCACGTTATACACATAAGGTGATCCTTCATACACCAGCTGCAGGGCATCACCAGCCACAGTGGGATCCTATCCCACTGCTGTTCGGGAAGGACTGAAGCATCCCCAGTAGTATGGCACATTCCTAGGGGCTATCAACTGACTCAACTGCACCTTTCCAACAACAAGGGAGGTTGCATGCCTAAAGGTTTTCTTTCAACCGTAACATCTTGTATCTGACAGGCCACTGTTCCACACAGTTACACAGCATTTCACTAACTAGTTCCCATACATGGATAGAAGCTGTACAGTGCTTAGGGTACCATAGGCACAACGGGAAATTCAAAGAATTTTAATTTCTTCCCCTGTTCCTAATAATAAATATGCTTTGTACCTCTTTTCAAAGCAGTCTTGGCAGACAGCTTCCATTATTCTTTTGATGCCACTGGCCCCATGGCTCGAAATCTTTGCCTGCATCACTACTCTCTAACATTCCTGACGTTTAATACTTATACAAGAGGGAAATGCCACGACCCCTTCCATCAGGAAGTTGTTCATCACTGGATTTTATCCAAGGGGAATGTTAATGATACAGAAAAATGGCTAATCATTTTTCATAAATATAAAAGGCATCTCCTGTTAAGGATGTGTTTCCGGATTACTGTGGGAAATACACAAGGAGGTGACACATTAACCTTGGTTTGTTTGTATGAACTCTTATCTCCACATATGGACAAAATGGCTCCAAAGTTTTTCTACGTAACAGCTGAGGGACTGTTCCAATGCATCCACTCAAGAAAAAAGTATAATTTAAACTGATTACATGGGGGATTGGACCAGGCCAGACTGTACTATAGAAACATACTCCACATGGCAGCACTGAAATAAACTAGTGGGAAGAGCACATAAGCATGCTCTTTGCAGTCCCTCTGCTTTCCCCAGTATCTACAGCTTGTCTCAATTGGGAATACAATACATCTCTGCCTATTTCTGTTGGCATCCTAACAGGGTTGGATGGCCAATGGCCCCTGCCTCTCTCTCAACAACCTTCCAGGGATACCAAATATTTTCTTTGCTTCTTTGACACCTGCACACTGAGATCATTTCAGGGAACTGTAAATAATAGCTCAAAGTTTTAACTGCCAGCTCTGAGTTCCAGATCATGCAAGCACATTCCCTTCACAATGCATTACCTGCACTGCTTATGCTGAAGCTTACCCACTACCTTTTTGTCTACGCACAGTTTCATACAGTCCCTCCCTACATGGTCTAAGAGTCAATGAACTCAAGGCAGTGTTGCCATAATACAGACACGTTAACAAATATCTGATAACTGAGTAGCAAAAATGGATAAAGCTAAATCCAAGGGGTTATTCTGGTTAAAATCGAGAATTTTGTGCAGGGCAATAAAAGGCAGCTGTTGCTATTTTTTTCAGATTAGTAAACTAGGATTTCTAATAAAAGTCATTCTTTCATGTGGTGAGTAGGACTTGCAGTTTGTCCTGGTTTCAGCTATGATGGAGTTAAACTTTTTTTTTTAGCAGTGGATGGAATGCCATGTTTGGGTGTTAGCATGAGAATAGTGCTGATAGCACCCTGATGTTTTCCGATTTGTTGCCGGGCAATCAAGGACCTTTCTCAGCTCTGCATACTTCCTTACTAGTGAGAAAGGAGGGGACGCAGCCAGGACAGGTGATCCGAATTGGCCAAAGAGGATATTCCATACCAGTTACGTCATGTTCGGTATAAGGGGGGACTGGGGGGAAGAGGGGGAGACAACGCCAGGACGTGCAGTTTCTGGGGCGGTCGGGTTGTCCGGGACGGGCTCTAAGCTGTGCGGCCTGAGTTGTGTGGTTTGGTGAGAAATTGCATTGTGTATCACCAGTTTCATCTATTTTGTGTTTTAAACTTATGTTATTGTTATTTCTAGTTTTCTGTTATTGTTTAGTAAACTATCCTTATCCCAACCTGCGTGGTTCTGGTTTCTAGGTTGTGGTTTCTTTTCCTCCTTTCTTCCTTCCCTTTTCCCCTTCCCCCAACTTTCCCTCCCCCTTCCTTTTAAAAGTACAAGCGACTGTGTGGGGTGCGGCCCTTGGCTGGGGCAAAACCACGACAGTTATTTTGGCACCCAACGTGGGGCACGAACGGTTGGGATAACGGTAGATCTGACCCTAACTATCGCAATTAAGATAAGCACTGTTGTTTAAGCAATCTCTGGTCACGATGTTGTGGTATTTATTTACAAGGCTGTGGCAGCAAAACCACCGCATGCTGTATACAATCCTGGCAGGATTCTTTACTCTCTCAGGTCTGTGGCTCCCGTATTTGTTCCCATACTTCATTATAGTGTATTTTATGATATCGGTCTATGATACAATAATATCGATGATCATGAGCTTAAGCTGGTACCTGTATGAGGTTTTGCTGTCCTGTCCATTCTTTGGACAGGGAGGGGTTAATAACAGCAGCCGGTATGGTGGGGGCACTGCTTTCTTTTCCTTTGGGCTAAATACAACAGCTCTTAGGGCAGTTTTTGAAAATCTTCAATATCTCTGGGATATTCAAACTAGCATTTTGCTATTGGTAGGTTTGGTGCAGATGGTTCAGTTTTTGTTATATATCAAGCATAGGTTTATGAATACCACTGAAGAGCTTTCTCTGAGACAGAATAATCACGAGTGGCAGGGCATGTGGCAAAGTATGGGCGAGTACCTAGGTACTTTCTCACGCCCGATGGTTTGGAATTTCACTCCTGAACAGCTACAAGACCCCGATCAAGTGACTGCATACCTAAGGAAAAATTGCTGTAGGTTTCCCAGAGATGGACACCTTACTGCACTGTGCTGGGCTCTGGCCACTATTTATCAAACACTGCTTGATAGCAGGCAGCACTGTCAGCACTGTCAGGGAGAAGGGAAAGGAAACAGACTGGCAGATACTATAGCTGCTGCAACCACTGGGGCTGACACTGCAGCTACTGCAACCCCTGTGACCGATACTGCAGCTACTGTAATCTCTACAGCAGACACTGCAGATGATCCGAAAAACCAATCCACACCAGTGTCTGTTGCTCCCGTACAAAAGAGGAAAGGCACAAAGAAATCAGTTCGCATAGTGACGGATAAGGATGATGATCAACCGGGATCATCTCGAGTATATCAGGATGAGGCAGAACCAGAGATTGTTACCCGATCCCTGACTCTGAGTGAGCTGCGTGAGGTTCGAAAAGATTTCACTCGCCACCCAAGTGAGCACATTATCACTTGGTTGCTCCGATGTTGGGATCACGGGGCCAGTAGTTTGGAATTAGAAGGCAGAGAGGCCAAGCAGTTGGGATCCCTAGCTAGAGAAGGAGGAATTGACAAAGCAATTGGGAGGAGGCCGGAAATCCTCAGCCTCTGGAGGCGACTACTGTCAAGTGTGAAGGAAAGATATCCCATAAAGGAATATATTACATGCCAGACACCTAAGTGTAACAGCATAGAGACATCTGTCCAGCACCTGAGAGAATTAGCTGTACGGGAGATAATTTATTATGATCTGGACAATTCACGGCTTCCCTCTGATCCCGATGAAGTCCTATGCACTCCAGATATGTGGCGTAAGGTTGTACGAAGTGCACCAGCAGGGTATACCAATTCACTGGCAGCAATTGACTGGAATGATATGAATCCGCCAACCGTAAATGAGGTGGCCTGCCAACTCAGGAAATACCAAGACAATGTTTCCCTCTCCGTCATTGCAGCAGTAGAGAAACTGGTTCAACGACTTGACAACAATGTGTCCAACTCCCAACCCGTATGGAGCAATGTTGCAGCTACTGGGAGAAAGCGTCCATCGTTCCAAGAGGGAGAATACACACCACGACGTACATTGTGGTTTTACCTGCTTGATCATGGAGAGGACATGAGGAAATGGGATATGCAGCCCACCTCAGCCCTTCGAGCACGAGTAAATGAGCTGCGGGGTAAAACATTCGCACAACGAGATTCTGCCAGGAAGAAGGCTGCACCAGTTTCTACTGGGCAGTTCCCTAGACCAACTGGAAGGCCTACCTATATGTCTGATGTGCCTGATCCTTTTGAAGGGACCTCTAAGTCCTTTATGCAACCAGTGGAAAACAAATATGATCAGCAGCAATAGAGGGGCCCTGCCTCCAGCCAGGTGGAGGAGAGGGACAATCGGGTTTATTGGACTGTGTGGATCCGATGGCCTGGCACATCAGACCCACAAGAGTACAAAGCTCTGGTGGATACTGGTGCCCAGTGTACTCTAATGCCATCGAATCATGAAGGGGTAGAACCTGTTTGTATTTCTGGAGTGACAGGGGGATCCCAACAACTAACTGTGCTAGACGCTGAGGTGAGCCTAACTGGGAAGGACTGGGAAAAACACCCCATTGTGACTGGTCCAGAAGCTCCGTGCATTTTAGGTATAGATTATCTACGTAGAGGGTATTTTAAAGACCCAAAAGGGTACCGATGGGCTTTTGGAATAGCTGCTTTGGAAACAGAAGAAATTGAACAATTGTGTGCCTTGCCTGGACTCTCGGAGGATTCTGCTGTTGTGGGGTTGTTGAAGGGTGAAGAACAGCAAGTGCCAGTTGCTACGATGACGGTGCACAGACGACAATACCGTACTAACCGAGATTCCCTGATTCCCATCCATAAGCTGATTCGTCAACTGGAGGATCAGGGAGTGATCAGCCGAACCCACTCACCCTTTAATAGTCCCATATGGCCAGTGAGGAAGTCCAATGGAGAGTGGAGGCTGACAGTAGATTATCGTGGCCTAAATGAAGTCACTCCAGGTATGAGTGCTGCTGTGCCAGACATGTTAGAGCTCCAGTATGAATTGGAATCGAAGGCAGCCAAGTGGTACGCCACAATCGACATTGCGAATGCTTTCTTCTCGATCCCACTGGCGCCAGAGTGCAGGCCACAGTTTGCTTTCACTTGGAGAGGCATCCAATACACGTGGAATCGTCTGCCCCAGGGGTGGAAACATAGCCCCACCATCTGCCATGGACTAATCCAGAATACACTGGAAAAGGGTGAAGCACCAGAGCACCTGCAGTATATCGATGACATCATTGTATGGGGCAACACAGCAGAGGAAGTTTTTGAAAAAGGAAACAGGGTAATTAAAATCCTTTTAGAAGCCGGTTTTGCTATAAAATGAAGTAAAGTCAAGGGGCCTACGCGAGAAATCCAGTTTTTAGGAATAAAATGGCAGGATGGGCGTCGTCAGATCCCAATGGACATTATTAATAAAATAGCAGCTATGTCTCCACCAAGCAACAAAAAGGAAACACAAGCTTTCTTAGGTGTTATAGGTTTTTGGCGAATGCATGTCCCAAACTACAGTCTCATTGTGAGCCCACTCTACCATGTAACTCGAAAGAAGAATGATTTCCAATGGGGCCCTGAGCAACAGCAAGCCTTTGAGCAGATCAAACGCGAGATAGTCTATGCAGTGGCCCTTGGGCCTGTCCGGACAGGGACAGATATTAAAAATGTGCTCTACACTGCAGCTGGGGAGAACGGCCCGACCTGGAGTCTCTGGCAGAAAGCACAAGGGGAGACTCGAGGTCGACCGCTGGGGTTTTGGAGTCGGGCCTACAAAGGATCTGAGGCCAATTATACTCCAACAGAAAAGGAAATACTGGCCGCCTATGAAGGGGTTCGAGCTGCCTCAGAAGTGATTGGAACTGAAGCCCAGCTCCTCCTGGCACCCCGACTGCCGGTGCTGGGCTGGATGTTCAAAGGGAAGGTTCCTTCTACACACCATGCCACTGATGCTACGTGGAGCAAGTGGGTTGCACTAATTACACAGCGGGCTCGAATAGGAAACCCCAATCGCCCAGGAATTGTGGAGGTGATCACAGACTGGCCAGAAGGCAAAGATTTTGGGATGTCACCAGAGGATGAGGAGGTAACACGCGCTGAAGAAGCCCCACCCTACAACAAACTGCCAGAGAATGAGAAGCGATATGCCCTGTTCACTGATGGGTCTTGTCGCATTGTGGGTAAGCATCGGAGATGGAAAGCCGCTGTATGGAATCCTATAAGAAGAGTAGCAGAAGCCACTGAAGGAAAAGGTGAATCAAGCCAGTTCGCTGAGGTGAAGGCCATCCAGTTAGCCCTGGACATTGCTGAGAGAGAAAAGTGGCCAAGGCTCTACCTTTATACTGATTCATGGATGGCGGCGAATGCCCTGTGGGGGTGGTTGCAGCAGTGGAAAAAGAACAACTGGCAGCGTAGAGGCAAACCTATATGGGCTGATGACTTATGGCAAGATATCTCTGCTCGGTTAGAGAAACTTGTTGTAAAGGTACGTCATGTCGACGCCCATGTACCTAAGAGTCGGGCCATGGAGGAACATGAAAACAACCATCAGGTAGATAAGGCTGCTAGGATTAAAGTGGCTCAGGTAGATCTAGACTGGCAACGTAAGGGTGAATTATTCATGGCTCGATGGGCTCATGATACCTCGGGTCATCAAGGGAGAGATGCAACATATAGATGGGCTCGGGATCGAGGGGTGGACTTGACCATGGACGCCATCGCACAAGTTGTCCACGAATGTGAGACATGTGCTGCAATCAAGCAAGCTAAGCGGTTAAAGCCCCTTTGGTATGGAGGACGGTGGATGAAATATAAATATGGGGAGGCTTGGCAGATTGATTACATCACCCTCCCACAAACCCGCCATGGCAAACGTTATGTGCTTACAATGGTGGAGGCAACTACCGGCTGGCTAGAAACATATCCCGTACCCCATGCCACTGCTCGAAATACAATTCTGGGCCTTGAAAGGCAAGTCCTCTGGCGACATGGTACTCCAGAAAGAATCGAGTCAGACAATGGGACTCATTTCCGAAACACTCTTATAGACACCTGGGCCAAAGAGCATGGCATTGAGTGGGTGTACCACATTCCTTACCATGCACCGGCCTCTGGGAAAATTGAACGATATAATGGACTTTTAAAAACTACACTGAAAGCAATGTGTGGTGGGACATTCAAGCATTGGGATACACATTTGGCCCAAGCCACGTGGTTAGTTAACTCTAGGGGATCTACCAATCGGGCTGGCCCTGCCCAGTCCAAATTTCCACGTACTGTAGAGGGAGACAGAGTGCCAGTAGTGCATATGAAGAGTGTATTGGGAAAGAGAGTTTGGGTCATTCCTGCTTCAGGCAAAGGTAAACCCATGTCTGGAATTGTTTTTGCTCAAGGACCTGGCTGTACTTGGTGGGTAATGCAGAGGGATGGAGAAGTTCGATGTGTACCTCAAGGGGATTTGATTTTGGGTGAGAATAGCCAATATAATTAATAAAGTAGAAATTATAATAATTGCCAAATAATCCATTATTGTATATTCATTATTGTTATGATTGCTGTATGTTGTACCATAGCATTATAGCCGGAGTCATACAAGTTAATGAAGAATGAGTGCCATGATGATGGAACTAAAGCCTGGCCTCTCAAGAACTTTTTGCTCCCGTTGAAAATAAACTCTGACCCACAGACTATGAGCATGGACCATGCCAGGTGTATCAGTCAAGAGCCTGAGATGCAGCATGCAACGAGCCAATGGAACATACAACTATCCTGAGAAACTGTTACGACAAATGGAGCCTGGAAATCATGGACTAAATGAACTCAACAACTTCAGAGGGATGATTCACAGACTGAGGGAATAAGATCTGTATGCACATATGTGTGCATACATGTGTACATACATATATGGGTGTGTGAAACACGAAACTGGTTGTACCCAAAGAAAATTGTTGGATCTGGTCATGACGTAAATGGTATGGAATAAGGGGTGGATAATGTCCTGGTTTCAGCTATGATGGAGTTAAACTTTTTTTTTAGCAGTGGATGGAATGCCATGTTTGGGTGTTAGCATGAGAATAGTGCTGATAGCACCCTGATGTTTTCCGATTTGTTGCCGGGCAATCAAGGACCTTTCTCAGCTCTGCATACTTCCTTACTAGTGAGAAAGGAGGGGACGCAGCCAGGACAGGTGATCCGAATTGGCCAAAGAGGATATTCCATACCAGTTACGTCATGTTCGGTATAAGGGGGGACTGGGGGGAAGAGGGGGAGACAACGCCAGGACGTGCAGTTTCTGGGGCGGTCGGGTTGTCCGGGACGGGCTCTAAGCTGTGCGGCCTGAGTTGTGTGGTTTGGTGAGAAATTGCATTGTGTATCACCAGTTTCATCTATTTTGTGCTTTAAACTTATGTTATTGTTATATCTAGTTTTCTGTTATTGTTTAGTAAACTATCCTTATCCCAACCTGCGTGGTTCTGGTTTCTAGGTTGTGGTTTCTTTTCCTCCTTTCTTCCTTCCCTTTTCCCCTTCCCCCAACTTTCCCTCCCCCTTCCTTTTAAAAGTACAAGCGACTGTGTGGGGTGCGGCCCTTGGCTGGGGCAAAACCACGACACAGTTGAAGGAATAAGTTACATTTGTTATGTCTAGAAAACTTAGAAAACATAAAAATTAGTTAATTTCTTCCCTTTCATGGAATTTCAGGGGTGACACAGTGACACTAGCTTAGAGAGCAAGACAAGCCATCTATGACTAGATGTATTATCATACTCTTGATTTGGCTACTGTTGGGAAAGCTATAGTTCCCTTTGCAAGCTTCATGGACTTATGGTAAAAAAAAAAAAAAGGATGCTAGCACTGTCTCCACAGCTGTTTAGAGAGTCCATACCTACAGGTAGTCCATTGCCAAATCCTGACTTTGGCCATAGTTTTGCTGCACCACCAAAGCTAACTTGAGCAGCAGTTCATACACAGCACAAGGACCAAGCAGGGTCAAATACAGGCCCCATGATATAGCTCCCCAGAAGCAGTAAATAAAGTGTGAAGACCTTTGGTAAAATTTTACAGCTTTACCTCAGTGGCACCTATCAGATGGAACGGTGGAGCTGTTCTAGCAGAGCATTTTATACCCTGTGGAAAGAGTCCCATCATCTGCTACCTTCTTAGGACACTAAAGCCTGCTCTCTCACACCCACCATGCTGAACCAGAGAAGAGACTCAAAATAAAGATTTTCCAGATAACTTAAAAAGAAAGGTACTTTGATCCATTTCAGGCATCTCTTTGTCTCTATCCAGCACTTTCCTTTTGCTACCCAATTCAGATTAATAAAAAACTCCTCTTCAAGTCATTTGTAATAAAAAAAAGGGAACCAAAATACAGTCTCCTTTGCCATACTGGAAATGAATTAATTTTGCTCAACTTCAAAGCAATAAGCAATTTTATGGGTGTTAAATCAGGTTAAGTCCTTATTTACCAATGAAGCTGTTCACACAAATGAAGATGGATTACACAATAAAAGTGTCCAGAGTTATATACCTAAATAATGTCCAATTACCATTAGAGGTTTTGCTATTTGGGACCTGTTTTGCAGAACATTGAGTACTGTTGTATTACAATATATTTTACATCTTTCACTTTCCCAAACATTATTGGTACAGTATCTCCAGTATTTCAGAATTGAATTATTTAGCAATTCATTAAATAAATCAGACAATTCAGATTCTAGCACAACATGCAGTAGAATGGACTCCAGTCACTGGTATTTACGATGCTTCACAATTGAAAGCGAACATGACTTTGCCAATTTTATTTATGAGCTTTTCATTTGTAAGTTTGTTTATATAAATAGCAGCTGTTTATACAAACAGTGGCTGTCAAGTTGTATTTGAATTGACTGTAACACACTTTATATATATACACTCATATAAAATAGATATACACAATGCACCTAAAGTTTTGCATTACCAGCTTTCCCCCCACTGACAGACTGTTATGGAGGAATGAATCTTTATTAATTTAGGATTCAGTCTGTTAAACTGGCGTTATGCTGTTTCTAACAGCCATCTCAAATATATCAAGATATTTTATTAATAATGCAAACTATTCACTCTGAGTTGCTGTGCAAATCTCCTTTCATTGCAAATGAAAATATGATTAGACACAGCTCCATGCAGCACTTTGGAGGTGAGAACAAGCGTGTGAAATGTGAAATAAATGTAGCAGAACATGGATCTCACGTTCCTAACAGCTGTTTGGCAGTACAAAGTGTATATGCGACAGTAATGACAACACACTGTCCTCAGAGGTAATGAGACTCATATCTAGACAAGCACAGAAGACTTGTCATAGTTCCAGGGAGCCCTGGGACAGAGCTGATGCAATAATATATTATTCCTTGTTATTAGGTAGTGAATTAGGTCTAAGGCCCTGCTCTGGCCTCCTGCAGTACAACAGCACGGTTAAGTCTGCTTCAGTGAGAGGATTAAAAAAAATAACTGCCTGCTTTTTTCTTTCATCAACTAGAAGCTGCAGTCATTGCTGACAAGGGACTAGGGCAATGCAGCAAGCAAAGGTGAGATGACTACATCAGAGCAAAGCAAGACCACTGAAAGCTTCTAGTGGAATATGAGAGAACAAGACATCTGAGTAAACTGTACTAGCAGAAACCCCAGAAGACACCTCCAATATAGAAGTGGAGCAGCTATCAAAAAAGCTTTTCTCATGGTTTCTACTATCCTTTCTCTCTGGCGAGCTATTCCTGAAAACAATCATGGTCACAAAAAAAAAAAAAAAAAAAAGAAAAAACATAAAAACAAACCACTTAGAAACACCATAAAGGCCTATTCTTCCACAGAAGTAACCAAGCTTCCCTCCAGGCAGACTTTATATGTATGCCTGTTGTGTGGGAACCAACACCTCAGCAACAGGACAGGCACAGCTGCCCAGTTCATCACACAAGAAGGACATGTCCTGTAGCATGACAGGGGGGATGTGCTGCTTTGCTCAGCTATAAGCCTTCAAAATGGACCTTATCTCAGTGTGCAGCACCACTGGGACTGCTCAGTGAAGGGGCAGTGTCTATTCCTCAAGGATTCCTTACCTCAGGTACCAGAGAGTCCCTTCCTTGTGATGAGAAAAAATGATGTACAAGGTGCCAGAAATGGCGTGCAAGATGCAAGGCTCACCAAAGTGCACCTGCTTCACATTGCCTGACAGAATCAGCGGGGGGCTATGTGACCCCTCAAGTACGGTCATTAATTACAGCTCTTATCACCTATTTTTTAATTTTTAATACTACATAACCTGAAGTAAAGCATCAATAATAACTGGTTTGGATTAGAAACAGAAAATGCTGCATACTTTAAGGGAGAATACACCAGCTCACAAGGTACTTTCTGTTGCCAGCACAGGAAACAAAAAGTTAAATGCAGACTGATACACACTTATCACAAACTACCTGGAACTTTCCAAATTAAAAAACACTGACTGTTGTTATAAGCCACACACGCCTGTCAAACTTCCTGCAAAATCGATATTTGATATATACAGAGCAGTCCCACAGTCCTCATTCATATCAAATATCATTAAAGACTAGTACTATTCTAACAGCAGAACCGTAATACACTCTTCAATAGTAACAGAACCTATATAATGAATACAGAAAAAGACAATTAGTCAATGCTAATTGGTAGGCAAAAGGAATTCTCATTTTCCTTAGAGTTGTGCTCCCTTTCTACTTCAAGAACAGTTTTTATGACACAGCATGATAGTTGTTGACACCTTGTTGGTGCTTTGGTCCGATAAACATAAGTCCGGGATACCACAGGTCTAGATATTATTTATAACTGCTGACTTCTCATAAAAACTAGAATAGTTGATAAGAATCATGCTTTGAAAACTTGAGTATCTTATTTTTCAGCTAGGAATCTTCTGCTTTATCCTCCAACAGCACAGAAAAATAAGAACAATCTGCCAGTCAGTCATTGTATTTCAGAGGGACTAAATAGCTCCTTAAGAAAGGAATAGATATTAGTGACAACAGAAGTGAGTTCTCTCCAGTGCACGTTCTTGAGGGTGTACACGGGATAAAGGACAGATTCAGAGAATGCTGAAAGGCTAATTGTTTTATGTGACTTTTTTAAAAAAAAAATTTTAAAGAGATATAATATTATAAACAATTTACCCAGAATACAATCTGATTCACTTTGCAGCTAAGTGCTATATTTTAACCATTTATAAAGCTAATATCTAGTAAAATTAGTATTTATCAACACAGATTATATATTAAATATTATATTCAGATCATTTATACTTCAGGACAACTGTCCTACAGGCAGTGCAACAAAATGTGCATGGCCTAGTAAAAACAACCAAATTACTATTTAGCACATGGATGGCATCAGGCATCCATTTGTTCTGTTAAAAAAAAAACAAATCCACATAACATGATGTGATTTTCTGAAAACTAAGTCCTAAAAGCAAGCGTGGTCAAAGTAGTCAAGTGTGTTTCAGATCAGGATGATCTCCACAGAGAATAGCAAACACCACACAGTGCTCAGCTACAGATACAAAAATATTTCACCATGCAAATAGAAACAATAGGAAGCAGATAGAAAAACAGAACCAAAGCTAAATAGCATCACAAGAAAAAGAATTACATGTCAATAAATTCTCTTTAACATATATTTCTAGTGTTCCTGGATATAAGAAAAAAGAATCTAAGTCCCCAAGTAAAACTGATAAAGGGACAAAGCCAGAGAGACATCTCAAGCAGGAACACAGGTCTGCTTCCATCTCTAGTCCACAGCTCTGTCAGAAACCAAGCCTGAACATTTTCCTGCAGCCACCCAGATCCTAAACTGAAAGACAAATTCCATCTTCAAGTTCAAAGCACGTAAAGCTGTCTGGGTCACATCAGCTCAGCAAAGCCAGGACCTAAAATGGTCAGGTTTTGCTTTGTTTATTTTTGAACCAGACAAGTTAAAGGTCTGCTGGCAGGCAGGTGTTCAGGATGAGGTTGCATTGCCACTGAAGGAAGACGACTGTCCTCACATGCGAAGACATATTAGTGAGGTAAGCTAGAAGAGATCAATAACCAAAGGCATCATTACAACACAGACTGCAGCTGAAGAGCAGAAGAGTCCGGGGTGGTGTGGGCGTTGTGGTGGGGGAAGGCTTGAATGAAACAGTGAAAATAACTGCAAAGAGGAATAACTCATGTGACCTGGAGTGAAGGCTTTACAGTTTACAATCCAACACATAGCTGTTTGATGTCACAGTGTAATGAGCTCTATATTTTAAAGACACTTTGGTCTTTCATTTGCAGCAAATTTTTTTCTCCAAGAGATAAACCATCAGAATGATTCATCACAAGTACAAAGAGAGCAGGATTAAATAAATACATATGTATCAAAGTTACCACCCATGCATGGCAGACTAACATACAAAATACCTTTCACATATTGACATGTTGTCTGTGCAAGTGACTTTAGAAAACCAAACACTGAGTAATTCCATCTGGAATAGATTTTCAGTGTGAAAGGTGAGTCTTCTGAAATTTTGTTCCTTAAGTGCTTTTGCCTACTTCTGACCTCATTGCTGCATCAGGACTCAGGATGAGATTTAGCAATAATCTCTGACATGCCTCCTTCCACAGAAGTGATTCAGTTCACAGTGCATCCAAATCCACATTTTGCACGGGAGACGGAATTCATTGTAAAGAACCACAACTCATTCTGATACTGAGTTTGAGTATTAATCTTCAGAGGCTGAAGAACAGAACACAGTAAACACTGTTGCATTTCCAAGCTTTAATCAAGCTCCCATCTATCAGTGTTACTCCCTTTGACTTTGCTAGCATTTCTCACAGTGGAACAGTTCCACTGGGTCTCTTCTTTGGCCCTCAAGTCTTGCTGGTGCTGCCTCTGACCACCTTGGCAAACACATCTCTGATACCATGGCTACGTTCCCTGCACGCACTGACACAGTAGAAGAATAATGGAACATAAGTTTTGACAACACAAATGTGAATAAGGGGAATCTGCCGCTTGCTGTGATACACACACACAAACTTAGATATATGTGTCCTTTACCCATTGTAATTAGGAAACTAAGAATACACAGGTGGTCAGAAAGAAGATAGATTCTGCAGAGCAGTTTCCTTATTACTTACTGTAAAATAAATACACACTTTGCCAGACACAAGAATTTTTTTCACATACCAGAGACGACATGGCAGGGCTGTACTCCAACCTGCCTCAGTGGTTTTCTTCAAAGCATTAAGTAAAACAGAAGAGCATTTTGTTGATATTGAGCTAGGATATCAAAGTCACTTTGATCAAAATGCCATGGATGAGATTTTCATTAAACACCATACATTTGCAACACTTGAAATTCTACCAAAAGGACAAATTGGTTGTTGGTTTTGTGCTTTTACCACTTCAGTAAATTCAAATAGAAAACCATCCTTGTCTCTCCCTCTCCTGCATGGTACCCTCTCTTGCACTCTTCATTTCATAGTTATAACAAAGAGTGACAAGAGAAGTGCCAGACATTGTGCTTCATTTTGTTCACAGGCCATTTGCGTACATGATCTGTAAGAGATGGCCATATGGACATCTGCAGTTCTGTTTTCAGTTTTTACAGTCCTCACTGATGAGCAAACATTAGATAAAAAGCTGCTCAAAGTCAACTGTGTGGCAGCAACAGAGAAAGAACTTGAAGGCGATAGAAAAGTGACATTTCTCTTTATTACTGTCATTGAAGGGTTTTTTTTTTTTACATTAGATAATCTAAAGCTTTAACTTTGTGAGGAATAGTCAAAGCCAGTAACTTCAGTCCCTTGTTCATCTAAAGTCATTAACACAATACAGACCTTACACTAAGCAATGAAAGACAAGCTTTAACTTGCACTTCAATAGCATTTCTCTATTAACATTTAGCAGTATTGAGAAGAGAGCATCGTTTCTCTATTAGCCACTGGAAGGCTCCAAGCGCTACTGGTCCTCTAGGTGACTGACTCTTGTCTAGCACTGCTAACAATTCGGAATTTTAGATAAAACCCTTCATTTTTCACAGTAGAATACAAGAAAGCAATTGCACTTGACATCTTTTCATGGGAGCAAATACGTGTGTAACAATGAGAAATTAATCGCTTCATTTTAAGTCAAAGTCAGCTACTGTCTCTGCAGAATCAACACTGCCTACTCCAGGAGGCAGCAAGCAGAACATTAGTTACCCTACAGCTTGCCACCACACAGCTCCTAACCCCCAAAGCATACAAGAGACACAAACATCTCCAAAGAGCCAGATGACTTATCCAGATCTAACACCAAAGCTAGGAAAAAAACCCACCAAAACAACCCTCCCTTTAAACTCTTATTTCATTTTTGTAGCTTTTCCTTCTGAGAGGTTTTTAGTAACAATCTGAACTTTCACACATTTTATAGGGATTTAAAAAACCCTGTTTTCCTGTAACTAGACGAGCAAGACTCTAATAACTTTCTATCCTCTAAGAATGCTTAGAAAGAAAGTGAAAAGAATAAGGCTAATACATCTGTCATCCCATATACACACTCAGTTGTCCAGATAATATTCAATCCAAGCTTCATAGTGTATAAATGTGTAAGAGAAAGTACTTTTTCTGAGAAAGAGAGAAATTTTCCAACCACTTTCAGACAAAGACTAAAGATGGCATCTCCTCTTCACATATGAGCCATATTAAATTATTTTAAAACTTAAGAAACCCACAATGCCTATTTCCTCACTACTAGAAAAACATACAAACAATATACACTTCTTAAATGCAGTGTCTACCAGAGAACTCTATGCATGTACCCAGCACAATCACCTATGAATCCATTTTTATAAACAGCTACAAGGTTATCTTTCATTTTATTTCTGCCTCAGTGGTTTGCCTGCTCTCCCTGGCAGCATCAGATGCTGATTTTTCTCTTTTTCACCAGCACCAGCGAAGTGTGAGGTCCCCAAGGGAAGGTTTATCACAGTGGATCACTCTGTCTCACTAAGAAAGAGCAGAGCCCTTTCTCCACAGTTCTAAAGGTCTCGAGACAACAAGTTGCCATTGAGAGATCTCTGGCTAGAGGTTACAAGGACCATGAAGCAGTCTCAAAGACATATATAGCCGTTAATCAAGACAAACATTTCTGCCAGTAGCTTTAATTTCAGTGTGGTCAGCAACCATCAGGTACTGTGTGACCTAGATCCACCTGTAACATCCAGACAGCCCAGGTTGCCAAGTGCTCAGTGCTGGAGCTATACCCAGCCAGGTTTCTAACCTCCCAGTTTACCAATTAGCCAAAAGACACTACAACAACAACAACAAAAAAAAGTTACCACACTAGGAAAAAAGAAACCTACCTAACTGGGTTGATCCCCTCTAGCCACTTCAGCCTCCACCTCCAGCATTCAGTGTTCTTCACAGGCAGGAGGCAACAGCACCTCTCTCACCCCAGGCAGGCTGTCACTGCTTCAAAGCTGTTTCCAATATTCAAGTATTTTTAATCACCTGCAACCCCCATCAATCACAAGTATCCTGAAGCCCTTTTCAAACTGATAATGCTTTCCAAGAACAGCTCTGAAATCTACCTTAGAGCAAGTGTGCTAAAGTTAGCCAAATGTAACACACAAACCCAATGCTTTGGGGAAACAAGATAGTTACACATTTGAAAGTACAAGGATCTGCTAGCCAGCTTGATGCAAAAGGACTCCAGCTCTGTATTCCTACATGCTTTAGGGAACTCTTATATTTCTTTTTAACTGGGAACATCCATATTAACCTTGAATAATACTGTATGCTCTGATCTCTCAAAGGCAGATAGGGCTTCTAAAGATATGAAAAGACTGATTAGAATAACAAAATATATTTAAGCATCAATTTCCACCCTTGTGGGCTCTACAATAAAGACAAGTGGCGGAAGCAAGTTACACATCTTAAGCTGCAGGCATCAAAATTAATTATTTTACACCAAAGCATGCCTCAAAAGGGACCACTGTAATTAGGATAATAAGCATTAGTGCACATCGTGAATTTCATGTGTGGATTTTTTTTAAGTTTATAAATCCCTCTTGTACATAAGTGTTTTGTTATTTGAAAAAAGCACACACCAGAAGTTTAAAATCTTATTAAAATACAGGCAGTTAAACAGGGAGTAAAGTGTATATAATCCTCCTACAATTTCAGACCTTATGGACAACATCTATCATTTTAAGTCTTTAAGTATATTAATTGCATGGATTTTAAGTACCATTAACATTCATTCAATATTGTTATTCAGAAAGCTTCCAGCTAGGATTAGGACCTTCTGGAAACAAAATTTAATTTGCAAGGAAGATAATCATAACATTTTAATCTATCTCAATGTATTAAAAAGGGGGAAAAAAATCATCTAATATTGTTTTTAAACACTGGAGACCTGGCCCACAGTTTACAGACATTAAAGCCCATCCCTCCATTGATGGCAGACCATGCAGCAGGCTATAAGGGAACCGGGGCCCTGCCTGGGGTCATTCACTAGGTACCACATGCTTACTACTGCGCCAGAGGTGTGAGCTAACGCACCTTGTCATGCTCTCACCAACTCATCTGAGGCCCCTAAGAGAGAGAGCTGATGCTGAGGTTGTGGCAGACGGTGCATTGATTGCTTCTTTTAGGATTAGCATTGAAGTGTGCAACGTGTAACGTTTAACCTCCACCCTCACAAAACACACTCTGCTCCCGCACCCCTCGATCAGCACGCTGCACAAGGATAGAAAAGGAGGATTTTGCCCTAAGCTAACAGAACATTTATAATCATTTGACATTGTAGGAACAGCATAGATTAATCTTGCCCCTGTTTTTGAACGTGGTAGTTGTTTGCTTTCAAAAAATGCTACAAGGCAACATTAGGTTGCTGGCACTAGATACCGTATTTATAATTACATCTCAAAGACAATTTATAATGCAATTTGTTAAAATAGAAAAATTGTTGCTAGTAAGAGAAAATTTTTTGAAGGGCAATCCTGGGTATGGTCACTATAAAATCCATGGTACTTTCTCTGAAATTTAGGTGCATTAACCTCAGGCACCAAGCTGCTTTCCATCCTAATTTTCTCCAAAACTCTGGTTGCCACAATATGCACAGTTTCTTCATTCAGATTTTTCTCACAACATTACAATTAGCTTTAAAACAACTATCATTTTCCACTTAGAACTTGCTATGTTTCAGAAATGAACAAAATTATGTTTTTGCCTACTTTCAGATCTGTCATCAAGCCTACTTAACATCTGCAAAGTATTCTGATATCTTAGATGCAGCCAAAGTAAGCATAGGATGAGAGTTGTTAGCCCTGCTCATGAATTTCTTCAGGGAGAATGGAAGTGGGGAAGTCATCTACCAATTTCTTTCCAAGATTTCCTTTTAACAGAAACATAATATGGCATAAAAACTGTCAAAAAGAATCACGGGTTTGTTGCTAAGAACTGTGACACGTTTTCACTGAAACTTTCCCTTTGGAGGGGACTGCGCATGCTGCCAGTGCTGCCTAATAGAAGAAAGGAAAATTCCACTGAGAATTTAATCTGCCACTTCCCATTGCTGAACTAGCAGCTGATAACAGAGTGATTTGCTAACAGGATCTGTGTTAACATCTCTTTCCACAGCAGTTTAAACAATTCCTATCTGTGAGCTGAAGCTGTACATGTCTCAGTTGTTTATATGTATTACAGATATGCCCTTCAGGACACAAGGATTTCTGTGAGCCAAAGCTAAAGAAAGCCTTTTTCTTAATATCAGTGGGCTTTGGGTGAGATGTCTAAGCCCGAAACAAGGACAGAATGTGCACCTCCCTGTCTTAAGCCAGTAGCTACCAAGTCCTTACTCACAAAATTAAAGAGGAAAATCTCAAAGGTAAAGTTTCAGGACTGGTATCATCATCATGTAATCTACAGAAGCAAAAGCCAACTTTAAAAAGTTCATATACAACAGAACTAGAGTGTTTTCATTAACTGAGTGTTTTAAGCTTATTTTTTTTGTAAAGCAAGAGACAACTGTCTGTGAAGACCTTCAGAGGACATATTTCATTCCATGTGTGTGAGGGAAAGCAGAAAAGGGAGGTAAACAAAGTGATGATTATGACACTTATCAATGCAAGAGAATACAGAGAAGATCAATGTGACTGCATAAATTTTAAATCAGCAAAACAAGCATGTTTACATTTATGCCAAATAAAAGGAGGGGACTGATTGCAGTAGCATCTGGTTTATGGCACGCCTCACATCATAAATGCTTTGCATAAATATCTGTTGACCAAACCCTGGCTTGCTTAGGGCTTTCCAGTAATCATTATAGAGCAGACTTGCTTAGAACCAAAGTTAATACATTAAACTTCAGTATCTGTAGCCTACATAGGGGATCTAGACATACCAAAGACTATCTGAATATTGCAAACCATGCTCTCATGCCTACCCAAATGCAGATGACTGCCATTAGTACAAAGAGAAAAGGAAGCTCTAAAACAGGCAAGGGGCAGCAACTCCTGGACACATCAAAATCAATGTTTATATTTCATCCCAAACAGGTGGTGACCAACCTCAGCACACAGAGAATACATTAGTCACAACTTTACAGCTCCCAAATTCAAACAGAGAGTACAAATATACAAACGCTGCCCAGGCCTCTCTTCTAAACACAAATCAAAAGGGATATTGCTGTAGTAAAACAAGATGCTACTGTAACACAAATCATCACTACAGCAAAACTCCCAGGCATTTACAAAGGAACACAGCCAGCCTGTGTAAAAAAAAAAATCATACAGTCCAGCTGCCTCTGATCACTGAGTTGCCACTTTACACCAAGTTGTACCTCCTACATCCCAACACCTCATTCACTTGGTTGCCACTACACAAAGTGCAAACTGCCTAAAAAGGCTGATAGAAAATTCCTTTTCCCATCACCTGCCTACTCAGGAGTCCTGACTAGTTACCAGTCCTTTTCCTAACACCTCTATCTTTCAAGTGTACATCAACATGCTACCTATCATAAAAAAATCCATTTTTGCCACTTCCTCTTAGGCTTCCTTTTGGAAGCACAACAGCAGTTTATGTTCTTAATCACTAACTACATTTTAAGTCTCCAGGCACATAATTGTTCTAATGCAATTACTTCTAAAAAACAGTAGTGGCCACAACACATTTCATTAGTTTCCACATTTCTTATCTGGATCATCAGTCTCATTTTTCTTCAAGTGCTTGTGCACCATCTGAATGCTTTTCTCAGCTTTACTGTATTCAAGGAAAGAGTTTGGTTACATTTCTGCATCTCAGTCCCCAGCCTTAATGACTACATGCCCTGCTGAGAGAACAGTATTCCCACACACACTGTGAGCAGTATCAAACTGCTCCGGAACACGTTTACATTTCCTCCAGCCACCTACTTCTAAAATTTATTCCCCCACTTTAGAATTGCCCTTTCATACACTCACCTCTTGCAAAGCCTGTTTCTTTTCAGTTGCTTGACCTCTAAGTCATTGCTTCACCCAAGTTTTCCAGCTGTAGCTCCTCACCATCCAGCTGGCATCCAGCCTATTCAAGCCCCTCATGAGTGAGAGAATTTAACCCTGAAGAGGACCTTCCATCTTTCTCCAGCTGACAACAGTTATTCTTTTTAATGAATCCTAGTTAGGACTGACTTCTATCCTCTTTTATTTTCACTATCAGAATAGGTCCTTACCAAGTTCCTCTCATTTTCCCTTCCATGTATTTTCTCCTAAAGTGAGGTGCATGGATACACATTGGTGAGCTTTATCAAAACTTATCCCACTCTCCCACCTTTCCACAAATACATCAGCTACTTCCTTGGGGTCTTATTTCCACTCCTCCTTCAACAAAATATCATGATCCAGTTTGTTCTGCTACATTTTAAGCATTCTAACAGGCAATTCTATCGCTTAAAAAAAAAAAAAACCCAAAAAGAAAGAGACCACCTCATCCAGCCATCCCACCAGCTGGGACTCATCCCCCCACAGCTTAGACATGCTCCAGACCCTGTTAGCTGGCTTTAGCTCCCCCAGATGGGAGTTCAGCAGCCAGACTCACACGTGAGGGAAGTCCTACCCACAGCTCTTACAAAGTGAGAGCTTTTGTTTGTGTGCTTACACAGTCACAGGGTTGGAAGAGTGAGCCTGCCCTCTCCAGGTGTATGGTTGACTCCCTCTAGGTACCATCCTCCAAAACCTTGCATTCCCATTAATGTCTCCATGTCCTCTCACTGTATGTGATGAGAACTGGTTTATTCCTCTGAAATTGTTAGCAATTTCATAATCTGTGAAGCGTTTCAAACAAAAGGTGCCATCTGAATTGCATTTAGATGTGCTAATTCAACCAGGTTAGTTCATTGCTCACACTTGTCCCATGGAGTTAACATGTAGCTTTAGCATGACCCATCTTTAATCTAAATAGTTACCAAAGTGCTAAACTGAGGCCCATTTAAAAGGAATAATACTACAGGAACCTCCCACATTCTCCATAAAGCAGCAGGTAAAACAAACCAGTGAGTTCCAGTCAGTAACTATAGACACCCCAAAGACAACTCAGAATAGTATGAAACACATCAGATGGTGATTCACATCCTTTTTTCCAAAGTATCATACCATAAGAAAGAGGAACGTGGAGTACATGTGTTTATATAACCTTTGCATTTAGAGACATGAGAATCACACATTGGTGAACTGGATGTCTGAACAGGCAGACATTATTGCTAGAAACATTTTGTGTTTCTGATGAGTTTTTTTCCATTTATGTTTTATTCTTGACCAATTTCACCACTTTTTTAATAAAATAACATTTTAAATAAAATCCTGTTGCTATTTGTTTCTGCCAATTTTGTTCTACTAAATTCAGTTTTGCCTGCAGCAGCATTTAAATTCTGACTTATGAATTTCACTAGTAAGGCCAATTAAATCTCATGGTATCACTTTCCCTTAGCCTAAACAAAACTGAGAATTTCCTTCAAAGCAGGTAAGTTTCTTCTAACCATGTTTTGGATGATACAGGAATGTAAAACCCAAAAGCAAAACCCCAAAACCAACAAACAAGTCCTGTCTTTTTTTAACAAAATTCTCTCAAGAAAGGGTCAAAGTGAATTTCAGAGATATTGGGGAAACAATATTATCAGCATTACTAAGATTTCAGCAAAGTAAAATAGAAAAATGGCTAAGAAGAAGAAGAAAATACAGTACTTTCTGATTTGCAAATGGGCTTCTCAGTTCTGTCTCCATAAGTAAAAAGGCATCTTAAGTCCTCACCACACATTCCTGCTATTAACATCAACCACACTCAGCTGAACTCATTTTTACTGCAAGTTTCCTCACTGCCAACAAGCTATAGGTACATATTACTGAAAACAAGAAGAAACACATTAAATAGGATTTTAGTTCTCTTATTTTGCTCACCTTATTTCTGCAATCTGTCTGCAGCCAAGAAAGCATTACATCCAAGATAACACCATACCACTGAGCAGCACACCCCCTCTCTCCCCCCCTTAACTTTTTTGTTTTCTTTCCATTTCCCTAATTTAATACATCTGGGAACAATGGGTACACCTGACACTGGTATTTGGGTGCTGAGTTTCAACCCAATATTGGGTTTTGGGATTCATCTACTGTCTTCTCAGTAATAATACAGAAGGAAATGACAACTACAAAAACTTGTGTTTGAGTTATGGGCCTTAATATTGCTCTAAGATGCTGGGTTCCTATAAGAATAAAATAAAACCAAAATATTTTCTTAATTTGGAATGCATGGAAGTAGGCAAAATACCTGCCTGTGAACTGACGCTCTTCCTTCTTTCTCATTTCCTGATTATTGCAGACTTTTCAACAATGCTAATGCTCTTTGAAATAGCTCTAAAAATAAGCCCCATGTTTTTACTTTCTTCAGAGCACACAAGCAGGAGAAATCCCAAAACCATGCGCAGAGGCAGATAGATTCTTCAGTGAAGAAAGGGTCTGCTGCTAAGGCAGCAAAATCCCCGGAAAGAAAAAGCAGAGTTCACCGTAGAGGAGAAGAAAAGGCAACAAAAGAGACTGGATGTGATTGCTACTGAAAGTAGCAATTCAATCACTAACCCTTCAAAAGACAAAGTAGTATGCTGGTTGCAGAAGGCTTCTTGTCTAGATAGCTATGGACGGAAGTTTGAGAAACGCACAGCCAGGTCCTGCTTTGTCTCAGAGCAGCTGGCCCAAGAGCAATGTTATCCTAATGTCCAGAGAATGACCTCTATGAGACTCCAGCTTCTGAAGTAACCTACAACCAGCACTGACTGTTCCCATTTCATTCAGGCTTCAGACACAGCATAAGAACACAGGAGAAATGCAGGATGCTTCTTTTCCCAGCTCTCTCCTGGGTGCTACTGGTAGTCTGCTGTAGAGAAGCAGACTCACACCCTAAATTGCAACACAGATGACACAGTCTGGCCCAAGATTTTTCATAGTTTGAAACCCCTTGTACTCTTATGATTTGGTAAGGCAACAAGTGTTCCTCCTCCCACCTCTGTGACTTTCTGAAATTCTGGAGTCTCCTAAGTGTCAGTTTGCAATGAAAGTGAGATTGCCAGATGTCAGGCAGGTGCTGTCCTACCAGCTTCTCCATATGCAATTCTGGAGAGTTCACTACAGCTGTAACATCCAGGTAAGTAAAAGCCTATCTTCCTAGTGCCAGGTTCTTCCACTTCACTCCAAATTAGAACTAGCTTTTTGCTTGAACAGGCCTATAGAAATAAATCAGAAAACTAGAAAACAAAATACAGTTCTGTGAGAGAAAGAAATGACATGTTTTTTTCTCTAAAAAATAAATCAGAACAAAGTATATTGTGCTGACTTCACATTGCTCAGATATGAGGCAAATTACTAAGAATGCTGCTCATTCTGTAAACTGATAAAGCTGTTATATCACATAGCTACACTTTCCTGTGTAGAGAACAGACATTGTTTCCAGTCAAGTTGTCCTAATGTTGAAGTAAGTCTTGTGTGGCTATAACCCCGTGCTCAAAGCTACAAACCCAAATTCTGCAAAAGAAATAACAGTTCTTGAAAAACATGCAGAATCTGGATGCCTATAAATAGTTTATTGAAATATGAACAAAGACATTTGCAAACAGAGGTTTATAGGGTATTATCAGTTCACTAAGATTTGTAATTGCTTATGTTTTAGAGATAACATGCCACATCAGGGAGGTAGTAAGGATGTTTTACACCAATTGTTCAAAGCACGCTACATTCCTTCAGGGGTACAACACTCACGAGCTGGGCTGTGTCAGTCAGCTCTTCCCTCAGAAAACAGGTATCCATATCCTTGTAAAGCAGTCAGGAAAACACGCTCTGGGCTGAATATAAACCGAGAATGACAGAAACACATTCTGTTTCCCAGACTCTTCCAAAAATTGACATTAAAGATGTTCATAAATATGGCCTCACTCCCTGATTAGCTATAGGAGCCAGGTATATTTCATCCAATATGTCTCTAAAAGTATTTATATGTTTTTGTGCTAGTATTTTGATTTTAGCAATATTGCAACATGTTGACATCACCCATTAGACGAGTTCAACATCTAATGATGGTTGACTGCGTAACACAGAGTGATCCTGACCCTTTATGTATTTTTCAGAGCAGAAAATGAAGATCAGTCATTATGACCAGAATTGTCCTCCTATGCCTAATTGTCCAAGCTCCTGACCACATCAGAAACACAGACCTGTACTTTGCAGAAAAAAAGATCGAATTACAATTATAACACACAGCATCCTTTCTCACATATGCTTATGCGAGTGTACAGAGGACATAGGTAAGTATGTATAGATATCTTTACATGTCTTTACATTTTTATGTTTCTTTGTAGGTACATTAAGACAGGCTTTAGGAAACTCATTCACTTGCTGTAATTCATATTTTCTAAAGATCAAAGCATTCTAAATGTTGCTACTCCCTGGTGTTAAAAACTGAACAATATTTCAATATTCAAAAACAGAACAATTATTCAATAAAAACACTTTAAAGAAATAAGCCTGATATCATGTTATGATCCTCTGGTGGTTTGTTGTTCTTATCCTCTTATTTACATAGTTCACTGTTAATAAGCCAAGCCAGCCCATTGCAATAAACCAAACATCACAGTAAACAAGCTAAAGTCATCTAAATTATTAACGTGTTCTTACCATTCATTAAGGTTGCCTAGGAGCTAGTTTTACTTTAAAAAAAAAAAACCAAACCCAAAACAGTCAATGCCTGCATAAACAACCCAGCCCCCAAAACAGTGCAGAGTGAACAGATAACATTTGAAAGCTCTGAAATCTGAATGTGGAAGGCACCCACTGGCCTGGCCTGACTGTCCTAGAGCACAGAGATAATGACTTACAGACAGGGATGGCAGTGTGCTCCGGCCAAGATTTAAAGAGAGAAACTAGCCACCTAAGTTACACTTTTAAATCATATGTAACAATAAAGAGATACATCCCCATTCTTTGGGCCATTAACAACCAAAATTAATACAAATAACTATGTCTTCTAACATACATTAACTGTGAAAGAAAATGGAGCCAAGGGGGGAGTCAGCCCCAGTAATTAGCTTCATCTCCTCAGCAGTGCTTCCCCAGTGGTTTCTATGCATGTTATTCTTCTGGGGCATGTAGCAGGACATAGAGAATTGTACAGCAGAGGTGTCTTTACCCCAGTCACAGCCCCAAAACACAGAGCTCTGCAGATGAGAGAGGGTTGCTCCTGCCTCAAAGGCAGCCTGTTCACCCGGGTGGTCTTCCAACTCCACTACAGAGGGACTTCAAAATACACGCTGAATGTGTAAACCTGTGAATCTGTAGTGGATACTATGCTTTGAAATTTGGACCAAACCAAAGTTCTGTCTCCAATGCAAACACTCCAAACTGGAGGAGTGCTTGAAAATTGCAAGCTGATCTCCATTCATGGGTTTTGGAAAAATAAACACCAGTACAACATACTGAGAAGCTGGCTCCTGTGCTGCAAAAACTCATATAGCAAGGATACTTGTTAAGCTATTCACAGGAGTCAGGATAGTATAAAGGACCTCGAAAAAAAGAGGCTGATCCGAGGTGATTATTAGAAGTCCATATTTTTATGCTACAGTCACATGCTATTTAAACAAATCAAGTGTTTTGTATGTGCTGAAACACTAAAAGAGAAATTCCCATTAGTGATCTTTGTACAACGGTAGAATCATTCTGATGAGGTAACTTGCTTCAGTGAAGCAATGATGTGTTTTGAAAAGTAGTGTATTCCTTAGTTTTCATATTATTCTAAATAACATAGCATACTATTGCGTGTTACATGTACAACATGTGTAAGATTTCATACCAATGAACTCCTCAAATCGATAATTCTAAGCCAGTCTTTTCCAAACATTTCCTTCACAAAAGAGGCCAACTATTTGATCCAGGTGAGAACAAACACACATTTTGAAATGTGCAGAATTCCCACAAAATGTTAGCTACCATTTTCTAGCCATTTACACATCTTCACATGGATTGCTTCCATTTTTTTTCTCTGCCAGGACATTATGATTAGTCCATACAATGTAAGCAGTATTGCAATTTAGCTACTTTTTATCTTACATCATAAAATTTTTGCTTTTATTTATAATAACTTAATTAGAAAGTGCTGATCCTCAGACCGTAGTGGTTTGCAGATAGCTCTGGTCTGGGGCTGAGATAGTAAAGGGGGGTTTGAATTTTCATGCTGCCATAAGCTTCCTGCGGATCTACAGCAAGTTACTGAGTGATTAAGTGGCCTGATTCGCCTGTGAGATGACGACAATAGTACTTCTGCCCTGTTTGTTTTCGCCCCGTGGGAATTGGGCAGGATTAGGTTGATGACCAATATGTGCCTGGAACAACTGGGTGTTCAGCCACAACTACGATAATGATCATCCTCACTCTTAACTGCTCTGATGAGAAAGGAAAAAATGATGTTTTTGTGTTGAGAAGATCCTTAATACCTCTGTATTAAAAATACCATCTTTAACTCTCCTATTACATTTCTTTTTCAGTAGCAGGGAAAGCCCCTTCTAACTAGAAAAATAGTGGTTTCTTCTGTCATTCTGAACAGAGGGGAGACCATTTTTTGTGCTTCTGCTTAGGTCAAAGAACAGAGTAAATAATGTTTAAAGGGTCTTATAGCTGTAATTCTTGGTAAATTTCCAGGATTCTTGAAGTAAAACCTGACTTCTAAGTCTTTCCATAGTATCATTGGAGAAGAGTTTTTCACATAGTAATTATCACTGATAACACTGCACAATCTCCATTAAATTTTAATCACAATGATTAAGTTCAGCAAGAAGTAGAGGCCAGCTCAAACACCAATTTTATTTCTCCTCTTGTTCCAAAGTATAAATGTGTTTTTATGAATACATACTGTATTTAAGTTTACCACAATGGAAAGTCATTTGTTGTTTCGAGAATTTTAAAAATTACTAATTACACATTAGTCCAAACCCATTTTTCAGAGGTGATTAAGCAATGCAAACAACAGCTTGCTTTACCATAACCACAGCCTTTTCCAGAAACTGATAATTTTATGATGAGTTAAAAATTAAATGGGATAGTTCTTGGGACCTACAAGAACTTTCAATCATTAACGTGTCAACAGAAGGTGCACAAACCATCCTGTTCTACTGCACGAAAAAAAGAACCACAGATACAGTGGCCACAAATTTTTCAACTTAGGATTTCTCTATTTCAGAATTTAATATGCTCATTTGAAATTTTCATTCAGTTTTACCCGGAACATAATTTTACATGACGTTTGCATCTTTTACTCAAAGGGTAAACAAAAGGCTGCAATGTGTTCCCTCGCTAACAGTACTCACTTTAGTTCACACATAGCATCCCATATTGAGAATAAATCACACAGCCTCTCCAAGCATAAATCATCACTATCATCGCTTCTTCCAGCCCCAAGGAATCTAAACATCATTCCTTTCACAGGAATACCTACTTGGCTCAATTTCTGCCTTCATATAATCTGAAAAATAAATTATACCACTAGCATGGCATTGTGTGGAGATCAGAGCTGAATCTGGAACAGACAAAACAGTCAGTGATAGAAATGGGAGCCAAGCTTCAAAGCCTTTGGATCACAGTTGCATTCAGTTTCACTGTCTTGTGCTCAATTCTGTAAAAATAATATTTTGAATGGCATGATCTGTGTAATATCTTACACAGCATGTGTCATTTCAGAAAACACATTTAAAATACAATGTTTTGCTGCCAGTTCCGAGAAAGAACATGGCTATGATCACACAGAATGGGTGGACATCCCCAGGCCAGATTTAAATGGCAAAACCAAGCTAAATTATATATGTCTGTGATGAAACACAATTGAAAAGTAAGTCTGAGGGAAAAAGGCTGGTTTCCAAGAGCACAACAACATGTTTGTTAAAGGATCCCAAATACCTGCCTCCTCACAAATGGCATACTTCTACTCAAGCCTGACATTTCTTAGAAGTACTGAAAAGATGGCTCTTCTTGCACCAGTCAGGTGAAAGGCAGCATGAGCAGAATGAAAAATTCCTTATCAAGAGTGCTCTTTGTTCATTTAAACAGACACCAGATTTTTGACATGATCAAGAAAGACAAATGAGGTCGGCAAAGGAAATTAAGGATACACTTCATGCAGTTAAAAAAAAACCAAATTCATTCCTGTCTGTTTTAACATTAAACTACACAATGAATCCAGCAAACCAGGGACTACCTTACATCCAGTGTGGACACAGCAATTTTGCCCACATAGGAAGACAGGCATCTGCTTTTCGGAACTCCCAGCCCTGCAGCAGCTCCTGTGGCTCTGCAGTTGGACTGAGCAGTGCATGAGCAGCAAGCCCAGCCCCTCTGCATTTTCTGTCCACATCCTGCATGCCTGGCATGTGCCCGCACCCAAAAGGCCAGAGTGCACCACACCGATTGCAGCTCTACCAGCTGTGAGGGCAGGCACAGAAACAAGGTAAGAATACAGTAAGTATTCATTGAATAGTACTGGATTTGAACTTTGCAGTCTAGGATTTTGCAAGCAGATGAACTCTTAAGAAAGTCTTCAGAAGAAGAGGAAATATATCCCAAATTATTCTTCTTTCCAGTTGTGTTCTCAAAGACTTTACTATGGTTCCCCAACCCTGTGGACTGCAGAGCAGCTCAAGCACAGTTCAGGCAGCCCAGCTCAGTCCCTGGATGCTGCCAATTATCTGGTGACCTGACAGTTTTCATCAAGCAGTGATTTTCTCTAGGAACACAGGGAAGTCTAAGTCCCTATTCCTCCTCTGCCCGTAGAACCACCTAATGCTTCATGCCCATTAGGAACAGCAGCTGCCCATGCAGGGCTGGATGCATTGCACTCACTAGATGCCCACAGATGCAGTATAGTGTCGCTGCAATCCAGACACAGAAGGCAGCCAGCCTGCTCTTGCTGGCCACCTGTACAACAACGCCCTGCACTTCAAACCCATTACACATGTTCTATCTGTCTCTGAATTTAACAGCTCCAACCCCAAAGCAGTTGCTATTGTTGTTAAACTAATGATCTAGCAAAAGCCAATCTAGATATAAAAGTAAGTACCTAATTGCCTTATTCTGTAAACCAGAAAATGAGCACGTCACACAGAATCACAGAATCACAGAATCACAGGGGTTGGAAGGGACCTCGAGAGATCATCGGGTCCAACCCCCCTGCCAAAGCAGCTCCCCAGCTCATATTGCACAGATAGGCGTCCAGACGAGTCTTGAATATCTCCAGAGAAGGAGACTCCACCACCTCCCTGGGCAGCCTGTCCCAGGGCTCTGTCACCCTCACTGGGTAAAAGTTCTTCCCCATGTTGGTGTGGAACTTCCTGTGCTCCAACTTACAGCCATTGCCCCTTGTCCTATCTCCACAGATGACTGAAAAGGGGCTGGCCAATTCCCCCTGCATCCCATACTTAAGATATTTAGAAACATTAATTAGGTCCCCCCTCAGTCTTCTTCTCTCCAGGCTGAACAGCCCCAGCTCACTCAGCCTTTCCTCTTACGGGAGATGTTCCAGGCCCTTCATCATCTTCGTAGCCTCCTCTGGACTCTCTCCAGGAGATCCCTGTCTTTTTTATACCAGGGAGCCCAGAACTGGACACAATACTCCAGGTGGGGCCTGACCAGGGCAGAGTAGAGGGGGAGGATCACCTCCTTCGACCTGCTGGCCACACTCTTCCTGATGCATCCCAGGATCCCATTGGCCCTCTTAGCCACCAGGGCACACTGCTGGCTCATAGCCAACCTGTCATCAACCAGGACCCCCAGGTCCTTCTCCACAGAGCTCTTCTCCAGCAGGTCATCCCCCAGCCTGTACTGATACAGACGGTTATTCCTCCCCAGGTGCAAGACTTTACACTTGCTTTTATTAAACCTCATCTGGTTTCTCCCTGCCCAGCTCTCCAGCCTGTCCAGGTCTCACTGGATGGCAGTGCAGTGTTCCTGCATGTCAACCACCCCTCCCAGCTTTGTATCATCAGGTACTTGCTGAGGGTGGATGCTATTCCCTCATCAAGGTTGTCGATGAAGATATTAAACAGGACTGGACCCAACACCGAGCCCTGGGGAACACCACTAGTCACAGGCCTCCATTCAGATTCTGCTCCACTGATCACGACCCTCTGAGCCCGGTCCGACAGCCAGTTCTCAACCCACCTCACTGTCCACTCATCTATCCCATGATCTCTCAGCTTTTCTATCAGGATGTCATGGGAGACAGTATCGAAAGCCTTGCTGAAGTCAAGGTAGATGACATCCACTGCTCTCCCTCCATCTACCCAGCTGGTGATGACATCATAGAAGGCTATGAGATTGGTTGAGCATGATCTCCCCTTGGTGAATCCATGCTGACTACTCCTCATGACCTTCTTCTCTTCAGTTGCTTGGTGATGGCATCCAGAACAAGCTGTTCCATCACCTTTCCAGGGACAGAAGTGAGGCTGACTGGCCTATAATTGTTAGGATCCTCCTTCTTGCCCTTTTTAAAGACTGGAGTGATATTGGCTGTCCTCCAATCCTCAGGTACTTTTCCTGTTCTCCACGAGCTGTCGAAGATGATAGAGAGTGGCATTAATCCCTTTGAGCCGCTCCTGGACCACCCCTACCTCAACTAGATGGAAGCTCTTCATTCCCCAAACACTCCTACTTTCATCCAGGATCTGTGGGTCCCAAGGGGCCTTTGGAGTGAAGACCGAGGCAAAGAAGGCATTCAATATCTCCACCTTCTCATCATCACCCATTACTAGTCACACACTTCTCATTCAGTTCAGCTTCCTGAATTCACAGTGGAAGTCAAACAAAAAATCTACTACTGATCTATCAAAATAAAACCAGTTAAATTTTAAAGTGTTGGGAGTATGCTGAGATTGAAACATTAGCTTCCTTAGAGTCTTCATATTTTCCAGCCTCCACTTTGGCTGCACGCTTTGATGACTATAAAGGATACAAATAAAGCATACCAGCAGAGGAAGACTAGAAGTTCAAGCATGTAGTTTCCAGTAAAGAGATTAAATTTCTTAATTATTCAAAGACGTCAACAGAAAAAAAAAAAGTCGATTTCCATAGGTCTGAAAAGGCAGACCTTGTGGATATTAGCACTATTGCTTCTCAAAAGCCTGCAAATGACCTCTCTTGCTTGTCCCAAAATACACTTCTCTCCCTCCCACTCTCTCCTTCTCTCACATACACAAATACGTATTACTCTTAGCAGAGTCTTCCTTATCCTTAGCAAGACCTTACAGTGCCCAGTGGACTCATGTAGAGAGTGGATGGCAGCAGTGGCATACATTCCTACTCCTACAAGCTAAGCTACTAACATTATTCCTATAGCTGAACAAGTTCGTGATGAAGAGGAGGACACTGAGAATTGCAATGTTTATTTTTCCACCCAAATTTTCTTTTCTTAACATATTCCAGTAACTTTCAGTTGCAGTAGACCTGAAGGAAGGGAACACATCCTGAAACCCCAGTGCACCAACAAAAAGAGAAGGAAAAATTCTAAATAATAGATTAAATTCCTGCTTTTCTCAGATCTGACCAAAATACTCATTATAGCAGGAGAGTCTTTTGACAAGAAGTGTCAAAAGCATTTGTAATTTTGTTTATCTTCAGACAAATCATCAGCATACTCAAATCAGCTTGCTACCAGGACATGTATGGGTTTCCAATACGGGCAAAGACCTACCTCTGAATTACTCATTTTCTTCTAAGCAAATGCACAGATATATTCTATGTGCAAAGGTCCACTCTATTTCCTTAAAGAAGGAACGGTGGAAAAATACATGAGAAATACACAAAAAAGAACACAATGAATGGAAGAAGTATACCACTTATCTCACAACCTGTGGTGCTTTCCTCAAGCCTGGCTCCCAAAGCCCACAGTCATCGGGATGGGATCTGTGTAAGGAACATCAGCTTCCAACAAAGAAAGTAATTTTCTATTTCTCATTCTTGCAGGGAAAAAAATCTTGAAAATATGAAAAAAAAACCAACCAAAAGGTTCAGAAGTGAAACATTCCAAATGTATTAAGTTCTAAAAAGTCAGAGTGTTTTAAAGGCAATGTTATTTTGAGGTCCAAAGGAAGGTGTGTTTTAAACAAATTCTTCTCAATATAGTACTAGTGATTTTAATAAACATCACTACTAGAAGAGCTATCTATTCGATTTGATAGCAGTCAAATTGCCCAGCCCAGTCACCTTCTTAATGCCAGCTTTTTTCCCCAACACAAGCAGTGGAATGAGACCTGCTCCCTGAACCCTTTTCTGCATTATAGTCACCTCAATCGATTCTGGTGGGAAGAAGCCTCTTTATTTACAGCAATTAAATGAAAACAGAATTCTAGCCATCAACTCTATTATTGGCTAGATGTTCCTGTAAATCACATTTCTATAGCAAGTGCATGTTTCAGTGCTTATCATGTTACAATCCTGTTACTGGGATTCCAGACACAAAACTGCTGGTAATAAGGAGATTTTCCCCAAATTACATGAAATTACATCTTACCTCTTGTGCACATCCACCAGAGATGGACCAAACTCAACAGAGAGATGCAGACCCAAGTTCAACAGAACATGCATCTTTAAAAAAAGAAACCAATTTTAAAAGGAGTTTAGTTTTGCATTTTATTCTAGTTAAAAGTACAGTTATCATCTACTTTCCCCACCCCTTTCCTGAAGAGGAGGGATGATGGAAGGTAATAAAGGGAACAACTGATCCCAGGCAGTGATTCATTCATGCATCCAGAGTTATAGCCAGTGTTTGATGCTCACACTGGGATTTGGCTTCAGTTCCTTCAGCTCAGCTTCGAGGAGAACGGAAAGACCACCAGAGGACAAATCCCTGCAAGCATCACCTTATGGCAATCTCCTCCCCACCAGCTCTGGCCAGCAAGGTTTACCATAGAACTGACTGAAGCAGATTCATGCAGTAACTGCCAAATACGTTGATACTCAGTAGAGTTTTGTAATCAGTCACACATGTACAATGAAATGTTTGGACAGAATAAATGTGTCCCGTATGTTAAGAGCCCCATGTAATACAAGCAACAACATACATGGGAATAAAAGAACACACTGCTGTAGCCAGCTTCAGGGACTGTAGAGGCCGGAATAGTACTTACTGGCAAGTGGCTTCCACTCCCTGTCATGATAAATCTGTGAATATGCACATAGTTCGTCATTAGAAGATATCTCAGCATGATCTCTTCAGAGAGAAAGCCAATTACAAACTCTCCAAGTGGCAGGCGGGCAGCACACTGCCAATATAGACTGCTTCAATCCTGGCTGCTGTTCTAGTGAAAATGCAGATGATATTTTTTGACACAACAGAATATGTCACGGGTGAATTAATGCCTCCATGTAAGTCACTTGTGGCCCATCAGACACAGCCTGGAACAGCTAAGTTCATGTCATGGGCCTCAGTTCTGCATTTCTATCTGGACCTCTGATTTAGCTAACAGACTTTCAAAAACAAATTATAGCCAGACAAGACCGTACTGATTACACATGTGCAGATGCTGAAAAGCAATTGTTATTCCGGCTAAAGTTGTTATTACTGCAGAATCTAAATGTTTCTTCTTGATTTGCCTTCTCCTACCACTATCACTAAGTAGATGCTAATTACTCTTGGCCACAATAAAGTTACACTGCCAGTCTTGAAATATATTACAATCCTAGGTCATGATGCTTTCCTTAAGAGGGTGTTTAAAAACATACTAGGTGTTTAGAAATATTAGAAATCAATCTGTAATTTTGCAGTTCCCATTGGAAGCATTAGATCTGTCCATAACTATGGTCAGATGATCCTAAAAATAACAGAACTTCTGAAATCCTGTTCTTGATGAGCACAACAATCTCAGAAATCCTCCTTGAAAAGTTGCTCCCTGTCCTGTTTACCAGATCGAGGAGAAACAATCAAACAAGCAAAATCCCTCATACACAAAGTCCTTTTAAGGGCATACCTCCTAGGACGTGTTTTCCAAGGGCGTTGGGCATACCTGTTTCATCTCCCCTCCCAGAGAATTAGGTTTGACGTATTTATTGTAGCAACTTTACGTATATTGCAACTTCACTAGTTATGTTCTGGACATTTCAGTTGTGTTCACAGGCGGCTCGGGGGATTCCTAGAGCAACTGGCTTGCGAGCCCTACTTCAGAAAGCTGAAGGCAAAAGGAAGGAGCGGGCGCCCCACGCCCATCCCTTGCACCATCCCCACAGCCTGTGCTCCGCTCGCAGTCGCCCTCCGAAGTAACTACAAGTCCGCTGGCGCTGGCTCTGCGCTGCGATGCCCAGCGCTGAGAGACACCCCGCCTTGGGCCCCCCCTCGCTGCCAGCGGAGCGGTCCGGCCGCCTCCGCATTGGGAGCGGGCGAGGGGGGAGCTCCGGCTGCGGGCGTGCGAGCGAGCGGGCGGACGGAGACGGGAGTGTCCCGGGAAAGGGAGGGGGAGTGAGAGGGAGACGGGTCAGAGGGGTCTGTCCCGGGAGATGGGTGGAGAGAGACAGCGGGCGAGCTGGGCTGTGCTGCAACGCCCCTCGCTATAAATCCGCCGCTCAGCGGAGCGGTTGCGGCTGGGAAGGGAGAGAGCACGGAGCTCGGTCCAGCCAAAGCCAGCCCGGTGCCAGCACCGGCGGGGCTGAGCTGCCCGCCCCGAGGCCGGCCCTCCGCGGAGCCAGGTAAGGCGCGTCCCTCCGGCGGCCCCGGCTTCCGCGGGCGCGGAGCGGCCCCCTGCTCGCCCGCCGCCGGCTCTGCCGCCGCAGTTCGGCCGGCAGCCTGCCGTCGTGCCGCTTCTCACCGCCACCTCGCCGGGAGCACGCTACCTGGCCCCGGGGGAGGGGAGGCGGCTGCGGATTCTGGTGCAGCTTCCTGCTAAATCGATACTTTGTTTAGACGAAGTTAGCAGAGGAAGTCTCGGTTCCGGACAAGTCGCAGGGGCAGAAGCCCTTCGAGGCCCGCTTGCTAAGCTCGCACCCCACGGTAATTTTAGGGACAGCTAAATGTCCTGCAGGCTCACAGCCATGCCCTGTAAAGCCTTTGACAGAAAGCATAGCGCTTCTTCCCCATCAAAGCTCTTCCCAACAGCCTAGAAGAGGCAGTCCTTCTATCTCTTCTCAAGATCAGATGAGCATTTGAAATGTTTATTTATATAAATTAATCAAGAATCGCAAGAAGTGATGCTAATGATGAGACTTGTGCAAACAATTATGTTTTCTAGTGTAACAAGCAACACAATTTATGCCAGTTAGTGACTAGTACTGGTTTCATCAAATTTGGGTAGCATACTTTCTCCATAACCAGATGCATCCCTTTTCCACAGGAGGAAAAAAAAAATTGATGTGCAACAAGAGGTTAGATTTTTGTTAGGAAAAGTTTTATTGTCTTGGTTTTTTTCCCCCTGGCATCGGTCAGCTTCTAAAATTAGCTCGGACAATTATAAAGGACACTCGACTACAATTCTTCAACATATTCTTCAATTGTCCTCCCTCCTCTATACATTAAAAACTTTAAATGCTATCAGTTATTTACAGACATGTAAGTTCCATATTCTGTCAAGAAAGTCAGCTGGTAGATCGGGAACTAAATAATATGACAGTATGTGCAAACAGTAAATCTGCGTGATTACATCCACTCCTATATTTCTGCAAAGCCACCAGACTTAATGAGAGGAACGGCAGTAAGCGACAGCAGGATTCTGGCCAGAGTGTGCCACAGCTCGCTGTAATTTTCCATCACTTCCATAAGTAGCGGTACTTGTTTCAGTTGGGGTGTGTGCATAGCATGGGGCAGGTTAGTAAATGGGTTCAGTAACAACTCACAAGCCTCCAAAAGGGATGAGGTTAAAGAGGGATATTTGTTTGGGGAGGGGAGTTGGAGGCTTATTCTCTTTTCACTTGCATGAAAGCGCACCACTAACATGATTAGATGTTTGCCTAAAGAGAAGGATTGAGTATGGCCCGAAGCAGGTAATTACCATGGTGATGTAGAAAGGCTCTTTTAGCTCTGTTTTAAGGTCAAACGTTTCACACTTCTGACTCAGAGGTCCGTTTTGTTTGTTGCCACCGTAATCATATAAATTACACCATCTTTCAAAAGTATGATGAAATGCCTGCAAATAAAGCTTTCGCTCGTGTATTAAGAATTTAAATTTCTGCCTTTCCAGCAGAAACATAGCACGTCCGTGCTCTTACCTCTACAACTTGAACTACATAGCAGAGAAAAATCAGCTCAATCTGAGGTGCTTCCTCATATATTTTGCTAAACTGAGAAAGCAAAGTTGCCTTGTACGATTAAGAGAAGTGGCTTTTACCATTATATTTTCAAATATAGTTGGTTTCATTGTCCCCCTTACCTTTGTCAAGGTAGTAAACAGAGTTAATTCTTATGCTGGAGGAGAGAGGACCTGTAGAGTGGTGTGAGAAATCCTGCCTCCTGCTCAGAAACAGTACCTTGCTTGGGTTGGACAGCATGTGCAAACTACAACTAGAAGTTCCTGTAAATAAAGCAGTAAATACCAGCCTGAAATGCCAGTATCACCAACACTGCAAAAGTGAGGAGTGCTGCCTTCCAATTTAAAGTGTCATAACTCCACAACATGCTTTCTACAGCCTGCTTAGAAGATGCGTGGTTTGTATGTGTTACCAGATGAAAGATTATAATCTTTAATTACATTAAATGTCAAAAAAAGTATCTAATTTCTTTTTACAACTCGTAGTACTATAAAAAGAGAGGCAGATGCAGAATGTAAACATGGTGATTTATTTACACTTTCTAGAATAATTCTGTTGAAGTGCGTGGACTGTGTTTGCAGACATGGAGATGTGCTGGAGTTAATTCCCATTAAAAATTTATTTCAGATAATGGGCACTCACTGCACTCCTAATTTTTCTGCAGTTTGGTAATTTTATTCTCTGTGTTTGTTAAAGGAATACATTTAGGTAGTACTTTGTTCTAGCACAGCCTTAGTAGTTCCTTACTACAGCTCTGGTAATTACCGTGGTAACTTGAAGTTACATAAGTTACAGACTCCCATTACACCATCCTAGTTAAATTCTTGTTTACGCAAAAGTATATTATTAGTTAAAAATGTTTTAAACAGTCACAAATTACTTTCATTTGCTTATCACTCATTTTTCTGTGACCTTTTTTTGAGGTCCAGAAGCTACTAGTGTCACCAGGAGCATTCATCATCTCTCCTGTGGCTATTACTGCCCAAATTTTAGGGCATTAATCACACTGTGAGAAGCATCCAATTGTTTCTGAATGGTTGGCATGTATCTCTGGTTCCGCACACTTCAAGTCTCCTTTTCTGCCTTGGTGAGTTCATAAAAGGTCATGTTCTGTCTTGACTTGGATAGAGAACATAGTATTTGATTAAAATAATGACCCATGTCTTACCATTATAGGTTATTTTGTGGGGGGGGGTTAGCTGAATTTAATGGTTATCTTCCAGGAGACACCTCAGTAAGAGTAGAAATAGGCTAAAATTTAATTTGGGTATGTTATACCTAAAGCCAAGTTGGGGAAACGGGTTATCAAGATTTATCAGCATATGAATAGGTCTGCTTGGGCAGTATATTAGATCTGCCAAAAAAAGTGGCCAAATATCTAAGCCAGGGTGAACAGCAAAGCAAAATAAACCCTTCACCTATTTCTGGCAGTATTGCTGCCAACCCAGCAACCATCATCTCTCTCCAGAAAGAGGCATACTCCCAGAATCCCTTCTGAGCTGCAAGCACTCTAAGATTTACAGCCAGAAAGACGGGCCCAGGGTAGAGCGTGGCCACTACAGGCCCTCAGCAGTCTCCTTGCAGTGTAGGCTCTATGGCACACTTCGCTAAATCTCTAGCCTTTGGGTAATCTTGTTTCAGTTTTCAAGCCTTATCTGGCTTACTGCTGATGTTTGTGCTTTCAGTTGTGTGACAATTCTACCAGAAGTGCAGTGACACAGATTGTGTCCTACCATATGTTCCTCTCAAATACTAACAACTTTGTAGTATTTTTGGATAGTAGTTATGACATTTGGACAGCTCATCCTAAGAGAGGCTATGGGCTTTTAAGAAGCCAGCCTCTGCATCATTAGGATCAGGTTTGAGAACCTAGGTAAGATAAAGTTGGAGGGTGTCACAAAGAAATTTTTAGAAGTTTCATGGAATTCTGAAAATAAATTGGAAAAGGCAGATCACTTGTGAAGAAAGGGGAAGCAGAGGGAAGACTTTGTTCTTTTCTGTTGGATTAGTTGCCCCATTCTAACGGGAATAAACAGGTCACCATTGCTGAGAATTGAACCTCAGCTCCTTATCTACACTTAAAATTTGATGCAAAGTTAAAATTTTGGCCCATGTACATGAGGTGAGCTCAAATACATTGGAGAGTTTTGAGTAGGTGGCAACACAATTTACTCTTAGCATTTGAAGGTGGATACACATCATGCATGTGCACCAGTTGCTACAGATCAGAAAGGCTCCAGCAGAGCTCTTTTCTTATATATTGCTGCTATTGCACAGAAAGTTACTAATCACAGTATCATTTTCTGTCTCCTTCTGGTCCTAAACAACCTGTAGTGAAAAAACAGTCAGTAAACATTTGCTAACCACAAGACTTCTTTTAGTTCCCTTTCCATCAACAAATTGGCCTCTTAGGATTGCACTGTAATCATACTCTGAACACTCATACCCTGTTCTGTACCATCTTCTAAAACTTATCCTTAAAAAAAAAAAGACAGATGTACCCTAGAAGGATCTCTGCAATTTTTTAACATTTTAGGGAATTTAACATATCTGACAAACAAGGGGATTTATGATACTTGTACTTAATTTTTTTTACTACTTCTGTAACAAACATGTGAAAAGACTTGACAATAAGTCCTAAGAGCTGTGATTGTCTGAGACAAAGCACCTGTGAAACAGAATGGCTGCTCTAATCATTTATGGCCTTATCTTCAGATAAAAGATGAATTACGCTAAAATTACTTAGAGCTTTCAAGTGAATTGCAACTAAGGGTAGGAAAATATCATGCTCCAAATAGCATGCTGTTAGTATTCTCTGTTGCACCATCATCTGAAAGAACTACAGATTTGGGGCTGTAAGGTGTCTTTTAAGATTTTCATTCCATTTGGGTTTTGTTTGATAGCAAAACTGTCCAGGTATCAGCAATATAATACTAGCTAGAATGCTTGGTTACTATTGGTGGTGTTTATCTCCTTTATTGTAGTTGAGTAGCATTTCTCTTATAGGCACAGAAAATGGGTAATAACTGAAGATGACCTCACAGCAAGAAAGTGAGATCAGATTGGCAATGCATCAGTGAGTGGCATGATTGAAGACAAGACAAAAAGCAAGCTACAGCAAAAGGTAACTGGCAATAGCTAAAGAAACTGGTACTGAATTTGGGCAAGGTCAATGTTTAGACAGTATTTCAGTGTTTGAGGTGAAAGCTATAGTTAGAGTTACGGCCAGAACAAAGACTGATTTAACCATATGCCTCATTTCAGCTAGTTCACCTCTTCCTGTCTTTTCTTCTAGGTCATACAAGTTCATCAGTTACTGATAGATTACTGGATAGTGGAATCTAATGATCAGTAGATGAAGTATAGGAACAGAAATAGAAACAAACCAGCATTCCTGAGCTTCCCTAGTTTTCTGAAAATTGAGAGGGATACACTGAATGAGAGTACTGTGCCTCAGCATTTCTAGCTCAGAGGGACCCGTGCAAATAGTAAAACATTCCAGAAAACCACTGAACAGCTGTACTTTTATGTTGGGGGGTTACGCAAGGGAGAAAAATGCATTAGTTGACTTCCCTAAAAATGTTCTGTTGGCAGTTATCCTCCATGTAACCCTGCTTTAGCATCATCACAGCTTAGCCCAACCCTTTGCTTGCAGCAGGCAGCACAACATATAGCCTGAACTAGTTTATTGAGGAACCATCCATGCCCCTCCTAATCTAAGCTTATAGGATGCATGTCATCTTTACATCTTTTTCCTCTATAAACTCCTACTGGTTTTCATCTTTTCTCCTACCATCCCTAATGTTGCCCAAGCCTAAAAGTTTATACAACTTGACTTTTTTCCCTGCCATGAGGTACATTGAGCTAAAGAGTAGTCTCCTACCACTCCATTTCCGGCATTGCTCAAGATTTCCTAACTCATCAGGTTCTTCGCTTAATGCACAGCAGTCACAAGCGGAAAGCATGGGGCAAGAGTCAACATCTGATTTCAAAGTTCAGCTCTAGCTCTAGTGTTAAATTTTTGTCTTCATTGTTTTCATCTTGGCTTAGTCTGAAACTGTCCCATGGTAAGCAACTTTCTCAAGTGAGGCTTTATTTCAGATAAAAGATATTTCTTTACTCATTTGCTTCCTAAAGAGAACTTCCAAGTTAAAGAGTTCAACAGTATTTTGCCTTTAAATACATTTTAACATACTGTTCCATGTTCGTAAACATACCATCAAATTAAGTCATGTCAGTACAGGGTAGCCACACATCCAAACATTTGCTCAGTTCAATTGGTAATGTTCCTAGCACTAAAGCAAAGCTCACGTGGTAACTTTTGGGGGGCACAGTGCTTCCCTTTCCTGGCACACGTGCAGGTATGTTTGCTTGAGAACAAAGACTACTCCTTTGTTGAGAATGCATTGATAAACAAATATCCTCTAACTCAGCTGCTATTCTGGCTGTACCAGCCTTCATTTTGCTACATCTGTTGCTGGTTCTCACTACCCACAAGGAATCTCTCAGAACCAGGGCAGTAAAGGGAGTTTACTAATGAGTTTTATTTTCAAAATAGAGCAATAAATTTTATGTTGAAAAAAAAACAGGAAACAAGCTGTACAGATTTGGCAGAACATCTATTTTGGTATCATTCTATTAGGCGTGCTGCTTTCCAGACAAAGCACACTAAGGACCACAGTATCTTGTTTTTTTCATGGGTGGTACCACCTTGCACGCTGACGTGCATTAAGGTGTCTGCTCTCTTTGATTAACCCCTTACAACCTCACTAGTTCAATTGACTTTTATGAAAATCACATATTTATTGCTTTCCTTTCTATTTGGCTACTCAAATTTTCTTATAGTCCTTGTAACGATCTGCCCTAACAGGAGTTTTGCGCAAGTGAAAGCACAACTGGGCCTCTGTTTCCCATACTATACTTGCTGAAAGTTACAATGATATTAACTTCTCTTGGGCTTAGCTGCATTACCATTTTAAAAGACGCTTTTTGTCTGGATAAACTCTTGTACTTTAACAGTTACTCATACTGTTTTCTTCTCTTTCTGCCTTTGGTTCCCTTTTTCTGACCCTAATGAGGTATTCATTAAGAAGCCTCCATGCTGATCCTTTGCTTTTAATCTTTTAACTTTTCCCTCCAGGCTGTTCCGAACACTCTCATTTAAGGAAAAGTCTTTTCTGAGGCATATTGCCATTGTGTGATATTTTCCCACTGTAAGGATATCTAAATTAATTATATAAAAGAAAAGTAATCAAGCGTTTCAATCAGACACAGTGAACCAAATCCTGTTACGTTTTGCTGAATTATGACATGTGGAAAACAAAGCTTCCTCTGAACAAAGGTGATGAAATCTAACATCCATTTCCTTGCACAGAAATTCACAATACATTTGCATTAGTTTCTCATGTAAGAAAAACACTATTTTTCAGCATGATGTCAAACAAACCAACCAACCCATTTGTGTTTGTTTCCCCAGAGCCATAATACTTTGACTAGGAGGAAGTTATGTGGAAATTACTACTGGTAGTATTGGAAATGTAGAGGTAAAGCTCCCATATTTGTTGCTTTAGTTAATGTGACAGATACTTTAATGATATTTATTGCTATGTCTGTGTCCACATAGACATGCCCACATCTGCACGTGCACTTGTTTCTCTGTTAGTTTTCATTACTCAAACCAAAAGCTTCCATCAGTCACTTTAACCACATCAGTGATAGGTAAGATACAGGGCTGTGATGTTAGAGGTTTTTTAGAGAAAGTCTTTTTAGACACAGTGGACAACATAAACTACTCTCATCCAACTAATCACATTTCCATTAGAATAGAAAGCAATGCCTATGTTTGACAGAGGTCTCTCCATTTCTGGAGTAGAAGCAGAGAATTTTAAGTGTTTCTTTTCTCTCCCAGTTTCTGACAGATTAGCCATCCTTGCAGCAAAAGATTACCGTATTGCCCTGCACAATACGTTTCTAAAGCTTTCATTAATTTGCGTTTGTCTTCTATTTTTGTGGGAGTGGGTGAGCAAAAAGCACGTGCTGCAGAGGGGACTATGTATCAAGTCTGTAGAGCTTTTTGATGCATCCAGGCTCCACCTCGCTGATGTAGCTTAATCGCAGGAAAATGAGGATTAGTGGATAGGCTCCATGACACAATGTGTTTCATTTCACACACATTACATGGCAGTACAGCTACCCATAATAAAATAAAAGATATAACCATCTACCTTTCTCATTGGCTCATCTCAATTAACAAAAGCTGAGTGTGGAGAGACTTCATTGTGGGAGGCAGGGGAGTCTAGAGGAGAACTGAACTGTATACCTCTTGCTTCCTCATAGCTGCTTGTGGAAGTAGCACCATGTCCCTGTAGAACCACCTCCCCTGCAGAAATTGCTCTGGCCAACAGCCATTTGTGCAGTAATGCACATTTCTAATATTTTAGGCTTCAAATTAAAATACAACAGTGGGTTAGAGTTTTATATGCTGCAAAAACTGCAAGGAAGAGCCTATATATACAAGTGTCCTTTTATGACCTGGAGTCAGTAATGGAACAACAGTTTGTGAGCAAGGAATCTTCACAAGACACTAATATTTTGGGGCTAAGTTCTATGAGCCCTAGTGTACATAAGTAGCTGTTACTCTCAAGGTCCCAAAAATATTACTTCCACCATAACTGTAATCATCCCGAAATGCAAAGAATAGCGTCTAAAGAGGCAAAGATTTAATTTACCTCAGAGAAGAAAGATTTGCATAGCACTCCTGAGGTTACTAACCTCTCACTCTTTTCTGCTGTATAAAAGCAATTCTCATATGCTGTGAATTTTCACTTTTGTGTTTTAACAAGCAAGGGGTTAACTCTTCCTGCCAATACTGGTACATCTGATTCATTAAAACGTTTGTGTTTGGAATCCTTAGCAGAGAGTCCAGCCTTCCATCCTTTACCCATCCAGAACGTTTTGTTGGCATCTTCACATTGCCCATGCCCTTTAGATCATGCTGCTTTGAAAGTCACACTATTCATGCAACACCAAAAAAGCAACAATCTTCATGCAAGATTTCCCGCATTTGCCTGACCTTGTGTGTAGGGACTTCAGCCAGAGTTGCATCATTCTCCTCCAGTGGGGATAGGCTTCCCAACTTGGCCAAGTTTCAGGAGCTCTGTAAAGGCTATGTGGTAAAAGCACAGGGTAACTATGTGCTTTGCTAAGTCAGCAAAAGCAACTATTTTTTACAACAGTCTGTGCCTTTTGCAGCAGCACTCTGAAGTGTCATCCTTTCAGGGTTTTTAGGTAACAGAAATGTGTAATTTCTGCTACAGGATCTTTGATATTTGCAGATTCTGCATTTCTCTGTGTTCCAAAAAGTTGTAAAGATTAAGAGTTTGCAGTGGGGAATAATGTTCCACAAATCACTAGCTCCAGCATAGCTACAAGGCAAGCTACTTCATGCCTCAGTGAGACTAGAGAAAGAGCAAGTGGCTGAAATACAGAAAAGTTAGCTGGCTTAATCACAGGATAAGATGAAACTATTGTCTTTATAAATTCAGATATTGTTAAAAACAGCAAAGCAACAAGCTGATCGCCCAGATGTCTCTCTGTGCTGCTCAGTGCATTGTATCTTCCTTGAAGAACAGTAGAAGAGAAAGGATCTGTCTTGTATTCATAGTTTGCAGAAGTAGCTTTTATTCCCTCAAAACAGCTACTCTTCAGGTGACAGCTACCTTCTACTGGACCAGTGAAACCATTGACTAATGGTGAGATCTGCACAGTGAAACTTTCAGTTTTGAATGCACAAAAGACATTCACTCCTGCAAGAAAGAATGACCAGAGACCAGTGATACTCCAAACAGCACAGAAAGTGTCTTGTAGGCCCTTGTTAAGTTCTGAATGCCTGAGATCATCGTAATATAACACTGTATTTCTCTTACAAGCTGGGAAGAAGGAACATTTGTTGTTATTGCTATTTTGCATATTTATGGAGGTACCCACAAGCTTCAGCAAAGAGCAATGCATAACCTAAAGACAGATTAATAGGTATATGAAATACCAGTAAGTCAAATTGCTGTTTTATAATGTTCTGAAAGGAGGCAAGATACCTCACATACCGTATCTGATCTGTGCTCTGTTAGAAGAGGGCATGCTAAGGGCTTTCAGCTGTGTTTCTTATTTCAGTGTGTGTTTGGGTTTTTCTCTCTCTTGCCTCTCCACAGCCTTAACATAAGGCTGAAATACAGGTCTGGATCAAGCCCAGCATTAGTGTAAATTCCCTTACTCCTCAGGTTGGAGGCCTTCATAGTAGAAGCTTAAGATTCATTCCATATGGAAAGAATAATTACAATCGAAATTTTAGGTGTACAGAAGCTACATTTCTGTAGGATGTGAACTGCGGTGAAATTAGAGAAAAGAATACCTTAAAACTTATTATTCCATGGAACTAAGCTAATAGAATAGAAATTTCAAATTCATCAAATTATTTCACTCTCACTTAACAAACCTGAATTTGATTTCTGTCTTTATTAAAAATGATCACATGGGGCACACTATATTTTATATAGGCAATTCCAGTTGCAATAAAGGAAATGTGTTAATCCACTCGTTTACTATCACTCAGAGAAAGTAACCGTGCAGCACGTAACCTTTCACAGCTCAAATTAATCTCACTTTTATTCGTTTGGGGACTTGATGGCTTAATTCTTGCTAACTATTGGCTCTTTTGGATACTTCCAAATACCCTAAAGGTACTACATAATGAGGCATCAAATCTGAAGTTATGAACACGCAGTAAGCTGTATATGTATAATAAAATAGTATCTCATGTTGTGTTGCCCATCAAAAATCTTTTCATGTCAATGCTGAAAACCCTAGAAATGCTAGTGCTACCTTCATCTGAAAGAGATTTCTTTTTTTCTTTTCTGGCATCTAATGTGCACTAAATGGCACTGTTAGTGATAGGCGGAGATGACATGTCCCCTGTAAGCAGACTTTAGGTTAGCCTGCTGATTATTGATCATTTTTATCTCCTGGGAGGGCGCCAACCTTCCTTTTTGGTAAAGCTAATGGCTAGAATAGAGGTGCAAAAAATCCATGCTGGATTGATGATGAAAGTTAATGCCCTCATTTCAAAGTCTTAATGTGTCTATGTGTCTTCAGACACTTTTAGAAAATGAGGCAATTCTTTCCCCAGTGGTGTACACCAGAGGACCAAATGCCTCCTGCTATAACAATTTTTCATATTTAAAAACTAATTCAGCTGTAGGTTTAATACACTAAATAAAGATTGTCTTAATTCATCAAGACAGAACAACTGAGGTACTGGGACAAGGGGATATGACATGGGGATGTACATTTCAGATATCATCTTTTCAGAAGCTTAGCATTTGGATGTTTAGTTTCAGAAGTCCTGAACTAGAAACATATTTTAAATTAGCTTTTCAGTTTTAAGATAATTTCACATTTACATCTCTTAAGGATATATCAGCAACTAAGACACATTAAACACCAGAAAGTTTGCAACACATTCATGCAGCCTTGGTCAAAGAATGAAAGCAGAGATCGCTCTGATAGATAAGTATGAAAAAAAGAAACCAGAAAATTATGTGTAAAAATTGAGAGATCTGGAGTATCGTGTACACTGTCAAGCCAAAACCAGAGATCTCGAAAACTACTACCTCACTGTTCCTCCCCTAGAGATTAGATAAAAACACTGGATGGGGAGAATGGTTAATCCTTCAGCGTTGTGAAATACAGTTCTACATTTATTGAACCCAAAAATGTTTTCCTTTCCTTAACAGCAGAGAGAAGAAAATTATGTGTTTTTAGAGGAAAAACTCACCGAGACAATGTTAACTTTTAAACCTAAACGAGCTGAAAAGTGAAACCTATAAGTGAAATCTCAATTACAAGATTGTTGGCTAACAATGAGTGCTCTGCAGATCAGTCAACAAACTTTTGTACAAGAACCACCCCTTAATCATTGCTAAGCTCGTGTTCACTAAACCACTGAGTTCTAGTGAGGTTGAGAAACTCTAGTGAAGTTGAGCAACCCTTCCCAGGCGCTAACATCTGCAAGTAAAATTGTATAGGAATATGTACGTCAGAATTTCCCAACTTCTGGAGGGAAAAAAAAAAAGTATCCACGAGGAAGGAACTGGTAGAGCTGACTTTGGCCAGAGAGCTAAGTAACACGAAGTAATATTTCCAATGTTCCTGGACTGTAAATACTACGGGAGCATATGCAAAATATAGCCCAAACTTTCACTGCTGCTGCAGCAGCTAGAATTGTAACTGCAACATTCTTACACTGTAGGGTGTTAAGAAGAGCACGCAAAAAAATTGTGACATATTAAACTGAATTATTACTAAGCATTTAATGCCCAAAAAAAGTACTTGGAATATTTTTTCATCACTCTACAGCCCCAGAAATTAGTGTTTTACAGATGGTCTTTCACTTATGCTAATTTTTGCCACATCCATTTCCAACACAAAGTCTTTGACTGTGCAAAATAACTACTAGTTTTCTTTATTCTGCATTTTAAATCTAGCCAACTTAAGATAAGCTTAGAATCTCTAGATATCACTTCTATTTTCTATAAGTGCTCCATTTTAGTAGCTTCAAGATATGTCATATGCTTGTACCCAAATATCACTTCAGTGCATAGAGATACTGTACGACCCATTTGATTTAAATATAGGACAAGGCACTGATTATTTCTATTTATCTGTCGCAACACAATAGACTTAATATCAATTTTTTGGTTCTACTTTGCCCATCTACTATAAAATAAATGTCACCACAACACTAACAACTTTTCTTCTCTGTCTATCTTGAAAGATGTTTGCCCTTACTAGCATCAGAGAACTATTTAGGTCAATAAACGATTTGAAACACAGTAACATTATCGTGCACTGACACTGTCCAAAGGAGTCAGGACAAACCCGGGTGCAATAGTAAAAGGGGTGGAGTGACATCAGGATCTTGTTCCATGATTTACAAGTGCAAGAATTGGACTGAATGTCAGCAAAACCAGGACTAGGATAAAGGAAATTAGATATAAGCTAGTAGACACTATGATAAACTTAAAATAGTTCACTCTGGTACCTTGTAACTTACATAAATGCAGAAGTTCAATGATAGGTATTTTGCCTTTTGTTTGCATCTTAAATAATCTTGAAGGAAGGGAGTATTTTCAAAAGTGGTGGCACTTGAATATCAAATAAAGCCATTCTCTTATTTTAAAATGGGAAATACAGACCTCTAGTGGTCGAAATATGTATTATGAATTAAACTTCAAAGGTATTTAAAAGTCACTAGGTTTAACTGTGTTACTTTCCTTTTCTTTTACATTTCCCCCTACCCCCATCAGACTCACACACACACTCTCACTCCCAATTCCAATGTTCAGTCATTCCACAAGCACTGATTTTTCCCAGAGGAAAAAGTCCTTTCATCTGTCCTTTTCTCACATAAATTCTACGACTGAAACCGAGTACAGTTGAAAGATACTTGGGAAGTGAAGGGAAAATTAATGAGAGCAGTCTATGAAAACAAACAGAAAAAGAGATGCTCGTTCTTTTCAGAATAAACTATGAAGCCATCATACAGAAGGACAGACTCTTTTGAAGTATGCTGGAAGAAATAAATACAGTGGAGTTCTTATGGTCAGAGTACATAAACAGCTCACTTTTACAAGGTAGCAATAACTGGCCCTCTGCTAGCACAGAATAAGTAATAAGCAATGTAGAGTTTTGATGTTACAGAAGAACCAGATCCTAGAAAGATCACAGGCAGTTTATTTTCCAGCTGTAGAGATAGCACAAATGAAACAGACCAGCTTCAACTCTTGCAAGGGGAATTCATAAGGAATCTACATACAGGTTAGAGAATTTAAAAGATAAATACTTTACTCAAGAACAAAGGAAAGCAAACACTACAAAATCAACACAATTTCAACAGACTGGCAGTGTCTCCATGAGGACCTGACTAGGAGGACAGCTATTAAACAAAAGTGCAGAGGCCAGCACAAGGTCCTGCAAATTCCAATTGTTGTCCTGTCAGACCACCTCCTGATCCAGAATTGCAAAAGCAACAGCCAGCTTGACAGCGACTAATGCAGATCTTCTGAAGCTTGCTTTCTGTTCTTGGGGCTCATCTACAGAAGTGTGGGCCATGTTCCAGTCCCATACTGTCCACTGCGGTTCCATTTCAGTAATATCTTGATTTACTGCCATTTGTCATGAAGTCAGACACTGACCTCTGCAGAGGATGGTGGCAGTGATTGCAGGAGGCTGATGCACATCACAAGGCCACAACAGTTTGAATTACGTGACTTTATATGCTTAAGTGTCTGAGTTTCTCCCACCCTCCACAATTCACTTAACTCTGGACTAAAAATACTTCAGGAAGTTGTGAGTGGGGAATACAGACTGTTAGAAGGAACAGCAGAAATAAGAGCTAGGAGACAGGTAAATTTATGGTTTCACAGTGGTACTGCTCAGGAACTCCAGGAAAGCAGAAAAGACACTGAAGTAGGCATATCACAGAATTGTAGGGGTTGGAAGGGACTTAAAGAGATCAAGTCCAACCCCTCTGCCAAAGATGAATTATTTCTATTCATTAAGGCAATGAGAATGAAGGCTTCTGCTGGATAGGAAAAGAAGGCAGCTATGAAGTACAGCATGTGGAAAGCGTCATTAGTTTCTCAGCAATTAGAAAAAGAAGATAAAAGAAACTGGGGGGAAAAGGGGACACTAAACTCCCAAAGGAAAAAAGTTTATACCACCAGAAGAAAGCAAACAGCTAATATATTAACATATTGTTTCAAACATTTTTCAGCCTCTCTTCTCCCTTTGCAACAATTTCATATAAATATAGAATATGTCATCATCTTAAACATAGAAATATCTTCTCATTTGTAAGAATCCTCTCGACTGGAGGCTGGCAGACGTTACACCCATATACAAGAAGGGTCGGAAGGAGGATCCGGGGAACTCCAGGCCTGTCAGTCTGACCTCAGTCCCAGGGAAGATCATGGAGAGGGTCATCTTGGGAGCTATCATGCAGCACATGCACGATGGCCAGGGGATCAGGCCCAGTCAACATGGGTTTACAAAAGGTAGATCCTGTCAGACTAACCTGATCACCTTCTATGACAAGGTGACCCGCTGAATGGACGAGGGGAAGGCTGTGGATGTGATCTACCTGGACTTTGGGAAAGCCTTTGACACCGTTTCTCACAGCATTCTGACTGAGAAACTGGCTGCCACTGGCCTGGACAGCTGGACCCTCAGCTGGGTTAAAAACTGGCTGGATGGCCGAGCCCAAAGGGTGGTGATGAATGGAACAAAATCCAGCTGGAGGCCAGTCACGAGCGGCGTCCCCCAGGGCTCAGTGCTGGGTCCAGTCTTGTTCAACATCTTTACCAATGATCTCGACGAAGGGATTGAATGCTCCCTCACTAAGTTTGCAGATGACACTAAACTAGGAGGAAGTGTTGATCTGCCTGAGGGTAGGGAGGCTCTTCAGAGGGATCTGAACAGACTGGACCGATGGGCTGAGTCCAATGGGATGAAGTTTAACAAGTCCAAGTGTAGAGTGCTGCACATGGGACAGAACAACCCCATGCAGCGCTACAGGCTTGGGGGGGACTGGCTGGAGAGCTGTCAGGCAGAGAAGGACCTGGGGGTGTTGGGTGACTGCAGGCTGAATATGAGTCAGCAGTGTGCCCAGGCGGCCAAGAAGGCCAATGGCATCTTGGCTTGTATCAAAAACAGTGTGGCCAGTAGGTCTAGGGAGGTGATTGTGCCCCTGTACTGGGCATTGGTGAGGCCACACCTCCAGTACTGTGTCCAGTTCTGGGCTCCTCACCATAAGAAGGACATGGAGGTCCTGAAGTGAGTCCAGAGAAGGGCAACCAGGCTGGTGAAGGGGCTGGAGGGCAAATCCTATGAGGAGCGGCTGAGGGAGCTGGGGCTGTTTAGCCTAGAGAAGAGGAGGCTGAGGGGAGACCTTATCACCGCCTACAACTACCTGAAGGGAGGTTATAGAGAGATAGGTGATGGTCTCTTCAGCCAGGTGACAGGTGATAGGACAAGGGGGAATGGCATGAAGCTGGGCCAGGGCAGGTTTAGATTGGATGTTAGAAAAAAATTTTTTACTGAAAGAGTTGTCAGGGCCTGGAACAGGCTGCCCAGGGAGGGGGTTGAGTCACCTTCCCTGGATGTGTTCAAAAAAAGGGTAGATGAAGTACTTAGGGATATGATTTAGTTTAGGATGAGAATGGTTGGACTTCATGATCTTAAAGGTCTTTTCCAACCTTGTGATTCTGTCATTCTGTGAAAAGCAAATAATCCACCTACTATCAGCAGGAAAAAAACCTCACATAACCTAATGGTGTGGTAGCTAAACTGTGGCAGGGTTGGTCAGCGTGAGTTTATTTAGTCTTTGTCAATGCAAATATCAAAACCACAATTTTGCTTAATATCTGATTTGTGACACCTGCTTACCTATTTATAGATGGTGGAGTTCTCACAGAACGCCACAGCCAGTACTGTCTTTTATCTCTCCACAGGCAAAGTGCTGTTTACCTTGCACAGGCTCAGCATTCTTTGTTGTTTCCCCAGGCAGTTTAATTAGGATGCAGGTTCACCCAACAGAAGCAATGAACAGAGTGATAAATAATCGTGGGTAGAGCAGTCTCAAGCATTTCATTATCAGTGACTTATTATAATCATTGTAATTAAAAAAGATAAAAGGTCAAACAGGACAGAAACATACAACAGGGGTTTACTGCTCACCAGATAATTTGCTTTGAGATTGATGTAGCCACACCATTCACAGTCACATCAAATCAGTTCTCTTAGAAAAAGCTTTGGTGTATCAGTCTTAAAATGATCTAGTTATCATTACGTTAGCTCAGGTCATTTGAGATGATTTAAAGGGAATTATCAGCATGCACGATTTCAATACTTGCATTTAACTAGCCAGTGTTTTAACCTGGTGAATTCTGGCAGCACAAAGCTGTACCAGCCATCTATTTCTGTAAGATTTTTAAACAATCTGCAGTATTTCCCATGTAAAAGTACCTGCTTTGCATAAAATGAATATAATGAAGATCCTGGGATAAGGGGGTGAACTATGGCAAATGAGAACAGCAAAATGAGTGGTACAGAAAAGTAATCAGTGCCTGTAAGGAGTTCGTGCCACCACAGCTGCCCTGTCTCACCACTCAGCACCTTTAATTCCAGAAGGGTTACAGTCTTACACAGGTCAATTGAAGTATCATACTATTCTTGACCAAATTCCTGATTCTTCATGGGAATAGTTCGGCCTTTTTCACTTCCCAAGCACTCCAAAATAAGCTCAGGGAATATGATACCTTAGAGAGCCAGGCACAAGTTTTTCAACTCAATTTTTTTGTTTATTTTAACACATTTCTGAAAATGCAATGTAATCATTATTAGACTTTCTTGAAAGTGCATATGCTACTAATTGCATTAACTAAAGCTGCTACTGGCATGAAGAAGCACAGGCCGCTATGTGGGGAGGAAAGAGAAATTGGAAGTTAAACTACAAAACACTCAACACTGAAGGGATTGATGAAGAAAGGTGCCTTGGCATCTACCACTACATTTGTTTACACTGCTGAATTTGCCAGTTAGGACACACAGAGCAGGATGCACTGGCCAGATAGTACTACTGATTGGTTCATCTGGTGACAAAGCAAGGTCTTGCTCAGACTTAACCAGGCCCTGACCTACTTTACTGCAAGTCTAACTTGCTGTGCTGATTTCCTTAGCAGGCCATAGTTTCTTACTGCTAAATTCTAGGCTGTAATCTCAGCGGGTACATTAAGTGATCAAAAGCTGCAACAATGAACAGACCACGCAGCACCAGTACAGAGCTGGGACTGGGCAAATATTGCCAGACCTTGATGCTACAGAACCCATCAGTTATTGTTGAATCTCCTTGGGTACTTTCACAACCAAGGGTTGAGATAAGAAGATAAGAGGATTTATCTTGAAATCCTTTTATTGTGGTTCTCCCTGTCCCATGGGCAGTATGATCTTCCACAGAGCTAAACACCATGTATTCTAGATTTGGCAGGGTTTGAAAGCCAGGAAGTTTTGCTCAGGATATATTACAGTTCCACATGTGATCAGAATGGTGTACATTCGCTTGTGTAGCTGCATTTGCCTGACTTTCTAACTTCTTAAACATGGCAAAAATAGTCAGTGTCATTTTGAGACATCTGCCCCAACTGAGGCAACAAGGCTAATTCACAGAATGAACTGGAGAGACAGGAGGTGTCGCGTTTGCACATCATGACAAAGGGTGTATTGGTTACATTGAACTAGATATTCCAAACTTGGTAGAATTGTCAAGAACCTGTATCATGAAAATACATTGCTACACGAATGAATCGGCTCATTAATGCAAACATAATAGAACATGAGCCAGGATGGAGAAGTATTGAGTCTTTTAGAAGATAGTAAGAGCCAAAGGGTGACCTTGCTCACAAGATGCTGCCTGCTACCTATATTCTGTGTTCAGTTCCTGGCTCCACTTCAGACTCCCTGCATGGGCTTTGCAGAGACACATCTATGCCTCACTTCCCTATTAAAAAGGCAGTCCATTTGGAAGAAGGTTTGTCTCCCAGCAAGAACATGTCAAACATTTAAGAGTGCATTCTGCGCTTAGCAGGAACATCAGTGCTGAGCAATGCAAATAATGAGCAACCACCTCTGTAACAGCATAGCCTGTGTTTCTGTAATGACAGGCGTCTTTTCTTTCCGAATGCATCTGTTTTACCCAGGGGTTTAGGGTGTGTACATTTATCTATATAAAAGTAACTTACTTTCACAAGGCTTTATTCATTTGTTTTAAAGCCAATACAGTTCACTTAATCTGTTTGGGGCAGCACAAGTTGGGTTTGTCTGACAGCTGTCAGGATCCTGCAGACAGAAATAAACACTACCCTGCAACAGTAACTAAATTTTTTTTTTAAATCTCCATTGTTTTTTGAGGGATGACCACCTATTTGTAGGCTCTGGAAAAGGCTTCATATAGGAGTCACAGAATTTATTACTTGCTTCCTAAAGTCATAAGTCATTAATCATTCTTTCAGAGCACACAAGCTCTGGCAAACCAAATGTGCCCTGTAAAGGAGATTTGATCCATTTCCACACATTCAATACAGTCCAGTAATATTTTTCATACACTGAGTACAACTTCAACTCTTCAATATGTAAATTTTGTCAGTAACTCAGAATTGTGAATTTTGGTTCCCCCTTGCACCCTTCTTAAACTCTTTCTTCAATTGACACATCTGGATTTTCATAATCCTACCACCCACACCCCCACCCACACCCTTACTTCCATAGTTTCAAGACTGATGGGGAACCAGGTAACTTCCAAATATTTAAGGTATGTATAGTACAACAGAACACTAGACTGTGTATCTTCATCTGTGTGATGTTAAAGTTGTCTCAAAGAATTAAGCTTAATGAATAGGAAAAAAATTTCTAGTGATTCACATCAGAGATCAAAATGAGCACCTAATCTGAATTGACTTCTTAATGCATTACACTTGGTATTTACAGAATGAAGTGGTATTCACAGTGCATAAGTGCACTTTCCAGGGTATCTGAATGACTTTGCTCATTAGGTGTATTACCTATTCATGGCAAAAAATAACTATAAATTCAGGAGTGTCTTTATCAGATATTTTGAGTCTCTTATTTATATGACACAAGTTCACTAACCAGTCTTATTTTAAATTGGGACCTTGTTAATTAAAAGAAGTTTGTCAGATTTCATTTGTGTTAAAAAGAATCTAACATTGTTCAGTCAACTCCTAACACTCATACCTCTGTTTTCTTCTTCAAAGTCTATATTAGAAGTTGAGAAGCCACTTGAAGATGGCTTATTTTTAAATCCAGAGATATTGACACAATGTGTTAGACACAAAAACATGACACTTAATTGAAACTTCTTAAAAATTAAACCTGTCATGAACAATATTTTTTTCCTATTCTACTCCTAGGTGTGAACTTCATATTGTCTTCCTGAAACTAGGTTACAGCAGAAGAGATCAAGATGGTCCCAAATTACTCTACCGAAGAAACCGTTAGAAGAATCCATGTCGACTGTCCTGTTTCAGGAAGGCACAGTTACATCTACATCATGGTTCCAACTGTTTACAGCATCATCTTCATCATAGGCATATTTGGGAACAGCCTGGTCGTTATTGTCATTTACTGCTACATGAAATTAAAAACAGTAGCCAGCATCTTTCTTCTAAACCTGGCACTGGCTGACCTGTGTTTTTTAATAACTCTGCCGCTCTGGGCAGCGTACACGGCCATGGAGTACCAGTGGCCTTTTGGCAACTGTTTATGTAAGTTGGCATCAGCAGGGATAAGCTTCAACCTCTATGCCAGCGTGTTCCTCCTCACGTGCCTTAGCATCGATCGGTACCTGGCCATAGTACACCCAGTGAAGTCCCGAATCCGACGTACCATGTTTGTTGCCAGAATCACTTGCATTGCCATCTGGCTTCTCGCCGGGGTGGCGAGTTTGCCCGTCATCATCCACCGTAACATATTCTTTGCTGAGAACTTGAATATGACGGTCTGTGGTTTTCGGTATGACAACAACAACACAACACTCCGGGTTGGGTTGGGCTTATCCAAAAATTTGCTGGGCTTTTTAATTCCTTTCCTGATCATATTAACAAGCTACACCTTAATTTGGAAGACCCTAAAGAAGGCATATCAAATTCAAAAAAATAAGACTAGAAATGATGATATTTTTAAGATGATTGTGGCAATAGTATTTTTCTTCTTCTTTTCCTGGATTCCTCATCAAGTATTCACTTTTCTGGATGTATTAATTCAGTTACATGTAATAACTGACTGCAAAATCACTGATATTGTGGATACGGCTATGCCCTTCACCATCTGCATTGCCTACTTTAACAACTGTTTGAATCCTTTCTTTTATGTTTTTTTTGGGAAGAACTTTAAAAAATACTTCCTTCAGCTAATAAAATACATTCCACCAAATGTCAGCACACATCCAAGCCTAACAACAAAAATGAGCTCCCTCTCATATCGGCCACCAGAAAACATTCGCTTGCCAACTAAAAAGACTGCTGGGCCATTCGAGATGGTGTGATCCATTCTGCAATACACTTTCTTGAGCAACCTTGTGAGCGAAGCAGCAAGAATGACAGAATTCATCTGCAGCCCATGAACATCACAGCTGACTGCTCATTACACAGAAGCATTAGATCACCTCAGAGAAATCACACCGTAAAGGTTTAGCAGTGGCCTTTTATTTTACATTGTGAAGAGGACTGCTTGGGGTTCATTTTGTTTTTCTTTACTGAAAGCAACATAAACGGTGGACAGGCTTGTCAGAGTTTGTCAGCATCCTGCTGTTTACTCAGAGCTACAAAATAAGGGTAGAGAAAACTAACAAGTTCAGAGGTCTTTTTAAGGGAAAAGCTCGTTACACAAATTGAGAAGGACTTTTTCTGCACATACAGGAGCTATTCCAAATTTTGGTCATGAAATTGCTGGAGCTACACTGCTTGTTTGGTTTTGGTTTTTAATGTCATAGATGTCATATCATCATATTTATAATATATTTTCAAATATATGTTATATAGAGGCCCAATTTTACTCAAAATGAAATTTAAGGTCCTTGAAATTGGTCTCAATTTATGCTATTTTTCTTTTTTAAAATGGCTTTTTTTCATAATATATGCAATAAAACAGATTTATTTATTATAGAATCAATATTTTTAGATTTATATTCCTACTCATAGCTTTCAAACATTGCTTCATAAAAGTACATTTATATCCCACTAGCTATTTTTGTAATAGCTTAAAAAAGTATATGTATACATAGACACACACTCAAGCTTTCCTGATGATATGCACACTGACTTTGAAGAACGTTACTTATGGAGTGGGTCAACTCATTACTCTATGTGACAGTAAAATCCTGTATTTGAACACGAGTTGTGGGACAGATGCAATCAAAAAAAACTTGAAACTATTTTTGTATAGTAACCAGTGCACCCAATGAGAGCAATTACCAACTAATCAAATCCACTCAGTTTTTTCCAAATTCCTGGACATTTATTCAAGTCACAGTATCATAACCAAAAATGTGACAACACTTCTGTAACAGTTGAACTAATACTACTTTTAGTTACATCACAAAACATCTGAGACCAAACTTCATTCGTGACTTTCATGGAATTCCTCTCCATTTATACAAAACTAAGCCTAGAGTATTTCCTCCCTATAGAACCATTTTTATCTGTATGGAATAAATTCACATTTATGCTAGCATAAATAAGAACAAAAGTCTGGATCAACTCTCCAAACAAATAAGGAGGGTGAGAAAGGTGGCAAGCACTGTAGAAAGTTTCCACTCGTCATACATCTTTTTTTACCTCAAATAACAAGCTTCAGAAAATATTTATCCTCGATTCACACTCATGTAATGTCTTCAAAGATAAATGAGTCCATAAATACTTCGAGAACTTAACAAAGCTTCCAAAACTTTTATACATCATGTAGACAGTTACATGACCCTTGAGAACTTGCAATATTTATAATAAAAATTATACATTTGCCACATGTAGCAAGTGGTTGGATCATCCATATTTTCTCATTATCAATCTCTTGCATATACACAAATTATTATTTTTTACCTTAGGAAATTACTTTTAAACACAGCAAAAGTTAACTTCTTTAGTACTTTTTAAGAAAAAAAAAAATGGGACTACATTCATGTCTGGGAATTTTGTGCCACTTCTGCTCTTTCATTCACTTATTTTAAGGCAAGTTCCTTCAATTTTGCCTTTTACTTCCAACTGCAAAATGGGAAAAACCTATACGTATATGTCACAAGGCACTATGAGAATTCACTGAAACTTCACTAAAGCGTTTTGCTTAAAAAATACTGGTTTATTAAAGGTTTAAATTAACTTAATTTCAAGAGAGCATCTCAAAATTTGAAACCTGGTGTCATTTAAAGACACAGTTAAATTATGACTATTATATATAAATGCTTTATATTTAGCTTCTCTCTATCCTTGCCTGTGAGGCAGACATTCGTTAGAAACGGCTATGGGAACAGTCCCCTGCATTATAACTAGCACCCAGAGCAGTAGGCCTGCCTCAGCACTCCATAAGCAGACAAGGGACAGGCGGAGCTGCCCTTTCCCTGCGTGCTGTGGCGTTCCGTGCACATGCGCACACGCTGCGCAGCATCAGGAGCTTCCCCGGCAGCCCCGGCGCTGGCTCCGGCAGAATTCCGCGGGCTGCGCTTGCCACCTGCTGGCTGCAGCCACAGGCTCGGTTTTCATCTCAAAAGTTGTGAAGAAGAGGCAGCAATATTTCCCTGCCTCCTGATGGATCTGCAGGTTCTGGCCTGTTGCAAAACTCCTGTGGAAATGAAACACATACTTGTCCACTTGTGAGGCAGTTGACTCCCTGGGCAGGGGCTAAGCAAGCGTTTCATCACCTGCTGATCCCTTTGAAACCCAGTGTCCCCAACAACCACAGTAGGTAGGTCATTTTCACAGTACTGTAAGAGTTACCCCAAAGACAATATATATATATATATGTGTGTGTGTATAAAAATAGAAAAGCTTATTTGTGCAAATGATAGCTAAGTATTTAACTGAAAGGATTTGTTTATGACAGCAGAATCAGTAGTAACTGTGAACGATAAAAATGACTGTATTACAGCAAAAAGTGGGAGAGAAGGCATTGGTTAGTAATTTTGATCATTTCATGCCAGATCCTGTGTTATTAAAAGACAGTGTCCCATAGGCGGCTGCTGCTGCCACCTGTGCCAACCTGCGTCATGGGAAGAAGCACCAGCACACACATTTGGCTGGGTTGCTACAGGAAAGGCAGGAGGGATTGCAGCTGGTGTGCTTTGAAGGCAAGACTGACCTTGAATTGATAGGCAGAGAAGGTGGAGGGCAAAGTGGCTGTGAAATAATACTGGAAAATTTCATTCTCCTAAGGGGTAGGAAAATGGTCTTCATCTGCCAAATAATAGCGGATCTTACTTTAGTGTTTCCTAACAAAACCCAAAACAAAGGCAAATCCACATACACTCACAAGTATCCCGAGAGAAATTCTCCAGCAACCCTTAGCTGAGCAGCAGCAGAGAGCAAACTCTTGGAGCACAGAGTTACTGTCTACCACGCTGTGGTTGTGGGCATCCCCACAAAGCTCCACACCAGCAGCAAACTGGAGTGTCCCTGTTTTGCTCTGCACACCCACACCACTTTCCTCACACATCTAGCTGCAACCAATGCAGGTGCTGAGAAACACGTCGTTGCTGAGCCTTACGCTCCCCTGCCCACCTCCTTGCTGAAAGCACAGTGCTGGAGACCTGTGCGCGGCGTGCAGAGCAGCAGCGTGACTGAGGGCAGGACCTGCTGCCTTAGCAGACCTTTGGCTGTATGGTCCTTACCAAGGGTGGGTAGAAGATGGACAGAGTATCCTTTGGTGCAAGAACATACTCCTTGCCAGCAGAGGAAGAGGAAGTAAGATTTGGTTCTGTATGACTGTGATCTTTGGGAGCCCTCTTAATTTAACATCAAAAGAACTAGCTACATATGTTTAAGAACAAACTCTCACTAGTAAAACCCACAAAGTTAATTAAGACGCAATAGTATGCTGTTATTTTTAAAAGGAGTATCCAAAGTGCTCATCATTCTCAGGATGACCAAAGTAAAATACTTGACAAACTCTGTCTGGCCCTGTGCTCTCCTGGTTTGAGGGACTCCAGCCACTATTGATGGGGATAGCCTGTAGCCCTAACTACAGGAATCACAGCTCCTGTTCTGTCACAGTTACATTCTGTTGACTTGTTTGATTACTTACTTTTTGCTGGCAGAGTAATTACTAAAGCTCATTATGTTTGACATGTACATGCAAAGTGTTTATTTCTATTTATTGTGCAATAGTACTTTATAAGACTTGTGTTTCATGCCCTACTCCCTGCTTGCTTGCCTATTGTATGCCCATCCTGAATCTTACTATACAACCTGCACTGGTTAGCCCAAATTCCAACAAAACTGTTACAGATACAGTGGGGATTAATTTGGCTTCTCAGACAATTTCCCCATGTTTACATTATTAATCATGGTGTTTCAGAGTAAGTACGAGGCCAGAAATCATTTACTTCACCTGAATTACTATTTAGGTGATGGTTTTCATCATCTTGATACTGTGACAGCAGCAGAGAATATAGCAGGCTTCCCAGGTTGGGTTTAGTTTTACTTGCATAGCTTCAGCAATGATTTACTTAGTGACTTCCTTTAAGTATACTGAATGCAAGTATTCCCAGGGAGAAGTTTGCATTGGAAAGGAGGAAGGAGAAACAAATACTTTGGACAGGGGCAGAAGGTGGCCTAAAGCAGGGACTTGCTTATTTTGGAAGTATTTAGTATTAAATGTAAATACCTAATTTTATTTTTGCAACAGTAAAAAAAAAAAAAAAAACCACCAAAAAGAGACAACCATAACCCCCTAAGAATAATTCTTTTAGATAAGTGGTAAAAACTTCCAGAAAGTTGTTATAGACTATTTTAAGTTTCTTAATTAATGCCCTGTTCAGTGTAGACCATATCAAACCATTCTTACCCTGCTCACAAGGTCAGGGTCTTCAGCTCTGCTCTTCCACATCACATTACAGGCTTGGCCAAACCATCATCCAATTGTGCAAAATGATGAGGTTGTTCTGTCAGTCATTGAGTCTGTTTCAACAGTGACCTCGCTACAAGGCTGAAATAGTAAATCTTCAATGTTAATGGCAGAGCTGTCAAATTCATTGTCATTGGTGAGTTCTGCAGATGTGGCTAGAGGCTTGAGAAACAGGTAGAGACCACGTCTGAGAACAGCGTTGTGCAATCTCTTCAGTGCACTAGTGCCATGGCTTACAGCTTTAAAAGTTCTTGGTAAATCAAGTAACAAGAACTAGATATTATTTTCTTTTAAATATTTTTGTGCAGTTGTAATTTGTGAAGTGGTGGATGTTAATGTTTTCTAATTCAATAGAAATAGTTTTATATTGTAGAAGTTTCCTACTATAAGAATTTTTATTGTCTGAAATTTTTATTGTCTGAAGTATTACTAAAAACATACATGCCATCAGTAGATGTCTTTGTGAAAGCCATCTCCACTGCTGCAGTAATCTCCTCAAAGCAGATATGTTTCTGTGTTACTGAAAGTAATACACTAATATAAGCAGATCAATAGCTATGTCTTAGACAATATCACCCTTACCAAAGTATTTGTATTTTATACTGTAATATTTTATGCCACCATTCCTCATTCCTTTTAACACAAAGTCTAATCCAGCTCCCCCTAAACTCTTTAGATGAATGGGCTGTATCTGCAGTTCGCAGTGGAAAGGATACCTGGGTAGCTCCAAAATCACATGTAGAACTGCAGTTCAGCAATTCTCTTGTGTCTCCCAGTGAATAAAATTTCCTTGGAGTAGATATTTAATGAATTGCTAATTTTCCTCGATGCAGGTTAAAAGAGAATTTAGGCTTAACTTTTTAGAAGCTAAATTAAATTATAGAGACAGACTTACTCAGAATATTGTATCAAATACAGGAACACATTACATTATGAATAACAGCCGTGGAAGCCAGACTCAGGCTGCCTGTAGCTGAGTATGCAACATAAATGTAGCCAGCTATTTAGAATTAGCTTTGGTGTTTCTAAGCACCACCATACTGTACAGTGGCTTCAATGGAAACAGGACCAGATTACAGTATAATAGAGGGGATTGGTGTGTTTTGGGGTTTTTTTTCCAGAAGAATGGTAGAATGGATCACATATTCCCATTTCAAAATTGTATGAAAATAAAATTGAATTCAAGCATGCATATCCCTAGTAAACCCCACTTCATGCTGTTTTATAGTGCCACTCAACTGGAAAAAGTGAAAAAAATTAAAGGCTGGGCCTATGAAATTCTTATATCTTATCTACTAAATAACTTATTTCCTATGTATTTTAATTGTTCCTCAGCTTTATGCACTGGCAGTGCTGTGAGGCTACACTCGGGCACAGGCACTGGTGCAGGAGGTGGTACATGTACACAAACACACATCCGAGCCCTTGGAGCTTCACAGCCTAATCAGAGGGTGACAAATCGTTAGGACAGGGTAGAAAGCAGATCGTTGCTGAACGCAGGAAAAGCTGCAAAGATATTTCACACTGCCATTAACTCAAAAAGAAATAATTAAAAAAAAAACCAAAGTGAGCCATAAAGCTTCTTTCATTGAAAATAAACAAAAAGAGTAGAAAATACTGAAAGATTTTGTGTTATGAGTGAGGAACCATTCTTAAGCAAATGTAAACTCAGCTATTTTTACAAAATCAAATGAATAGTCAGAATTTTTTCCATCACAGGATGTGTTTAAGGTAAGCAGCTGATTTGCTACTATTGACTTTTGTTTCACTGGAAAGAAAAAATAAAAGTTAAATTATGCATTAGGAACCCATCAGATATGCCCAGGTAAAGACAGCAACATCATGCTTACAGACTTGCATGAGCTTTGCCTACCTAGCCTTAAGTCCTCTGCATGCTTAGTTAATCAGACAGTGTCCTGGTTTTGGCTAGGATAGAGTTAATTTCTTTAACTCCCCCCTTCTCTACCAGAACCCAACCACACAAAACTACAACACAAGGTATACAAAAACTTACACAAAAACTACATCAGAAAACAACCAACCAAAAAAAAAATTCACAGTGTATATTATAGTAGTGCTATGTATATGTAATTTTGCTGAACAGCTATGAGATACTAAAAGATCTAAAATAAGTTTATTTTCACTAGTTTTAATTCATTTAGGTTTTTTCTACTCCCATAAGGATTCAGGTTTGCACTCTAAAAAGCCTCCAAGAATGAGAAAAACTTGCAGACCCCAAGCCCCCTTTCTGCATAACAGCACCTACAAAGTGAGAGAATGAGTACAGTTTGCAGGATCCCTTTCAAATATAGGTCATAAATAAACGTACACAAGGAATTACATTATATACTGGGCTGTACTATACCATGTAGTGCATATGTGTTAAATCCAGCAGTTCTATTTCTGGTATTCTTGAATTTCTCTGTTTGCCTCTGATAGCTTTCCATACTGTCGTCATCTGTAATTTTTATGTGAGACTAGGCAGTAGATATGCAATGCAGTTTCAGAAGAATTTATCACATTTTAGACAAGTTTCTGTCCAGTATAACTGTGCAAAAAAAGCATTTTTTCAAAGAAATAGCTATATAAGACTGATTGTATTTTGCAATACAGAAAATATTAAACAGTCCAAAATAACTTTAAATAAGTGTCGGTTTAACTTAGTCTTTACATCATATGGTTAGATTGTTTCTTCCAAGTCTCCTTTCTCACCAAAACTACAAGTAACTATGTTTCTAGCTTTAACTCCCAACACAGGTATCAGCACAGAGTACAGAGTCTCACGAGAACACTGGATTCTAAATGAAAACACACCTAATCTGTACAGCTCATACCCCAGCAATTCTGAAGTTGCAGATAATTTTGTTATGATCAACAAGGCCTGTGACTCAATTTCCTATTAAAGAAAACTTAAAATATTTATTGGAAAAGCACATTGAACTTACTGCTGAAGTCTAGATAATATTCTACCAAGGGATATGCTCCTATGGTTTCTTTTACCTATGGTTTCTTTTACCTATGGTTTCTTTTACCTATGGTTTCTTTTACCTATGGTTTCTTTTACCTATGGTTTCTTTTACCTATGGTTTCTTTTACCTATGGTTTCTTTTACCTATGGTTTCTTTTACCTATGGTTTCTTTTACCTATGGTTTCTTTTACCTATGGTTTCTTTTACCTATGGTTTCTTTTACCTATGGTTTCTTTTACCTATGGTTTCTTTTACCTATGGTTTCTTTTACCTATGGTTTCTTTTACCTATGGTTTCTTTTACCTATGGTTTCTTTAAGCATCTAACTTCAGTTTTCTTGTGGGACTCACTGCTAATGTGTATATAAAATATACTCCAAAAATCTGGATGGATCATTGTTGAAACATAACATTCATTACTGTGACCCACAAGTACATGTTCGATCTAAATGTGGAACTGAATCATGATGCCATAACGACACCAGAAAAGTATATGGTAGATTTAAAAAAACATGTAAAGGCATAGTCTAATTTTGACCTTTTACCTCCATCCCAAGAGACTTCTGCAAGATAACGTTTCCCTTACACTTCACTGCTTATCTTGGAGCCGCTTAAAGGCTAGATTCTCTGCCAAGTTAACTCAAATATTTTGACAAGGTTATTCCATGATAAAACATGCCTTTATCTCTCCTGTGATATCCTTTGATTGATGATCTGCCCATGTCAGAAGAGAAGCTGATCAACACTGCAAAGCTTCATAACTTTTAGCTTCAAGCAGATCATCACCCTGACACTCAGACTTGCACAGAAACTTAGCGTGCACAGCACATGTCATGGAATCCAGTTTCCCCTACAGCAGATAAAGTTTACTCCACTCGCCCAGTACAGCCATGGAGACGACATCCTGAAAAGATACCATAGATAGGGACATCCCTACATTTCACCTACCTTATGAAATACCTGCAATGCCTGCAGTGTTCATTTGCTGATAATATACAATACTGACTGCCATCCAGCAACACCAGATACTGCTGCACATGCCAGCGTGGCTGCAACTACGCACTAACATACACTATTGCTCATTATTATTTGGCAAAGCCTTGTATTCCATTAACCCTACCTACAGGTAACTTTGGGGCTTTTTTCTACTTTACATTCTTTTCCTAACCCACAGAGGGTATTTTGAGCATAGCTGTTAAGGACACTATAACAGTGGAGGAAAACACAGGAACAGTACTAAGGATGTGTTCCATAAATTGTTAATCCCAGATTGGGTTTTAAATTGTTTTTTCACATAAAATAAAAGGAGTCTAAGAGTTTCTCTATGTGCTTTAATTTTGGGAAATATTTAATTTCCCAAGAGCACAGTGCAATTCTCTCATGCTTTCTCTACCAAATACAAAAACAAACATTCTAATGCACAAGATTTGAATCACAATTTAAACATTATTTTAAACTAGATTTCTGGTCTTCTCTGTATTTGACCAGAGTTTTCCAGCAGACATTTCAGTGTTTATTTCTCCTTCAGAGGGCCTCTAAGTATTAGGTGAGAAAATGTTTTTTATACAGGGAGAAAAAAAATTTAAATACCCAGAGAAAGAAATATTTGAAGATAGGTTAAAGCAGATCCATTTCCTAGAGCTGCATTACACACTATTACTTTCATTACATTGAAAACAGATAGATTTCAAAATAAGATCCTGTCTAAATGGCAGTTGACTGAATGATCAATATTACCTCAGGCTGTTTGACCTCAGGCATTTCAGGAATCAAAGTTGCAAATGTGCATTTAAGTATACTTTAAACCCTTTAATATTTCTACATTCATACTTTCAAATTCCACCTGTAATAGCAACTATTGCCATTGATTTAGAGAAGTAAAGTCAAAGCAGTTCTGACAACATCAGCCACAAGCCTGTCAGAGTTGTTCTTGTGCGCAGCCACTGCAGTCTAAACCGCTCCTAACATCTCTGTAGTGCTTTATTTCCATCTAAAATGGTATTGCTGTATTGACAAGATCATAGTTATAATAAGACTCTGAATTTTAGCATTATGGAAGAAAGAAAAAATATGCAATCACCTCCATGCACAATATGGGGAGCGGTACTGTGGTGAGCAAAAGAAATTTATCAAGCAAGCTTGGACACTGGTTGAGTCCCGTTCATGCTGATGTCAGCAGGAGTTTTACTACTGGTTTGAATGAAAAGATAACACTTGGTTCTAAAAAGTCTCACATACTACCAGTAATTTTAGAAATGGAGCAAAAAATAGCATCCAAACAATCATTTTATCTCCCCTTGTAAGGTAGGAAAATACAGCATGCAGCCACGAGAAAACCACTTGCATCATTTAAGGGCTGTGCAATCAGCTGGGTGGCTCAAGAGAACAGATGAAGTCAAGATGATGGAACCAAGAATTCACTCCATATGTTTGGAAAGGTTGTTTTAAATACATACCAGACAACCTAGAAAACACCCACAAAAATTAAACACTTTATTTCCTTATGAGATGAGGCAGCTTCCTAACCATCATCTTTGGGTTTCTTAGAGCACAGCACTGCTTTGTAGGATATATTAATCAGGAAATTAACCTGATGTTATTTTGCCTCACTAGCAGAGTTTGAAGTCATTTGCATTAAATGCATGTACAGTGTTGCTTAGTAATAGAGACAGTGGAGTAAAGACATAAATTGGGAGGAGGAAGATGAGTCAGGAGGAAATCATAGCAGCATAAAAACTTTTATTGGCACTTAAGTGTATTTTTCCCTGATTGAAGCAGAATTCATGAAACAATTACAACCCCATGACAAAGGCTGGTAACGATCAGCCCTTAAGAACTACTGTTATTTTCTGACAGTTCAGAAGCTGAGTTTGTTTATTTCAGGAAAGGAAACATAAAATCTTTTTTGGATGGTCCAAAACTGAAGACACAGATTAGCACCAGCTAATTATGCAGTGCCAGCATTTCACTGAAGTTCCCACTGTGGAATACAAGACTTATGTAGTAATTTATAATTGTGATTCATTACTGTCACCCAATCAGAGTTTTTAAAGTAATAATATGCACTTCAGTGCCCAGTATTTACATTATCCTGCACAACAGTAGAAAAATATACAACCCAATTATAGTGAAGGAACTATTGAGGAGAATTGTGGAAAAAAGTTTAATAAATTCAGAAAGACAAATGTTATAAAAAGAAAAATCAGTGTTGCAATAAAGTCAAGTCTGCATGAAGTCCTTCAGGCACTTCAGCAACACTTGTATCACAATTTAAATGAAGATAAACCTCTCTCATAATAGCTAAAAATTACTTCTACTCAGTCATGGAACGTAAAAGGTTTTTCATTTTAAAGTTCATACAGCAAGGCTTGCATAGATCAGAAGACTTTTACAATTATTCATAGCAGGGACCCAAACAAGGCCTTCAGTCTTGGTATTCTCTGATGTCACTAGAAGCTTGGCTTTGATTTAATCATGTTACTTCAGTAAATTTTGAAAGGTCCAATCCCAGCTCCATCATTAAAAAATTGCTCAAAGTTTGGGACAGACAACAGCTCACTCCAAATGCCGCTTCCAAGCCCACCATCAGCACATAATGATAAAGCAAGGTAAAAATGCATCAGCCCCCACCCCAACCATCCAAGCAGATACATCTGTCAAACTGACAGGTATTGCAGGCCACTTTCTCTGTCCAGAAGGGGTGACCACTTTCCTCCTGTGTGTGCACCACAGATTCTAGAAGGAGCAGGCTCTTCCAAGGGAGAGCGGAGAGTTGTGTGGAGTTTATAGGAAGACAGCCCCAACAGAGCAGAGAGCTCGTTGATTCCTCTGGTCTCTTCCAATTCACATGCTTACCCTGTTTCACCTGCTTTGCTGTTGACCTCCTTGTTTTGTCCAATTCTAAAATGAAGTGTTCCCATGTCGTCCCCAAAATCATGCATTTGCTGTGTAAATTGATTTCTATATTTATAATGCTGGATTAACAACAAGACAGTAAGCTGACATTTTCTTAAGAAACAGAAACAAGACATTATGTTTTTCAGCCATTAGAAAACTATATATATAAAAGATCATTTTTTATTACAAAAATATCTGAGCTTACCTCAGGACTTACCCAAAATTAGTTCTCTACAAGAATTGCCATCTACCACATAAAACGTATTTAGAGGCAAGGACAAAGTATTAGGGAAGTGCTAAAACTAGACTCATGCTAGCCCTGCTGCTGCTTATACACATAGCCCGCCATTTGCTAGAACACAGCTGTTCTAAGACAGAAAAAAACAGTATAATGTTTTGACCACAACCTTTTAAAACATCATCTTAGTTTACTACATCACACCCATCAGCCCCACATCAAGTGCATCAAAGTCACAACAAATTTCAAGTTTCATTGACAAATTGTTAAATACTCCCCAGTTCACCAAATTTTCCAAGAAATACAAATCTCCATTAAAAAATGCTGCTGTGAAAGACAATTCTGTACAAAGTTAGATACACAAATAAAAATAAATCAAACTAAGACATCACCCCATGTGATCTCCTGAGGGAGAATACCCCATAGGATTTCCCAAGCTGGGAACAAAACAGTAAGAGACAATCTGTGAATTAATGCTCAAATCCAAACATAAGCACTTCATACACCAGAAAAATCACTTTTTTTCCCTTCTAAAACTTTCTTAAAAATGTAAGCACTGTTATTTATCAGCTCCCTAGTGAAAAATATTTGTGGTTTTCTTTTAAAAAAAGATGAAGCAAAACAGATGCTGCAGTGCAGAGAGCACAGCAAAACAAGGAGCAGTTGTTCGCCTGCTCTCCAGTGTGCCATCCACATTATTTGCAATCATGCAAGACCTCATTAGGCCATGTGCTGAGCCAGGATGCAGCCCTACTGCCTTGGGACCGGCACACGTGCAACTGAGATCAGGATTTGGCCACATCCTTTTTTTCCCGGCCCAACAAGCACAATCCTCACAATATAAGTTCATACAGATGCACAGACAAATCCAGCCACAGTGTAACTTCACTGCTGGCAGAGCTCACATTCCCTGCATTGGCTACAGCTCACAGCACATTTGCCCTTTGTCAGGACACTGACCAATAAAACACAAAATCAGACTGTTTGTTCTCTTCATTTATCAGCTAGCACAAAGGACAAGGACCTCTCTGTAATTCCACCATGTCAAAGCCCACCAAACCATCAGCTCACCTCAGGAAGCAGCACTGTCCTCTCACTGCTGGGCAGCTCGCAAGGCTGTAGCACTGGCCCTGTCATCAGGCACAGGCCTCCAGCTGAAGGGGAATGCAGTCACACAAGCCATTTTGTTCCCCAGCACAAGGAGCTTGTTTTCCATCTGGCACAGGACCCAGCAGAGACCCCAGCCCAAAGCAACAACCTGGGAGCTCACTGCAACACAACCCTTAGCCCAGGACACACCCCAGGCTGCAGCTTGAAAGCACTCATGGCCTTAACAGCTCTGATGGGTCCCACCTGGGGCCTTCAGTCCCCACCCTTGGCCCAGCACCCATTCTGGCCCAGCCTGGGGCTGTCTGTCCCAGCCTCAGTGACAATGAAGGACACTGGCCTCCAGTCCTGCCCCAGCCCCTCCTGTCCCCATCTCCATAACCCTGCCTGGCCACGCTAAGCTGGCCCGGGTTCCCAAAAGGAAAAAGGCTGGAAGGTTTGAAATCTTTCCAGTGGCTGAGACCTGGCTGTAGCAGAGAGCAGGGTGTAAGAGCTTTCCCCACACACTCACCTAACGCTGGCCTTACACCCTATTAAATCACACTTCAGAATTCATAATGAGGGAGTGCTATGGTTAACATTGCCAAATTTATTTCAGTTACATATCATCTAGCTCCTTTTTAAGACTCAGTCTCGCCTATGGGTAAGTCTAAGTTTAGTTGGAGATTTAAGGTAATTTAAGATAAACCAAAGGCTTCTCCCCAGCCTGGACAGTACAGTTGACAAGCATTAAAAAACCAGGCAGGAAGGTGTCATGTGGTGCAGCCTGGTTTGGCCTAGTGACAATGCTCCTTTGAAGGCCAGTTAAAAGGGGAATTTGCAGCCCTGAACTTGTAGCTACACTCCTTTGCCATTTTGTTCTTTGCTGTTTAGAGTAGAAACCAGACTTGGCTCCATGTTTCAACGTTCAACTGATTTTATCCATTCATAAACAGCTTTTTCAAAATGTTATCATTTATTTTTGCAACACCCATGAAAGGAAATTTTGGCATATTAAGAACAGGTCATTGGGACAGGTACCAGGAATGAATGACACCAGCTATCCAGCTTTGGGTCAAAGCAATGGGCTAGCTAACTTGTGAGAAACTTTCTATCAGTTTAGAGATCACCTTTGAGGCAGAGGGCACACCAGTGGAGTTGTTCCCTTGTTAGACATCAGCTTCAGATTTCTCAGCTCTTGCTGCAGTTCATAACAGCAGGCAAACTCACTACTGTCCATTAGAAACAGTATTGGCCTTCGCTGAGGTTACAGTTCATGATACTGAGAGCATTAATTTATAGCAGACAAATACAGCCCGTGATAAGCTTGGAACAATTAGAAAAGGCCATGGCAGAGGCCTCTAATAGGTGGTGTTTCACAGGAAATCATTAAGATTGATACTCTTGAACTACCTTTGACTCTCTCAGAACCTGCAGTCTCTCCCACCAAACAGCTTACAAACTCTGATAGTACGATAAACAGTTCAAAGCCAGCAGGAGAGTCTCTGCTTTATGCAGTTATTTGCACATTTGGAAAGAGGCATGACTCTTGCTGACTTATATTTATGGTGAACCATTTATATTGTGAAAACATGTACTTTTACAAGGTTCATAATTTTCTTTGCAGAGCTTGGAAATAGTGATGTTCGAGACTTGCAAAATGTATCAAATTCTTCAGACCTTGTGGATTTGCAATGAATAATACTTGTCAATTACAAAGCCTATGAGTTTTTTAACCCTATGTGTAAAATACAACTTCCTTCTCCAGCCTTAAAACTTGCTCTAGTTGGCAAACAAATCAGAAATTAGTCCTTTCAGGATCCATACAAGAGTGAAAACCAACAATATGTAAAAAAAAATAGTTCTGAATTATATTGAAATAAGACTTCAGAGGACCTAAGATCAAACAAAAAGTAAGTAAAAGGTTTCACTTCTGAAATTGAGAACTTCAGTTTTTCTGTTTAAACAGGTTTTCTTTTTTCTCAGCACTGGGATACTTCATAGCAACATGATTACCTTTTTCCTAAAAGGGCATAAACCTTAAACACCTATTTTATTGACGTGCAATTTGGCACCAATGGGAAAAAGAAAAGGAAAAAAAAGCACAGATAAGTACCTGAATTAATGCATCTTTAAAAATCCACTTGCAACATTATAATCCCCCCCCTGCAATGATCTACAAAGAGCTCTATACAGTTGCATCCTTGTGACTGCACAGGATTGTGGCCTAAGTCAGCACTTCTCAAAATGTGGTCCCTAGGAAGCAGATTGTTTCTTTCCAGTTTCCAGATGCTAAACTGCACTAAAAGAAGTACGATATACATTAAACCCTTTTTCCATGTAAGCAATTGCTGCTGGAATGTTAGAAAATTATGAAAGGAATGAAGGTCAGCACAATTTCTGAATGGGCAGAAACAGACTACACAAAGCAGTCTTTCTCTGACCAAGTGGCCTAAATGTCCCAACACAAGTATATTGGAAATGCAGATTTTTATTTCTTTTTTTTAATGCTTTGTGCTTGTCAGGCTGCTTACATATGCTTCCATAGTTTGCCTATATTCTTCCAGTCTCCTAGCCTTCTGCTTGACTGCAGTTCCTTAGGGTAGAGTGAATTGTAAAAGAAAAAAGTATATAAATCAAAAGTCCTTGTATATTACACTGTGAGGAAAAAAACTATAAAGAAACATAATGCTCTTACTGCCTACCTCTCAATTATAGAAAAATAACATCAGTGAGAAAATGAGTGCTTTCATAATTACTCCTCTCAATAACTGTTTTTTGAAATCCTGTGAACAGCTCTCAGAGTGCATTTTAAACTTTGAACCAGTGAAGTAGATCAAAGTATGTGTATGTTTATTCTTTATTATTACAGAACCGGTACAGTATTTGACAGCTACAGGCAATGTGAATTGTGTGAAACTTGTAGGATCATAACAGCAATAAACTTGAAACAGTGTGTCTTGATAGATTTAAATACAAAATAAGAGTGTAATATTGCCAGTTAAATTGATTGTGGTGTTTTTGTCTCCTTCTCAGACCAAGCATGCAGTGTTTTAGACAACAACAACAACAAAACAAAACAAAACAAAACAAAAAGGCATAGAAAAGAAAATTATCTTGCTTTAGTCATGAAAAGTGCAGCTTTCCTGTGGTTTAACCAAACTATTTTGGGAGAAAAAAAATAAACCAAAGTCTGAAGTGAAGAGATAGGAGGTAGGCCATGGTTAAAGGGATTCAATCACCACTGGAACACTGATGTGTATTGCTATATTCACTACTGTCAAGTCTTCAATACAGAAGTACTTCTACAGACAGGAATAAATCATAAGCAGGGTTAACAGATGACAGTATCTTCTTTAACAGAGAGAGTGTTGCAAAGATTAAAAGACTTTTTCTCTGTCACTCAGTGCCTTCAACAATAAGTCCATTTGCATATCTGTTTCTTCTAAGGCATGGCTACATTCGGTAGAGCTGTCTCTGGAAAGAATGTGACCTCTTAGTGTCACTGGCTCAGTCTTTGCAGAGAAAACCTCATGGAGAAACAAGATATCGAGGAAGATGTTTTGCCTGAAAGCACAAGTTCATCCTCTGAAGCAACATCTACCCTTTGCTTTGTCAATTTTCCAACAACAGCTGCTAGTTATCTGTCATATTAATATGCTTTCAATATACTGTGCTTGAAGCAGCAGGACCAACTTAAAACCATTTGAAAAACATGTTTATAGAGAAAGGCAAAGGAAATGACCTGTAACATTGTAGACACAATATGTTCCACGTGAGAGCTTCATTGTTTGAGCTTTTACCAACTCAGTCATTCTATTGTCATTCAGGGTCTCCAGTTCTCATTTTGCTGCTGTTAGTAGGTCTGGGATGCCTCTGACTTCCGATCTGTCTTACCAATATTTCTGTGGTTCTTTGGTCCTGGAGAAGAAGCAGCAGTAAAACAGTGAACAGCTCACCCACACATTCCTGCACATCTGCAGCAAGTGCAATAACTAAACTAGGATTTGCTTACCTAGTAGGCATGTGAGAAGAATGAGCAAGCAGGATTTTCCTTTTTTTTTTGTGGCTATGAAGAGCCAAGAATGAGCTTCAAAGAGTAAGACCTACAAAATGGTTCAAAAGAAACAGTCTTTTTTCCAAGCCCTGTAAAATGTGACAGATCTTCTGTAACAAAGGGCTCTACCTCCCTCCTAGCCACCACACATGCAGTCAGAATTTAGTGAAATTACAACAGCTAGAAAGACCACAGTTATAACTATATTTTGGTAATTGGGTCATATCTTAGAATGCAATGAAGGAGAAAGTTGATGAGAAGATCATTCCCTCATCTTTCATTCTGTATAACATTCTTAAGTTGCTCTACAATTCCAGTAAGCTAAACTGGTCACTTTTATTTCATGAGCCTTGAGACTGAGAACATAAATCTGAAAAAAAAAAAATAAACCAACCCACAAAACAAACCACCCACAAACAAATATTTTCCCTACAAGTGCTATATTTTTTTCCACATTTCATAAAGAAACATATACATACCTTCAAATTAGGTATTTGATAAAGGAACCACTGCAGGCCCACTGCTCTAACTTGGTACCAATAATTTTGAATGTTTTGGTGGTTTTTTTCATTTAAATTATCAAGCCTAAACCAAACATTTACTGGAAATTTCCTTTGTTCCCATGTGATTTTAAACTGGAAGTGATTAAGTGACCAATGGCATTCTGAAGTAATGAGTTATGCAAAGTGTCAGTTAACTGGAGAAAAGATTAAAGATTGACTAAAACACTCAGCCCTGCACGTTCCCTATCAGCTGACCTGCAGGAACACACTTGTTTCAGTTGTGTCAATACCAAGCTGATCATAAGCTTCCGATTCAATGGGAAAGCCATTGCAATGCTCCGATGTGTGGCATGGAGAGCTGACAAGAGCTAGGAAAGCAATGATGTGATTAAGTAATGTTTCTAGTGGTTTCTCCTCTGAAATGCTAGTGTGGTTAGTCACAGTTAGAAGCAGAAGTTGAGATTTGAACAGCACAGAGCATGTCTCTCTTACAGAAAGAAAAAAAGGCTTCTTTAATCCAGAAAATACTTTGTTTAGTCTAGCAAAATAAAATCTAAAATGAGATAGGCTTATTCCTCATAAATACATCACAGCAAGGAAAATGAGGCTCTTCTACAGCTAAAGGATAACACTGCTACATGAATAATTGAGTATCAGTTTATCATGAACAAATTAAGGTTATAAATTAAAAGGTATTTCCAGCCGTCAGAAGAATGATGACTAGAAACAGTTTTCCAACAGGAGCAGTGGGAGCTAAACCGACCTAAGGTGGCACTTGACATGTTTGTGAGCAGGATAACACAGTGGGGTGCTGGCGAAAGCAAGGAGCAAACCTGGTTTTGAAGCACAAAGATCCTGTTCCCCTGGCGAACCACATTACACGGCTTCTGATTTTGATGCATTCGCTAATCTGGAATATCAAGGGAAATAGATATAAGACCTTTTTTTTTTTGTACATTGAAAATCCAGGAAGTCTGTAAATGACATTTTTTCACTGCTTTTACTCTCTTCTGGCAGTTTAAGGGAGTATTTATTTAAATAATACTGAAACATACAATAAGTAAATGCGGGAACACACACCTTGCAGGGTACCTGAGCATGCAAATATAAAGCATTTACTAATGACAACCATATTTTTTTAACAGAACTGCATCCATTAATGAATTGAAAGTCTGCTGATAGTACAGTAGAGACAGAATGAGATTTTTTTAATGTCAGTCTCCCTTGTATCTCATATTCTCAACCTGGCTTCCCCCTTCCTATCATGCCTTCAAAATTCTTATCTCTGCTTTACATCTGATCAGCCAGGGGATAAACAAAATCCAGCTGGAACTCATCAGCTTTAGTTTTTAAAGACTGTTTCTAGATTTCCTGTTCAGCATCTTGGCTGAACTGCTTTGCCACTCAACCTGAACTATTGCTTTTCCTTGAATGTGCTGATGCCAAATCTTACATAAAATGTTGGGTTTCCCAAACAGCATTTTTTTTAGCTCAGGTATCGTCATTGTACTGATAGGAAAGCTCTGAGTCATAGTCTCACTTCTGCCGGGCCATACAATGGACATATGTACAATGGACAAAGAGCACAATTACAGCAATCTTTAAGATACCAGTTTCATCAGGCCCATTAACAGTTACTCTGAATCTGCAGAAAAACCTTCAGCAAGCTTGGATCAGGATTTAAGATGGGAAATGTGCACTGCTTTGCCACGTGCCGTTGGCCTCATGAGCTCAAGAACCTGAAATATTAAGCTCCACACTCAATTTATTAGTGCAGAGGGCTTATATGGGTGTGGAAATGTCACCATCCCAACACACCTCTATAAACACTACCAGGATAAAAGTATGACTAGCAACTTACCTTGAAGACATCTGAGGGCTTTTCATCTGTAAAATGCTTAAAAGTCTGTAAATCCACTTCTCTATAAAATACCATGGAGTTCTGCACTGCAGGACCAACGAATCCTTCTCAGATTTTTCATCCAAAATGGAAATCAGAGAACAGCAGTAGGATAAGGAGAAGCAGTTTTTTCCCCTTGGGCCTATTTATGCTTTCAGCAGTGCTCTTAGTCATACTCCTTGATTACAAATTACTCTGCCACAGAGTAGAACAGCCCTGGCCTATATGTCACGAGAACCGTAGACCTTAAACATAAATTTTTTAAAAAATTAAAATCAAAACATGATATGTTGAATTAATAAGTTATTTCTATGTGTTATTTACTAAAAGTATGATAAATCTCTCTAACAAATTTAACTCTGCACTTCCAAGTTTAAACCAAATGTTAGCTGCCAGTAAATCAAGACCTCTCCTTTAATCTTAAATATCTCTACATTTTGCATGATTTGGAAAGCTTATTGTGGGATTGTATAAACCTCTCAAGGATACTTTTCATGCCTACTTAATGTCAAGAATGGTTTGGTTTGTCTCTCTCCTATAACATACACCCCATTGGGCATGCTCTACGTGGATTACTCATGAAGAACAGTGCTTTCCATTAGAACATGCTGAAGCATCAATCCAAAGATCTTAATAAGGGCAGAGGGAAAAGGGAAAGTTTGTGCATCTCAAGAGTACTGTGATAGGGCTGAAAACCTTCCTGGATTTCATTTCTGTTCATTAGCCCTGACAAAACCACTCAGTTTGGTTCCACACAGCTGGTTCTATACACTGCAGTAGCATGAATTTGATTTCTTATTATTTTTTCCCTATGATATTTCACAAATAAATAATACACTTGCTTAAATCAGACAGGTTCTCACCTCAGTTTGAACTTTGTTTACTTACATATTCACAGAGGAACAAAGAGTGCCAGATTAACTCATTCGGCTTAATTTGCTACTCAATACTTGTATAATGAGTGAGCTCTCACTGTGGTTTTTGCAGTTAGTGTGTTTTAATAATGCTGTCCAAGTACAGACTATTAGTCCAATTAATTACTTTGGGAAGAGTTTTATGAAAAACCCTGGGTCTTGTGAAAAGGAGCATATTATTACACAAAGAAATTGATGTGTAGAATATCCAATTTACTTTATTTGGACTTTTTGCTTTGGTCTTCTTTACACAACTTTTTGGTTGGTTTATTTTTCCTTTTTATAAGATGCTGGAATTCTAATTTCAAACTCTGGTAGGCAGTAAGAAGGGAAGTAATTTTCATTATGTTTTAATGTATATTTTCTGTTTGGGAGGAAGCCAGAGAATTAGCTGACGTTCTACTTGATCATAGTGGAATTCTTTCTTCTACAACATATGAATTTGTGTTACTTTAATAAATGAAATGAGAAAGCTTATTTATTTCGAAATGGTCTTGTTTTTCTAAAATGAACTCCCTGACCTTTGGCCAAGTACAACAAGAGTTGATACAACCTGCCCTTCAGCAAAGGGCACCAGATTTCAATGTCATTCAGAGCTGAAGGTAACTATCCACGCACTAAGACTTTATCAAGTCTATGGATTAAAAACAAATTTTACAGGGGAAGAAAACTGTTAATGACTTACATCATCCACGAAGGCCAACACACACAAAAACCAAAACAGAACAGTAAGTTACACAGCAATCTGTTAAAAGAAATTTCAGTTAGGCCTAAGTGTGGAATCAAGCTGCTCAGTCCACTCTCCTCCTTGAACCTTCCTTGCTGATATTCTTTTATGCATCCTGGACTCTCCCATTACCTATCATCTGTCTTTACTCCCACTCATGGTGATCCTGCTGTGCTAACTCAAATATAGCATCACTATCTGGATCATATTTAGCTGGATGAATTGGAGATTCATCTGTCTGTCTAAATCCTTCTGTTAAAAATGGAGGTGGATGATTGCACACCGACAGCCTGATTTACATCCAGCCCCTGCAGAGCCCAGAATGGGAACTAGGGGAATACTGAGGAAGACAACGTGTTAACAACCCATATTAGATATCCTGGAGAGGTCTCAGTGGTGGGCAGATAGTCCTGTGCCTCGTTACAGAATAATTTTAGCACTGCCTCAGCGGCATCTGGTTCTGGCATTGCTGGAGACATTACACAGGTGTAAATGTTGTGCTGATCTACACCAGAAGAGAAACTCCTGTACCCATCAGATACTGCAAGAAGATGAGAGCTGAAAATTTCAAGTTTTTGCTATTAGTAGGAGTACTGAGTGTCCAGTTAGTTGTGTGATTTTTAGATTCTGAACTTTTTACTGCAGATGTGATCTCTCACTATATGCCACATGCTGATCTTGGTTCCTTAAAGACTGTAAGGGGAAGAGCCTGGTGCTTTCTTCTATCTTTGAGCTGTCGCTGAGTCCTGCCATGACACTGCCAGCCTTACAGATGCCAAGGAATAGGCTTGACTATGAGAACCTGTCACAGGCTTTACATGACAGAAAGCTCATCAAGCAGATGATGTCCATATCCAATGGGTGTGAGGGGAATCTGAATGTATATTGTATATAAAACATCTTCCAGCTAGAGATGTAAAATTCTTTCTAACAGTCATTTATTGATCATATAACGAAGCTGCAATGCTTTCAGTGGATAAGTCTTAATCCTGACTACTAAAGGTCAATGGGAAAAATACAATAACTATTTCACAGGAGAGAGCTTCGCAAAAATCTACTGGACCTACAAAAGAACAGCTACAGGTTTTGCTCTTACTCACCTGATGAGCCAGTACCAAAAGTAGAAAAACATACCAAAGTCATAAGAGCTACCTTTTTTGGCTCCATATGCTAGATAGCATCACTCCCACTCTTTCCTCTCTTTATCTAATTCTTGTACACATGTTAAACAGCATCTGCAAATATGGGAGGAAAAAAAAGCTATCTACATATAGCCACCCAAATGGTAGCATATGAGCATGTCCAGGGGCACTAAAGTGGAAAAGCCTTTGATGAATCAAAAGATGCAATATTAAAAATATATAAATGCTGAGAAAGTACCAGCAAAGCTCAGAGCATATGCTGGATAGCAGATTCTACTGATCCGGCCCTCTTCAAAGTACTCTCAAAGGTCTTCAGAATATATTCCATAGTATTACTCTTCAAAACTAAGGTTAGTACATATTACCTTAACAAATAAATGATGATTAGAGGGTCCTCATAGTTTAAACACATGTGGCTGGTCTGAGGCACGCATTAGGATTCTTCTACATTACATACGTAATTAGTTTTAAGGTTTGTGCATTGAGGAGTTTCTCACCGATCTTTTGGAACATAATTAATATCAAACAATATTAAGAAGATGTGTTTGCCAACTGAAGATTATAAGAACTGACAATATCTGACAAGTAGAAGATAACAGACTTCTTAAAATATAGCTGAACAATCTGGTTCAGGAAATCTGTATCTACTGCAACTCCTATGAAAAAAACAGACTTTTGGACTCAGTTTGATAACAAATGGGATGACAGTCTTCAGAGGATAAAGAATGCTTCTGAAATCCTAACATTGATGTCTATTTTTTCCTTCATAAGCTTTTCAAAGGGAGAACTACAGTACTTTAGTTCTAAATCTCAAAAACTGTATTTCATTACAAAAAAAATTTTCAGCTGGAATACAGCCATTATTAGTATCAGAAGTTTTTACAGCTCATGTCACTAAACCCAGGGAATACCTATCATGAGTGACATCATCATGGCATGCTTCATTTTTAATCATCAGAAAAACAAACTGCACCAAAACTTCTATAGCTGACATTTTTCCAGCTCTGCTCACCTAAGTATAAGAAAAAATACATGTCCTGAAGGAAATTACTACACATTCTCACTTTGGGATTCAGCTGTTATTACTTTGTTGATGAAAAATCTTAAACTTCCTTCTTAATCTTTTCAAAGATAAAGGTAACGCTAGCCTCTGCATGCAGCATTAAGTAGTAAAGACCAAGGTTTGCTTAGCCATGGCCAACTGATGTGCTGTTGGCTTGTAATCAGACACTAAGAAGAACAGATGGCTTAACCAAATTTAATTTGCTGTTTTATTTATCCTTATGTTGACCCTTTATCATACAAATATTATACATTCATTTTATACAGTTAGAAAACAATGTTTAGAGCTGGTTTATGAGCTAATCTGAGAAATAACCATCAATCCCAATATGAAAAATAAATCACTTAAGTAGGATTCCAAGTCATTGTTTTTTTCTGACCTAGTATGGGATGGAAACAGGAAAGACTGCCATTAGAAATTATAGTATGCAATAATGCTTGCCAGCTGAGTAGTTGATGACAGTAATGCTGTGTCAATGATTGGAGGAAAAAAAAAACCCAAACAACAAAAATCCCCTCATTTTCAACAGCATCAGAAAGCAAAGAATTTCTTAAAAGTAAACTTAAAAATTGAAATCTGGCAGTCTTCTACTTCCGAGATCTTTGAGTGCATAACAGAGAATGATGACATCTGCAATTTGTTTGATTACTTCTTGTGATCATTAATTCACTGCAAGATCTGGGCCTGATCATCTCCAGCCGTCTTATCTGATACGGTAGAACATCAAAAAAGTTAAAATTTCTGATTACTTTTGCAGTATTGTTTTGGCTCCTCTGTCAAAATGCCTCCTGCTGTCATCCTTCTAAGGAGACTTGACTCTAAATAAGATTACTTGACTCTAAATAAGATAATAACTCTGAAAAGCGGCAACCCCCGAGCATTGATCCTCGAGGGCAAATAAAAGAAGGAGAGGAGAAAAGGAGAGACCCCGCGACGCACCCGGCGGCAGCCATTGCCTCTCGCTGTGACTGCACGTCGGCGTGACTCCTCGGGGGCGGAGCTTAGCGCGGCAGCGGCAGTTTAAAAACTGAAGGAACTGCTGCCCCAGTTTAGTCGCCGAAGGAAGAGAGCTCAGGCAAGGGAGACCCGGCGGTGGAGCCCTCTGAAAAGCGGCAACCCCCGAGCATTGATCCTCGAGGGTAAATAAAAGAAGGAGAGGAGAAAAGGAGAGACCCCGCGACGCACCCGGCGGCAGCCATTGCCTCTCGCTGTGACTGCACGTCGGCGTGACTCCTCGGGGGCGGAGCTTAGCGCGGCAGCGGCAATCCGACTCCCTACAAGAGGCGCCTCTGGGAGCGCCAGCGACCAGGACGTGGCGCGGCAGTTAGCGCAGGCAGGGCAAGCAGGCAGGGTGAGCCTTCCCTCCTAGCTCAGAGGGGAAATTGAGCGCACCAGCTCAGAGTACACAGGTTGAGCTAAGGACTCCCTGTTTCTTGTGTTCAGACATTTGGACCATGGTGTCCACCAGGCGGAGACCTTCCCCCTACAAATCTGGGGCAACCCCAATGAGGGATGTGCCTAAGGACACCTCGGTCCAGGTCACTGGCTGCAGGGAATGTTTGAGTCTGCTGCTGCCAAGCGAAAGTGGCAAGGGCCTCACCTGTGTGAGGTGTGAGCAGGTGGATGACCTCCTCTGCTTAGTTGCCAATCTTGAGGATGAGCTCGAAAGGCTGAAAGCCATTCGGGGAAGGGAGCTCAGCCTTGTTGTGGAGCTTAGGGAGGAGATAGATAGACTATGGACCATCAGAGAATGCGAGCGGGAGATAGACTGGTGGAGCAACTCTCTGCGAGAAAGGCGCAGAGATTGCACTTCCCAGACTAAGGGAGTATTGGGAGAAATGGCCCCTCTCTCTCACCATAGTCCAGCAGGGAGAGACAGCTTGAGAGGAGAGGAGGAATGGCAGCAGGTCAGCCCGGCGTTGCAGGCGACCCCCATCCCGACCTGCCTCGGTTCCCCTAGTCCCTCTCTGTAACAGGTATGAAGCCCTGAAACCAGAGGGAGACGTGAGTGATGATGACATGGGAGCGCTGCCGTCAAGCTTGCCCAAGGTAAGGCAGACGGCTCCACGTTTGAAGACTGCTTCCTCCAGGAAAGAAAGGAGGGTGATAGTTGTGGGCGACTCTCTTCTGAGAGGAACAGAGGGCCCAATATGTCGGCCTGACCCTACCCATAGGGAGGTGTGTTGCCTTCCTGGGGCACGGATCAGGGATATTTCTAGAAAACTCCTCAGCCTTATCCGCCCCTCCGATTACTACCCTTTATTGGTAGTTCAGACTGGCAGTGATGGGTTTGCTGATAGAAGCCTGAGGATTATAAAAAATTATTTTAGGAGGCTGGGGAAGTTAGTCGATGGAGCGGGCATACAAGTTGTGTTTGCCAGTATTCCCTTGGTGGCAGGGGCAAACACTGAGATAAGCAGAAAAGGCCATCTTATAAATGCATGGCTGAGAGTCTGGTGCAAACACAAAAATTTTGGATTCTTTGATCACGGGGCGGTCTACTCGGCACCTGGCCTGAGGACAGCTGATGGGAATTGCCTGTCTCCGAAAGGGAAACGGATACTTGCCCAGGAGCTGGCAGGACTTGTAGAAAGGGCTTTAAACTAGATAGGAAGGGGGAAGGGGATAAAGCCAGGTCTGCTAGAGATCGGCCTGGGGAAGTGGTATTGGGATTAGGAGAGAGGCAAGGGGCTCAGCTGAGGTGCGTCTACACTAACACACACAGCATGGGCAACAAGCAAGAAGAGTTGGAAGCCATAATGCGGCAGGCAAACTATGACCTGGTTGCCATAACAGAAACATGGTGGGATTGCTCCCATGACTGGAGTGCTGCAATGGATGGCTACAAACTCTTCAGGAGAGACAGGCAAGGAAGGAGGGGTGGTGGTGTGGCTCTATACGTTAGGGAATCCTTTTCTGCCACTGAGATTGTGACTAGGGATGATAACATTGAATCCCTATGGGTAAAGATCAGAGGAAGGGCTGACAAGGCAGACATCCTGGTGGGCGTCTGTTATAGACCGCCAAACCAGGATGAAGAGACAGATGAGGTGTTCTACAAGCAGCTGGCACGAGCTGCACGGTCATCAGCCCTTGTGCTGATGGGGGACTTCAACTTCCCTGACATATGCTGGGAGTACAGCACAGCACAGAAGAAGCAGTCTAGGAGGTTTTTGGAGTGCACAGAGGATGCATTCCTGATGCAGCTGGTCAGAGAGCCCACAAGAGGAACTGCCCCGCTAGACCTGCTGTTCGTGAACAGGGAAGGTGTGGTAGGAGATGTGAAGGTTGGGGGCTGCCTTGGACAGAGTGACCATGAAATGATACATTTCTCAATTCATGGTGGAGCTTGGAGGGGGAATAGTAAAACTGCTACCTTGGACTTTCAGAGGGCAGACTTTGATTTGTTCAAGAGACTGGTAGGGGGAGTCCCTTGGCATTCAGTCTTAGCGAACAAAGGGGTACAAGAGAGCTGGTTGCTCTTCAAGAAGGAAGTCTTAAGGGCGCAGGAGCAGGCGGTCCCCCTGAGCCGCAAAATGAGCCGGCGGGGAAGAAGACCAGCGTGGATGAATAGGGAGTTACTCTTGAGGCTCCGTGAGAAAAAGAGAATCTACCGCCTGTGGAAGGAGGGACGGGTAACTGAGAATGAATTCAAGGAAGTTGTCAGGATGTGTAGAGGTGAAATCAGAAAGGCAAAAGCCCAGCTTGAATTTAACCTGGCCGCTGGGGTGAAAAAGAATAATAAACTCTTTTATAAGTACATTAACAGTAAGAGGAGGACAAAGGAGAATATCCACTCTTTACTGGATGAGGCTGGGAATGTGATCACTGAGGATAAGGAAAAGGCGGAGGTTCTGAATGCCTTCTTTACGTCTGTCTTTAAAGGTCAAACAGATCCTCAGGGTACCCCTCTCTCTGACCTGGTAGTCTCAGCTGGGGAGCATGCTAACTCCCCTGTGATTCTGGAAGAAACAGTCAGAGACTTCCTACTCCAACTGGACTGCCACAAGTCCATGGGGCCGGATGAGATCCACCCGAGAGTGCTGAGGGAACTGGCAGAGGTGGTAGCCGAGCCGCTTTCCATTATCTATCAGTCCTCCTTGCTGACTGGTGAGGTCCCAGAAGACTGGAGGCTTGCCAATGTGACTCCCATTTACAAGAAAGGTTGTAAGGAGGATCCGGGGAACTACAGGCCTGTTAGCCTGACCTCGGTTCCAGGGAAGGTTATGGAACAGATAGTCTTGAGGGAGATCATGCGGTATGTGCGGGATGGCCGGGGGATCAGGCCTAGCCAGCATGGGTTCATGAAGGGCAGGTCCTGTTTGACCAACCTGATCTCCTTCTATGATCTAGTGACCCATCTGCTGGATGAGGGAAAGGCTGTTGATGTGGTCTACCTAGACTTCAGCAAAGCCTTTGACACTGTCTCCCACAGTATTCTCCTGCAGAAGCTGGCAGCCCGTGGCTTGGATGGGTACACCCTCGGCTGGGTAAGGAGCTGGCTGGAGGGCCGGGCTCAGAGAGTGGTAGTAAATGGAGTTAAATCCAGCTGGCGACCGGTCACGAGTGGTGTTCCCCAGGGGTCGGTGCTGGGGCCTGTCCTCTTCAATATCTTTATTGATGACCTAGATGAGGGCATTGAGTGCACCCTCAGTAAGTTTGCAGATGACACTAAATTGGCTGGGAGTGTGGATCTGCCTGGGGGTAGCGAGGCCCTACAGAGGGATCTGGACAGGCTGGAGAGCTGGGCTGAAGCCAATGGCATGAGGTTCAACAAGAGCAAATGCCGAGTCCTGCACTTTGGCCACAACAACCCCAGGCAGCGCTATAGGCTTGGGGCGGAGTGGCTGGAGGACTGTGTGGAGGAAATGGACCTGGGGGTACTGATTGATGCACGGCTGAACATGAGCCGACAGTGTGCGCGGGTGGCCAAGAAGGCCAACGGCATCGTGGCTTGCATCAAAAATAGTGTTACTAGTAGGAGCAGGGAGGTAATTGTCCCCCTGTACTCAGCACTTGTGAGGCCGCATCTCGAGTACTGTGTTCAGTTTTGGGCCCCTCACTACAGGAAAGACATTGAGGCTCTGGAACGCGTTCAGAGGAGGGCTACTAAGCTGGTGAGGGGTCTGGAACACAGGCCTTACGAGGAGCGTCTGAGGAAGCTGGGATTGTTCAGCCTGGAGAAGAGGAGGCTTAGGGGAGACCTTATAGCTCTCTATAACTTCCTGAAGGGAGGTTGTAGTGAGCTGGGGGTCGGCCTCTTCTCCTGTGTAGGCAGTGACAGAACTAGAGGGAATGGTAGCAAGCTGCGCCAGGGGAGATTCAGGCTCGACATTAGGAAGCACTACTTCTCAGAAAGGGTAGTCAGGCATTGGAATGCACTGCCCAGGGAGGTGGTGGAGTCACCAACCCTGGGGGTGTTCAAGGAAAGACTGGATGTTGTATTGAGGGATATGGTTTAGTGGGAGCTAGTAGTAATAGGTGAATGGTTGGACTGGATGATCTTCTAGGTCTTTTCCGACCTTGATAATTCTGTGATTCTGTGATTCTGTGATTATTGCTGGTCAAGAGCCTTCAGTGCTACAAATTAGGTTATTAATTGTAAGGTAAGATCAAACCTTATGGTTTGGCAAAGATTGTTTTGTATAAATCATCTCAGTGCAGTTTTGGAGTCTCCTTTTAGGAACATACTCATCATGGATCATATTGTTAAATATAAACTGCTGCATTTTTAGTACAGTGATTTAAAAAATTTATTTCTAGGTATTCTGTACATAAGACTGCAGAAGATTTACTGAGTTGATTCCAGAGAACCTCATAAAAAAATTAGATGCAGAGTCTGATGCTACATTAATTCTTAAACTGGTCATTGACAATTCAAATTTCTACACTTTGAAACTGTAACTGTATATTTTAATCTGATTATTAATATATATTAATTTTCTAATAAATGTTCACATATTATATGATATGAATAAATCTAGATTTCTGCAGAATAGCAGATGTGGAGTCAAAGAACATCTTCAAGATTATCTGCGTCTGAAGCCCTATAATTTGTCTGGTCACTTAGGCATAACAGAAGACAGAACTGAGCTCATAAATTCCATTCTTTATATATTTATATATTGATTCACTTAGAGGCTCCCTGTCAAAAACATGTCACCTCAGGACACAGCATCAACAATGTTACATTTAATGCCAAGTACTCGTTAATGAAACTAAGCAGATACAAGTGTAGTGATACAAACATGATCTTGTTTTCCTCAGATAGTTTAGGCTCAACATAAAAGGTAAAACTAAAGATGCTTTTATATGCCTGCACTTCATTTGATCTTCTTGGCCTACATGCAATACCCACAGTAGTGCTGAATGAATCTAAAAGATATTTATCTCTGATCCTTACATGATTAAATGAGAGAATATGCAAGAATCAGTGAATACATTATGTGGGGTATACATACAACCCCACAGCAACTACATTTCTACATCCTCAGTTCCACATACTCACAAGTTTCGGTGAAGTGACTGAGAAAAGACCAAGGTCAGTACTTTTCTTCTCTGTTGGGGAGAAAAAAAAGAAAAGATAATTGGTGCATCCCAACTGCGTTTCCTCTTCCTTTTTCAGAGCCAGCCCCATAGTGTTCAGGAAGAGGAGCTATGCTGCGTGATTAAGACCAGTCACACTGCAGCAACACGTGATAGGTATCTACCATTACACAGAGTAACAATAAAGTATTATAAAGTAACATTTGTTACAGCAAGCAAATAATTGGGAAAAAAAAATCTAATTTCGCACACAACAGAAAAGAGCAAAGTAAAATAAATCTACTTTTTCCTAACAAAAGTTTAATCTAGCTCAAGTAGCAAGACTCCTTATCCAATCCCCCTTGAGACTTTCATCTGTTTTCACAGGTGTGGAGTAAAACACACATTATAAATACTATGCAAATAAAACAAGGCCAAGGGAACAATTTACCAGTTGATCAGGGAGTTGTTCTGGTGTATAATTGATAAAAAGCAGGACAAAACAGGCTATAAAAGACGCACAAAAGAACAGAAACCCTGGTTGTTTCCTCTTCTTAAAAATGTGGGGGCTTGTGGTTCTCTTAGGTGTTGCAGCTGTTTCCGCTCACCTGCAGGAACCTGTCTTTGAGGGGTAAGAACAGACATCAGGTTTCATATTTGCACAATTTCTTCTGCACAAGCAAAAGCCTTTGAACTGAATTACCTATTGCAAATCCGATCTTTTCTCCCCTTTCAGGCAGAAGGTGTTTCGTGTGATTCCGCAGAACGATGAGCAGGTGGCAATCATCAATTCCCTTGCCAGCAACATGCAGGTAAAGAACTTGGGGAAGCAGTTATATTGCATTTGAAAGGAACATTTCTCCTTTTGTTCAACTTACATATTAAAAAAAAAAAATTCAAGCTAGTGAATTAAAACCCAAATCTTGAATCCATTCGAGTCAGCTGGAGTGTTCCTTCAGAAGGAACAGGACAGGGTGATAAAGGTAGAACTGTACAAATACATTCCAACACCTTCCTAGAAAGTCTGGTTAACCCAGCCTGAATAGCAAAATGCCCACCAGAATTTATTAATAGAGCAAGTTAATCTGAAATGCTGTATGCAGTATGGGGTGTTTTCAAGAATGTATTAGATAAAATATGGAAGTTCCAACTACCAAAACTTACCATTACAGGCAAAATATTTTGCTAGTGTAAATGATCTACAAATCTATTCTCCCAACAAACTGAACTTTTTTTGGCCTCTAATCTCTCATCATCTTTTCTCCTCTGATTTTCCTTTAAAGCTTCCTTTCTCTCCAACCAAGCTGCATGTTTCTTACTGACCTTGATGTAGATATATGATGACACAATGACATGAGAAAAAACAATAAAGACAGCAAATGTGTTTTCAATATTTCTCTTCAGCTTTGATGTTGCAAAATAGCTGTTGGTGAAAAAGACACCATTATCTGTAGGATGAAAGGATGGTATTTTTAATGAAGTACAGATGTGGAGAACTATAATCACCAGGCTAGTAAAGCATGCTGAAAAAGTGTTCTGTAGAAGAACATACTATTGGTATGGTGCTGCCAATATTTAAAAAAGAAAAAAAAATTAATATACTATACTTGCTTTTAGTGTGTACCATAAAGGGATCACTTCTTTTCTTTTTCTTTTAAGCAAATATCCCTGAATTACCATTGCTATACAACACATAAAGACTGATGTAGCTGTGTATCCTGGAATAGTCATCTCCCTTGAAGACACATAGCTGTTTAATATGCCCACCAGCCCTGATTTCCTTCATGCTCACAAGATGAAAGGCTGAAAAGGCAATGGGTTGGCAAACCAGCTCTGCTTTCACTGGGCTTTAAGAATGAGCTAAATTCAGAGGTCTGGAAGCTGAATGCAACAAAAATACATGAAATAGTAATAGCACAGGTTTTTGTCCACCCTGAACCAAACATCTTCTGAAGGCATAGTTTCCTCATACCAACTTTAGTGAACTGAGCCTTAAAAGCACTCACAAAGACAACAGTCTTTCCCAGTTGCTTTATGTAAAGTATTTGTGCAGCATCCCTCTGCTATCAAGTTAGGAGCCCATTTCTGTCCAAGGCTATAGGCAAAATCCTCCAGTGAAATGTGTACGAAGAATGAAAGAATTTGTAAGTAGTTCTAATATATACAAGTCTGCATGCACTCAGACAGTGTAGAATATCTGGAATGTGCAAAACTGTCATTGCCATCTCCAGATTTCTGCCATATAATGTTGGGCCTAAGAAAATGTTCTTAATCAATTTTCATTTCAAATTGAGGTTGATACTTCTCGCAAGCAAGGTCAAGGATTCAGTATATTGATCACAACCATCACCATCACGAATAAACATCACACCCATATGTGTGTGTTTATTTGTTTATGCATTCATTTGGCCTTCTTTCAGGTTGACTTTTGGCAGCCAGACTCTGTCACACTGGTAAGGCCAAAAATGCAAGTTGATTTCCGAGTTGAAGCTGCCAAGTCTTTTGAGGTTGAAGATCGTTTGAAAGCAAGTGGAATGGAGTATAGGTAAGTCTGTTCTCACTACTCTATTTTGAATAGAAGGGGATTAAATACTGGGGAAAATGTGTTTGATCTTTTCATATTGGTCAACTGATCTTCCTGTCACAAACTTCATCCCTGCTGTGGATGCCTCTACTGGGCTCAGTGTTTCTGTGGCAGTTCAAATGGACAGTAGCTGCTCTACGTTACAGGCGTGAGGTGAAATGTTGATAGAGGGAAGAGACAAGAAGTAAAGACTTACTAACAGGGCTTTCTCTGAGGTGAAAACTCACTGCAATATACAAGGGTGGAGTACAGAGGGGAAAGAAAGATTTCCCACTGAAGATATAATGCAGCAAAGGTCTAGAAAGAGCCAGAATGTACATCAGACAGGTTTGCATGATTCTATCAGGGAACTGAAGACAGAAAATGATGAGCCCAAGGATCACCATGGCGGGGCTCCCCACTGAGTTCTCTAAGTTGTAGAGTAGCTAGAGAGGCAAAAAATCCCAACTGGGGACAAAGAGAAGACAGTTGCCAGGTGAAGGGCCAAGGGAGTGGGGAGAACAAATTCCCAGGCCAGCCTTGGGCTTACTGAAGTCACACAGCAGATTGATGGCAAGGATTTCTCCAAAGAGAGAGCCCTTAATTGGCTTAAATGTTTTCTAAGTATATTACCCCGAAGTAAAAAAACCCTGAGTTTCCATGACCAAATACAAGTGCAGCATAAATGGAAGGAATGCCACATTATGCATCCCTGGGAACAAAAGCATTTTAGTGAGTAGCACTAGTTAGAGGGTAAGGAGAAAAGAGCAGGACCAGACCACTTGTCTACATTCTATATCTTCCAGTCACTATGCAAGCATTAATCAAGAATGAGAAGTTGACTTTGGGCTGGAGTGGATTGGGGTTGTCTGTCTTTATTGTTCCCTTAGCTCCACCTGAGCTTTGCAAATTGCCTTGGCCTAGCTTGATTATCAGGCTTCTTCGATGTGTAATGGATATTCTGTCAACATCATGTACTCAGACACTGAAAGTCAGTGTTACTTGATCAAATTCTCATGACTTCATTTAGCTGAGTTGAGAGTCTCTCAGATCCATTGTGGTTGCCACCAGCCCAAACTCCTGCATTAGACACCACACAGTTCTCATCAACTTTTATGATCTGCTAAATCCAAGGATAATCCATCCCTAAACTTACTGGCCTCATGCTAACCTTGTCTGATTTGGCTGTCACTGGGGGAACTGACTCTAAAACAAATTTTAGAAGAAACAACTTTCCATAATGCCACAGCCCATGTACAGCACAGGAATCCAATTTCAGTGGAATTTCCTCTTTGGCAAAGGAAGAGTTACTCTACATGGGTTAGTTTTTTCCTATAATATTTATGGTCCCTCATGTCTACGCACAAATCTTTTGATTGCAACAAAGGCCGTTATGTCCGGAAGACGTCCCTGACAAACTTGAGTGGAGTGTCCTTGTGACAACCCAAGCTCTTACAATTCTTTTGAAGTGCAGCTGCAAGTGCCATGACATCATGTCAATGTAGTTATTTGCACTGTTTGTTCTGAAGGCTGGTGGTGCCTCACAAACTGGCCTCCCGCTCTTCTATCCAAATCGCAAATGATCAAGGACATATCCTGGATGAGCAAGATTTTTAAGACTGTTAAGCACTGGAAAAACAAGAAGGTTTCATTTTTCGAAAGCCAAGGTTGAAATACAAACAAAAGGTCCTCAGGAGTGTGCTCAATGATGGGTTATGCCTTTGTGTCAGCCTCAGGGAAAGATGAATAGGAGAGATCCAACCAATCCAAGCAGGATGCTGGGGTTTTCTTGCCAGTGTGGGTTCTACTTTAATAGCCCACCTCGTGTAGTAACATGGCTTGGAGGATGCATAATATCACCTGCAATAGAGCTGTCAAACCACACCAAAATTTTGGAAGCTTAGACTGACAAAGAATTTAATCAGGCAAACATCTCTAGATTGCTGCATGGGAGTGTTACGTTACTGCAGTCTAACTGTCCAGCACGATCAGTTCCAGAGAGCCCTTTTCTTATAGAGGCAGAGGCAATCTGGCAACATGAGCTCAGCCCAGAGCTCATTTTCTACATACACTCTCTCAGCATTGCCATTCTAACACAAACTGTTGCCACCGTGGAGGGTCATTAGTATGGGAGTGTGTTAGTTTGGGAGTGTGTTAGTTTGGGAGTTAGTTTGTTACTATGGGAGTATGTAGGCAGGTGTTCATTAGGAGGAACCTGTTGCTCCCTCATCACTCAGGCAACAAGGTTGAGGCAGGAAGCAAGTTGAAACTTGAACCTAATATGTTATTTTCAAATTCAAAAAGCAACCCCCTAAGTTTTACTTCACACTCCATGTGGCCTTTACTCCAGGAAGATCCCAAAACAGGTACTCAGTGCTTAACCTCCTGCTAGCAAAATTGTATGTCTCTCTTTACACTGTTCCTGGTGCCTTATTGCAGAGTTCTGATTGACAATCTGCAGGCTGCACTGGATGCCCAGTTTGACAGCAAAGTTCGCACAACCGGACACAGCTATGTGAAGTACAACAACTGGGAAACGGTAAAGTCTAGAAATTTGTCACATTATCAGCTCAGTTCCTTAGCTTCTGCAGTCAAAATGGCTTCTGACATGCTTCCAGCCTTCTTCCCTTTTCCTGTTCTGTTCCATCCACTAATATCACAACTACATCTCCAATGTCTCCTTCCTCTTCTCCTTTACTGCTCATTACTGAGGTAATCTGTATAACCCATTCCCCTCTATCTCTACTTCTGCTCCTGGTGCTGCAAAGAAACTGACAGAAATCCAGTGACCAGTCTTTGCTACTAGTTTGCTCTTTCCTTTTCACTCTCCCATCTCATCTGCTAAAATCTTGCTTCTAGTCCCTACTCCCACTCTAGCTCTTCATCTTCAACCATAAGCTCTCCTATCCTCCCTCCTTTATTCACAGCCATACTCATTTTTCCTGACAGGTAATCTTGACCACATCACTGTTTGCAGTGGCTCCGTATTATCCATTGCATCACAGTTCTTGTACTTAAAAGTGTGACCATCTCCTTTCATGTCTTCCCTTGCAAAAATCTTTCTTTTTCATGCTCACTAAGCACCTGTTAAATTTTCAAGCAAGTAAATTTGTATTTTTCTCTCTCCTAACAAAAAGTCTCCTTTTACAAGCCTGTTTAAAAATTAAGCACAAAAGCTCCTCTTACACTAATGCAAAACCCCACCAATATCCACAATGTCAGCCATTACTTCTAATATTTCCTTGCCAGTTTGTCTGGATCTGTCTGCTGTCTTCTGTCTTTATCTTACTTCATAATACTTTGGGCATGAAATGCTTTTTTGAGTGGATGTGAGAAGTTTTTTGTGAGTTTCTGAAGGCACCTGTAACAAAGTGAATCTGCTGTAACATTAAATAAGGGCTGTTATTACTTCCTTTAAATAATAAATAGATTGAAGGAGCTTTTTTTGTATCTGACATTGGTGAACTGTTCCTACAAGTCCTTGTCAAGCACTACTGTCTGTAATTCAAGAACGATGATGACTATAAGGGGCATGAAACTGAAAAACATTAGATCTACAAGTTTTAAGGCATTCAGTCTCCTTTGCTTAACAAGAAAAGCGGGTTTCTTTCTTTTGTTAAGAGAGTTTAAGGTCACAACTAGATTGAGTAAGCATTCAAAGGGTTATGTAATCCACCATCCATACTCCAATGATGAGTTTAGATAAACCCATACTAGAAAAAACTCAATTCAGACATGTAGCTCTAATACAAGTAGGAATTAATTCTTGGGAATCTACAAACTTTATTAATTATTAAGTTCGATGCTCAGAAGGACCATTCTGATGTGAAGTCTGTGAATTAATTACTCTGGACCTGAGGACAGAGATATCAGTAAGTGTAACCTCCTTATGAAACAGATAGCTGCCTGGACTGCTGACATCGCTGCTCAGAACCCGGACCTTGTCTCTCGCAGTGTAATTGGGGAAACATATGAAGGTCGGCCACTGTACCTGCTCAAAGTAAGGGCTTTGACTTCTTTCCTCTATTAACCTACACAAGATTATGAAGTCTGTTAAAACACCAATGATGCTAAGATAGTAATACACATTTTGCAGAAAATCTAGTACATTTTGATGGGTGGTTTTTTAACTTTTAAGCTTTTGGGTCTTTTTTTAAAGGAGCATAATGAATTATTAGAAGTTCAGACATATAAAGTTAACCATACTCCTGAGAGCTATTTGAACATCATGTACCTTTATGTTCTCTCCATCTGTTGTTTGTAAACCCATTTACTCTAAAGGGATCTATAAACATCAGTCTCTAGCAATAGGCAACAAATTTGTTTGTATCTCCATCATACATAATTTTTGGCATAACTCTTATGAATAAATAAGATATAATGAGTTAAAGATAAAGGGTAAAGATTATTTGCCCAACACTGTATAAGTATTTACAATAATATATAATTCAAGCAAACAAGATCAACTCCTAGAGACACTACAGGACATAAATCAACAGTGCAGAATAATCAAATGAATGGGCGGGGGGGAGATTATCTACATTAATAAAAATTAAATCATTAAGAGTCTATTGTTTTAACTTGAATATCATGGTCAGCTACAGCTGAGAGCATTCCATAGATTCCCATTTAGTCAAGGAATGCCATATTTCTATAAAGTTCAACTTTTTAGGTCAGCAAGCCAACTTGTTCTGCATACAAATTATTTTGTTCAAGACCTGAGTTTTCTGTTGTGGTTTTTTTTTTTTCTAGTTGGGAAAAAGTGGCTCAAATAAGAAGGCTATCTTTATGGACTGTGGTTTCCATGCAAGAGAATGGATCTCCCCTGCTTTCTGCCAGTGGTTTGTGAAAGAAGTCAGTAAGCTTAATGGTCAAAAATATTTTACAAAATGCAACTATATTTAAGAAAATGTTACATGAGTAGCAAGAGCAGAGGCCACTGCAGATTGTCTTTTTACCTGTAAAAACCTGTGTGCACGTCCCTTCTCTCACCTAGGACAGTTAAGGTGTATCTACTTAAACCAGGTCTTAATGGTTGGACACATAATTTTTCAGCAGTTTAAGATTACCTAAAAGCATGTGTAAGAGGTACTGACAACTACAAGAGTTACTTACACAATTTGTAAATTCCTTTTGGCACTGTAGTCAGAGAAAGGTGAGAGACAAGCAAACAGGTGTAGTAACACTATAAGCAGTCATGTATGTAAGGGAACTCATTAGGAGTAGGGAACATGGGAATTCAAGGACATGTCAGAAGGCATCTGAATGCATGTCAGAACAGCTGTCTTCCTACAGCCTCAGGTGCTGTATTCCTTGCAACCAGCTTTACTTAGCAGGGCAAAACCCACCCTCAGGTGAGCACAGAATGCACTGAGAAAATGTACCCAAGAGAGGAGGAAGGCTATAGATGAAGCTGCCTGAACTCCACTCAGGAGGACGGAAATGCATAGACATCCCTTTGGGTGGCCACTTCAAGTTGTACAGAATGGTTTCTAAAATATGAAACCATAGTCAGGAAAATTGCTGCACAGGTGAAATTAGCTTTACTTCAGGCTGGAATACTTGAGACCTTGAATTCAACAATTTTATGTCCTTTTTCTTTTCCTTCTCCTCACCACCAATTGTTGCAAATGCTGCAGTCTTCTCTACAAGAGAAGAGGTATATTGTCCTTCAGTGGGGGCAGAAAAACTCACTGTTTGAATCTCAAATTTTGTAAGAAATCCTGGTTGAATATTTAAAAAAACAACAACCAACCAAAGAAAACCCCCAAACCCGGGAGCAGCTGCTGGGATTTAAAACCCAAGGAAAGGAAAGGCAAAGGACATGAATGAGCCACGCTGGCAGAAACACTGGTGGCAAGTATAATCTCAGTCTTATCAGACAGCCATGCGGTTTTGTGTAGGGAGCTGTGGAAATTGAAAGTGACATCTCAGTGGAGTCAATGGGAATGTGATTTCATTATCTCCTAATAAGGCTGCAGACAGTATGTGCTGCCATTTTTCTCTTAGCAATTCACGTCACTACAGCTGTCATTTTCACTGTCTGGTCACTTAATTCATGGGTGTACCCGACACCAGCAGCAGCTCTGCTCAGTGGATCCAAGTGTGGATAGGCAGACGTGCTTTAGAAACACAGACCTCTGAACACCAACAGTGGTTCTGGGATTGCTTCTAGACATAAAAGTGAAAAAACCACCCAAAATCTAGAGGAAAACATGACCAAGGTAGATTGTCATATGTACCTCAAAAAACCCCTAAACAAACAAAACCCCCAAGCATTAAAAAAAATGCCAACACCAAAACAACAAGCAATACATTCTAGTGACATGAAACTACTTTTCTAGATTCTATATCCAACCTTCCCACTTGCTGGTTACAGGAAAACAGATGGCTTTCTCCATTGCACTGTTCCTGGTGTTGTCCTTCATGCCTGTGTAGAATAAAGAAAATAGGGTGCAACAAACTTTTTAGAGCAAATTTCCATAATCACTGCAAGCTCCCTCAACACTGATAGAAATCTGTGAACAAGCATACAAAGTGCCAGGCCACTAACAATCAGGATATATATGCTTATGGCAGGAGCTCTTATGTTTGTTATTCAAAGTATGTGTCTGGAAATGTACAGGATAAGGTCTGCCTCCCTGTGAGTGTGTGCATCCACAGCATTATGGGTAGAAACGGGTACAAATATTCTTTGGAAATATTATTCTGGTTACTGATGAAATTTCTCTACACAACAGATATGAAAAATGGGAATCATCATTTTTCCTTCTTAGATAAATTAAACTCAAACCTTTAAGGTGACAGGATGTGGGGAGAATATATAGGCAGGAACTTCGGTCTGTCTTTAAACAAGAAGCTAATAGATGGAAATCTCTTTGCAGTGATTTATCATTCTGTTCAAAATCAACAGTGCTTTACCATGTAATTTATCTACCAGAACAATGCAGCTTTCTAACAGCAGCATGGTTTGAGTCTGTGAAAGTGCTTGTAATATCACAGAGCTGCCATCTCATGTGGTGGAGTGACCTGGATGACTATTCACCACATTCATTAATTCCTGATCCAGAACCAAGCCTTTCAGTTCACGCAGGAGATACAGATAAAGGAAAGCATCATCAGCTTTTTCTACTTTTCCCCAACTAGGCTGTTGAGACCTACGGAAAAGATACTGTCATGACCACGCTTCTCAACAGCTTGGACTTCTATGTTTTGCCTGTTCTTAACATTGATGGTTATGTTTACACTTGGACAAATGTAAGTACATTCTTCTTTCCCAAGAACAGTATTGCTGGAAAAGCCAACTGTTAGTACTGTCTCTTAGTTCTGATCTATACTTCACCACTCTATTTCAGAACCGCATGTGGAGAAAGACACGCTCTAAAAATTCTGGTTCCCTTTGCATTGGTACAGATCCCAACAGGAATTTTAATGCTGGCTGGTGCAGTAAGTGTCTCCTAACAGCTGCAAGCTATCATACAGAGGTGCGATAGCCAAGATGCTGAATTATGGATTTTCCCTACCTGATAGTTGGTCCAGATCAAACTTGAGTGATGACCACCAATACAACATTGTGGAGTAGCTCTTGTTCAATTCTGGAGGCAGTTTTGGGCAAAAAACAGACTTAGGCTACTAGTATGATCAGTATGGCTACTTCTGTGAACATATGTGCATATATATACACATGTACACACACATGTATACTTCTATATACACACCACCCTTCTGTGAGTTCAGAACAGAAACCAAGAGAGTTTTATTTTGGTTGGTTTTTATCCTTGGAGAAGGGACTCTTTTGAGTGGTTTCCACTTGGCTGTTTCATGGAAGTGTCCTAGAAATGGGGGAGATATGCAAGGAGAGAACTGTTAAGTACTGAAGTCACTTACATACTATAGGGCTTTACATCAATATTCATGTTCCTCTGACTCTGCACACTGTATGGGGCCTGTTTATTCCACGCTATGTCATGTTGCCCAATGGCTTAACTATGCAGTATAGTATTCTCTCCTCCGGCAGGGCATGTGTGTCTGAAGCATTTCCAAGGCTTACCTACAAAAGTGGTGTAATGTGGCTCTTCTAACAAGAAACTCTTTTCAGAAAATACTCATTAAATTCACCTTTATTCCCAGCAACTGGGGCCTCAAGATCCCCCTGTGATTCCACTTACTGTGGGTTTGCACCTGAGTCTGAGAAGGAGACCAAGGCTTTGGCTGATTTTATTCGTGAACATCTTTCTACAATCAAGGCATACTTGACAATTCACTCCTATTCCCAGCTGCTACTGTTTCCTTACTCGTATACGTATCAATTACCATCAGATTACGAGGAACTGGTAAGTCTTCTTGTTATTTTATTTGTATTTGTAAAAATCATCGCTTGCTATTTAGGTCCATTTAACTTAAAGCAGTTTCTTTAACGTCTGGAAGGAATCTGTACTGTGGGTTTTGAAAGTACTTCCGTTCTTTCATAGCAAGAACAAGGGAAACCACAATGGCTTCAAGATAGTTCGAGCATAGGATAAACTCAAGAGCCTTATTCAATTCTCACATACATGATGAATTTGCCAGAAGGTCAGGTTTACCTTCCAGTCATGCTCTACAGAAATCCACTATGCTCTGCAGCACGCTTTGTCCTGACTCAAGAGGTTGTGTGTATATGTAGCTTTACTTAGCTTTACTACATTACATAGAAACATTATGCCCCCTAAATCAAGCCAATAGTTTAATAGATTTTAGCTGCTATGAAATGACAGAACTGGTCTCAGCAACAGCAGAGGAGGGTGTCTGTGTACCACTTCCTACCAACCCACAGTTCTCAATGAAGTAGAATGACAAAACTACCAGTGCAGGTTCAGGACAAGGAGGTGGCTTCTGTCAACACTATAATTAGAGCAGTTAGATGCAAACCAGGTAAAAAGTTTCAGTTCTGAGGTCTTTCTAAACAAGCTTGGATTCCAACACACATTTAATTTGGAAGAGAGGATGAATGTGGTGTTTTAAAGGACAATGCTTCTTTTATCCATCCTAGAGAAAGGCCACACCCTAACGCCATTTAGGTAAGGTAAGAGTCTGGAATACATACCTTTTTTAATCATTAAAAAAAGAGAAAAGGATTAAAACTATTAAATACATATAAAAGGTGTAAACATTTTATAATGCCAAAAATCAAAAAACATGAATAATAAAATTACTTCAGTTCTCTGGCATATTAACATTTAGAAGCTGTTGGCAGGGAAAACAACATAGAAAAACAAACCAAACAAATCCTGACTCCCCCTCGTTCCTGGATGCTGCCAAAAGTCCAAGGCAACAACACTGTCTGTTGCTCTGCTGTGCAGGATTGACAGATTTATGAGTGGTCCCAAACAGATATCATGAATCTGAAGCAGAAATACAAACTGGGGCCAACAATGAAGTTTCTTGTTATGTTTTTTACAGCTTAAGAGAGGACAAAATTTAGATGAAGGTTTTGTTTTCTTAATTAGTATTCCAGAAATGTTAAATCATAATTATTCCAGGAAACTAGTAATTTCTTGTCTTCAGTTTTAGAAAAGCGTCACTATTTCATACATTGCAGTTTAGTCTAAAGTAATAAAACACCATAAAACCCTTGAAGCTGCTTTCTTGTCAAGATCACAAAGTTCCCACATGTTAAAAATTTGCATGACATTCTGCCCAATTTTTTGAATCAAGAGCAAATGTGATGAAACATAACTAAAAGTACAGCATGTTTCTCACAGTGTTAAATGGGAAAAGCTTGCATTGACAGCTCATTATTAAAGCAATCCTTAGCAGTACGAAAGAACCTATGTGCTAGTCTAGGTTTTAAAATTATTTTATTAATTTTAAAATGCATATTGCAACGTGCTATTCCAATACACAGTAAAATTTAATGATTTACCCATACTAAGGTTCTACCATTTTTATCAGTAAAACCTTTCCTGCCAGAGAGGACAATTCTGCTATTACCACTCAACATAAAAAATGCATAGCTCAGGAATGCAGGCTATATATTTCTTTTCAACCATTTGATTTCACTTTAATAAGTTAAGTCTTTCCAGTATCAATTTATCCTATATTTTAAATCGGGCACGCTGATCCCAGAGGGAGTTCCATTATTTCCCACTACAAAGCAATCACAAATCTCACCACGGTGACAAGGTGACCTTATGAATGTTTTTCACGTCTTAATTAAGGGAAAATATTTCCTCTATTGGTGATCCCAACAAAAAGACAGCAGGATCCCAGAGGTGTTCAACCTGTGCAGCATCTGATTCTAACAAGGGAGGATTTCTTGCCAAAAATCCTTCTTTTGGAGAATGAGATCAGAGTGTCACCTAACCAACACTGCCTCTATTTGGGATAATTAAACAGCAAAGGCCTAATTCACTCTGATGTCAATGAATTAAATAGAAAAACTGATTTCAACAGGCTCTGGGTCAGGTTCAAAAGTGCAGCTTTTCAGGTTACTTCAGATAACTAAAACTTATTAATTTAAGCTAGGACTAAAGAAAATTTAAGATTTTCAATCAACAATTGTACTTGCTTGAAATGAGAAAGCTACCAGAAGAGCTATTATTTTGTATGCCAATTGTGTTTCATGTCTAGAAGGTCTGTCTAGATTTAGAATTTAGAGAAATGCTGAAGAAGGAGAAACTTGATTTTTAACAGGAATTGTTTGGGCAAATAAAAGGATCGTAAATCATTTTGCAAATGAAGAAGCAAAATTTATAGTGCCATTATCTTATCTCAGATGTTATTTTTACCATGACAGGTCTAATAAATTAAAGGAAATATACTTGCAATTTCTTATCTCTCTCAGTGAGGAACAGCACATGTGCTTAAACAAAACCTCACGTCTGCTTACCATTAACACCATTTTGTTCCATTGCATTTAATTAAAGGTAGCATAGTATCATGGGGCTTATACTGCATTCCAGTGTCTGAGATAGTGTCTCCAATCTCAGATTACTCAATTTTGTGCCCTTCTCTATGTGTGCAGAAGAGAAAGACCTAGAGAACACTTGTACCTTCCTTTCCTGGAAGTGTACTGAACAGTGTGTCCTTGGGGCTCAAAAGACCTTTACTGTTCACAGCCTCAAGAAATCACAGGAAGACATAAAATTGTTCTATTTGATTTCTCAGCTAGAACAGGGCACTCTGAGAATCACAGACATCCCTTATGCTCCACTGCAATGCGATAACAAGTCAGAAAAACCTCAAAGTTATTGTAAATTACTTTGAGACTGGGATTAGAACTGTTCCTCAACCACCCTTGCTCCTGGGGTGTAAAACATGATGAAAGTCACGTATGTCCCTTCCCACAACTTCCTATGTTCTCCTTAGACACAAGAGGATCTCAACTCCAAAGCTCACAAGGACTTTCCCAAAACTTTTCTCCCTTTTTTCAGGGTTGTTTTGTTCTCCCCCTCACCCTGAAGGTGTTGCACAAAACTTTCACTGTAATCCAAACAATACTTGAACAACAAAAATAAAAACACCCAAAACAGGAAAATCTAGGTCAGGAATTTCTCAGAAGTTGCACAATATTCTTGTGATGATAGCCTAAAAGAAATATGTACTCCTTTTAGTGAATCACATTTTGCCTGCTTCATAACCCTCTCTTGACTCATTCTTTACAATACCCTGGAGGCTTTCCCAGCACACAGAATGCACACTTGAATCCATCTCCTACAGAGAATAGAAGCATTAGCTTTTCACATAAAAACGTGTTTGGCAAGACCAGCATCTCTCCACACCCCAAAAAGATCCTTTTCATCTTTATTTTACTGGTCACATTTTTGTCCTCTTGCAATACAGAACTCTGCATTTAATTGCATTTTTCATAAACAGTTGAGCCTATAATTTTTAATCAGTTTGTATTTTGGCCTTAGCTTCCTATTAGGTCATCATATGCTTTCCTCATTTTCAGCAGACAAGTCTATCTTTATCAATTCTTGTTTGTATTTCAGTTGACTTTGAAATGTGATTTGATAGAGCAGAGGAACGTGCATTGTGCCCTTCCTCCCTTTCCAAGTTCAATTCCATCTCTCAGTTAAACCACAAACTCAGCGCCAAATACATGTCTGCAGCCAGCTCATATTCACTGCCAGATTACAGTCTGGTGGGCTGCAGAATGCTATATTCATTTATGACCCAATATAATTTTCTACACAAAGAATGTTTGTATTACCTGAAGGCATACTGGCCACATTGGTTATTAAGCTCACTGAAATTCACCTTCCATGTCAGGTTGGCCTAGCGTTTCATTTCCTCTTGAGTGCTTAAAATAGGATTTAGCAGAAAGTGGAGATATGCCCAGAACCTGTGCAGCCCACAAGAAGGGTGAATTTCAAATACATTGCATGACTTTGTGAATATCAGCCTGATATTTAACCTGATGTCTGAGAGCAAAGTCTTTTCACTCCTGACTTTATTCCTGAAGGTGTTCAAGATATATGAAAACCAAAAATCCTATCACCTAAGACACTTGAACATTGCCCTATCTGTGCTGTTGCAAACTCCTGTGATTGTACTACTTGTCAGCTGGGATGCATAGCAAACAGGAAAGTGGCCAAAAAAGAAGTATTTGGAATTGGCTTCACAGGTTCTCTACCAAGTTTGCCACAACAGATGTCCCACAATTGAACTGCCCCTATGAAGTCTTACAATTGTGACAAGGATGTTTTTCGTAGCAGCATATTCCAGGTGAAGCTTGTGTATGAATTGGGCTCAAAGACAAGAGTCTCCAACAGATGTAGGGCACAGTCACCTTAACTAAGTCACACTGGAAACCCTCTCACCAGGGACTGCTTGCTTAAATGCTCTGTGAGACTGACACAAACAGGCCTGCAAAGTAAAAAGGAAGGAGCATAGTAATATCTTTCACATGGATGGATTCCCTGAACTCTTGGGGGAGATTCTTAACAATGAGCAACAACAGAATAGTGAACTAAATTACACAAGAGTCATGGACTCTTTTGAGGGGAGTCTGTTTTTACTGGCAAAACAAGACACCACAGAAGTTTAGCTGCACTTGGCTAAAGCTAACTTTGCAAATACTACGTTTTCAGGCTTTCATTACAAAAGAATTTGAGGGTCGCTTAAGAAGTGCACAACACCAAGGTGAAATGAAAATACAGTTTTCAGCCTTGGGAACATCAGTTTGCAGTTCAGGGAGGGAAGAAAGCTAGAGGTCTAGTCAGTCAATGGAAAGACTTCTCCAGATCACTGTCAGACTGTGATGGCAAAGGGAGTTGTCTACATGTGCTAGCTGCATAATCAACATCCCTGAAGTGTTTCTAAACAGCCACAGTTGCTGGCAAATCCAGCCTGAGGATACAAAAGTAAAATGAGGGAGATGCTCCCCAAAAAATTACATATTAACAAACAGAAGATGTTTGGCCAGATAATTTATCTTGTTAGTTCAAAACTTCAGATGCAAGTACAGGCCAGTTACTTACCTTTCATTAAAAGCTAATAGCTGAAAAAATAGGTTTAAAGGTTGTGATTTATGTAAGATAATTGCAACTGAGAACACAACCCTGCTATCTCACTGGCCCATGCACTCTGTACACAAGATCAAGCAAAATACTAGTAGCTGCTGTGTAAACACAGATGGATGATCAGCGCAGGGAATACCGCCTTCTGCTGAAATGCTGAGCTCTGCAAGTTCAGCTGCAAGACAGAATCTGAAAAGGTGTTTCTGCTCCCAGATACAAGGTATTAATTTGGAGTTATTTCTAAGGCTCCAGGACACCATTTTTTTCTCTGCTACTGTGACTCTCAGCAGTTTTCCTTGCAAGAGAAAGATTTTTAACACTAGGAAAAAAACCCAAAACCCAACAAACTCCAAACAAATCCCAATTCAGTTGAGCATCTTATGCAAAGAGATCTAGAAAAATCACACAACAGCAAAGAGGATCCTCAAAGGCCAAAAAGACAGAAATGTTTGTCCTTGCAGCTGTGTTCCAAATAACGTACAGACCTGAAAATTCAACTCACTTCTCAAGACCTAAATATCACTTTCCCTTTTGGTAAACGTTGGGCATTGTTTATGTGCCTCTGCATAAATCTTCATGTTATTTCCTTTTTACAAAGGATTTTCAGTAATTGTGCTATTTTAAGAGAAAAAGGAAAAAAAATCCTCATACATCATATTTATACTCACAAGTATTTACTTAATTTTTATTATTACTCCCGGTTTGGTTTATATTATAGGATATTATTAAGAGGTGACTTTAATTCCCATAAAGATTAATTATTTAATTTTTTTTACCTTTAGGCTTTCAACTATAAATCTGTTAGGTAGAGAATCATTTAAAGGAGAAAAAAAATTCCAAACTTTTGATAACAGTTTCATTTCATGATGATGTCATAAATACTCATGTTTTTTCACTTAGAGGGGGTCATTTAAAATACTACCACAATCTCCAATCTGGAGAGCTTGAGGAAGTTGTTTATTTGGATTCCAGACTCTTAACAGCTGGAAATCTCAACTGCTCTTTCTACAAATCTCTCTTTTTACAACTTCCTGGTCAACAGTAAAAAAATCCCTCAGGTGAATAGATTTCCTGACATTATTTCTCTGGTATCTGTTCTGGTATAATTTGGAGCCATCATTTGGCAGCTGAGTGAAAAGAATGCCCTATTCTTCTCAAGGAGTAGCTCTGCTGTTCTATTGTCCCTACCACGCAGTTTACAAAAGAGAGAGAGCAAATACTAGTTATCAGTAAGTTCATACACAGTTTCAGACTGTCTTTAGAAATCTAGCTTCCACTTTGCATATATCTTTGTGATTGGACAAAAGAAAGGCCAGACACCAAACTCTACGTTCAGATACAGCCAGTGTTACAGGTGGAAGGACAAGCTTCAAGTACTTTTTACTCTGCCTTATTTAAATATTCTTAACATGCTACACAGCCACAAACTCCTATAGAAAACAGCTAACATTTGAGAATGGGGAAACACTTGCATTTTGGCAATAAAGCAGCCTGCCAGTGCTAATGCAAACACATCTTGATGCTGTTCTGTAGAACCTGAGGAAGCTCTCTCACTTAACTACGATTTTCTAAACACATTGTCCAAAATGCCTTTTTGAGTAATTCACAGGAACACTTGAAGCTTAAGGATGAACAGAGAATATTTTACAATCTATTTTCCACTGGGAAATAAGCCAGAGTACAACCTACAAAGAAGGGGCTTGAGGAAATTTGTGGAATAGTAAGCCATTCAGCTGCAAGCAGTAAAGAAAGATACAGCAACACATTGCTTACCCTTATACTGAACATCTGCTTTCAAAAATCTCTCATATTTATCATCTGTTAGTAATAGTTTTCATGCTTTTTTAACAACAAGCTGTATAATGAAGAACTGGAAAAGCCACACCTTCCAAAGAAAAGTCTGTCATTTTCCTTAATGCAAACATACAAAGCTTTATAGTGCTACCGATGGGCCTGATCCAACCCTCCCTGAAATCTGTGGGAGTTGAACGAGTCCTTCTGTGCGAAGGAAACTAATTGAAATTAATGAGACTACATATGGTTCCAGGTAATTTATGCCTTTTTCTGGCTGTTAATATTTAGAAGACTTTAATCTGCTTCCACTTGTATCAGTGTTCAACTCCACTGACTAAACTGACTCTACTCTGAATTTATAACCACACAAACAGAAGGAAAAGAAAGGCTGCTGCATGTTGACAATTTACACTAGCGAGTTATTGCTATTCTTCAAGATTCTCTTATCTCTAAATAAGATTCCTTATTTAGTTTTAATCTTGTACAAGTTTCTTCTAAGTATAGAAAAACCTGTTACCTATTGTCCTCTTACCTATCCAAAATATACTGGTCCATACAGCAGCCTGCACATCAACAGAGCACTACACAGACTGGACTATACTCCATTAAAGCTTGGAGAATGACCTTACTGATAAGCTCTTATCACAGCAACAGGACAAGCTGTGCCTGGTTAGCTACTGACATCTAGTCCTTCTGAGCGTTGAATAAGAGTTTTCAAATAAAAACTTCTCAAGCATGGCTTTTCAGTTTGTTCAAGAATGTTTTTGCTTAGATTCACTCAAAAAGCTTGTGAAAACCTGCATTTATCATTCTCCTTTTCCTACAGAATTCCATTGCTCGTGCTGCATCCAAACAGCTGTCCAGTTTGTATAATACCGAATACACATACGGCCCGGGAGCTACAACAATCTGTAAGTACTGGCCTAAATATACTAGCTGTCTACGTTAAGTGCTACTAAGACTATCAAATCCAGTTTTCTAGTGATTCTTGTTCCCCTTCCCATGCTGTCCCCTTCTTTCTTCACATGCATATACTCAGAGGTATATGTGGAATCTATCATTTCTAATATATGGAATGATATATTCCCAGGGAGTGTGTGTGACCCCTGGAAGAGAGTGATATGGTAAAGCATTTAGGAATCCATGCTGTGAACATGAATTCCTAAATCATACACAGTTTAGATTTAAACAAAACAAATCTTGACCTGAGATTTTCTGCATTTCCAGTATCTCCAAGTCAAAGTGAAAAGATGACATGAAGCTTAAAGAACGGCTTCCACCACTTTAGCAACACAGCTAATTATTTTTGCTTTGCATTGCATTCTGAAAAACATACTAATTACAATTCCACTCTTCTACCCTTCTTGGGAACTCACCTGCCAGGAGTCAAAAGCAGGTTGCCAAATCTAGATTTCTATAACTTTAATGTCTCCTATACTTAAGATATCTTAATTTACTTAAACACGGAAACTAATATCTTTTTTCTCTTTCATTACATAATTTTAAAATAACCTTGAAAAACCAATTTCTCCCAATGTTTACAATATTAATAGAGGTTTTTCCTTAAAAAATGTTTTGGTGATGCAATTCTGAAGGCCTCTCCCTTAGAGATGGCCTTCATTGTACCAAAGTGCCGGAACAGGAGGGCAGTGTTTGTCCAGAAGAAAAAGATGGAGCTGATATTTGCAGTTCTTTCAGATCTACATGAACCTCTAAAAGTTACCCAGTGAGAAGGTATTTGCTTCTGATACCAAATCTTTCTAAGCAATCCCATGCAAGCATGCTGTTCTCCTGTTCCTTAGATACTCCTCCCATGGTCTCCCCACAATATTGACAAGGAGGGACCAGTTTACCTTGTTTACAATTGCTTGCAAGCATCAGCTGGAACAAAACTCACAAATGGCTGAAAATCACAGCAGCTTTTCCATGAGCAGGATAAATCAATCCATTCACTATTGCTCTTTACCTATCCACTCTGCATTTCTGGCTATGTGACTTGACTCCAAGGAATATCACATTTCAATGCATGGCCACACTTTCCTAGCTAAATTTCATTTCTTTCTCAACAGATCCTGCTGCAGGAGGCTCTGATGACTGGGCTTACGATGAAGGCATCAAGTACTCTTTCACTTTTGAGCTCCGAGACACTGGTAGATATGGTTTCACTCTCCCTGAATCTCAGATACAGCCAACCTGTGAAGAGACCCTACTTGCTGTTAAATATATTGCAAATTACGTGCTTGAGCACTTGTATTAGAATGGAGTTCTAAAAACTATTAAAGAAACCTTTATTCAAAGATGTCTTCCTTTTTATTCTCCCTTTGCAATAGGGTTTTATTTATCTTTACCTAATGTTTTTAGTCATACCCTTAGTCCACCATAGGTTGACAGAACAGTAAGTTTGCCAAGAGATACTATATCTTTTATCAAGGCAACTGATACAGTCAGGAAAGTCCAAAAAGAGCAAGCTTAATCAACTTAAGGTAAAAGTTGCTTTAATGATTAAAATTATCTTTACACATGGAAAACATGCAGAGCTTTGGAACTTACACAGCCTGAATGCTAAACAGAATAAAAAAAGCTAGGTGATTAATTTAAATGCACTTTCATCACCTTAATGGCAACAGTACCAAGGAGAAGTTCACATCACATATTTTAAAAATTATGTTAGCTGTGATACTCTCTTGTGAATTTTCTCAAAACTCCCCTGGATCTGCTCCATCACTGAAAACTAGTTTGGATCTGAGGTCACTGCTAGTCCGACCTACACTCAGAGCTGAAGCTTGTATTTCCTATTAGTATTAAAGACCAAGACTTGATACAAATCAAGCTATAAAGCACCCTATGTTTAAGGCTCTCACACTCACTACAGTAGCATTTCTCAAAATATTCTCTGAGTCCTGGTACTTCCTGGGGCCCCACATGTTCCTACTGTCATGAGCGGAAGAATCGTGAACAGCCATAAACCTAAGCCTGGTGATAAATGATTAACTGTTTCTTTCATGAGAAGCTGTAAAGAATTATCCCCTCCCAATCAATTTTCTGTATGGGTAATGTGGGTCTGATTGGGTCAGAGTGAGTGAGAGTGATAAATGGCCACCCTGGGCAGCTTTCTTGTGCAGCTGTGGAAAATGTGTTTGGCATTTATTAATGCTGTTCAGAGCTTGGCTAATATGGGACACACTCTGCAGAAAGATGGGGAAAAAGCCTTACGTCAACATAGAACCTGGCTGATCTCCCTGCCATTGCTGGAAGCTCTGAGCAGAGATTTCCGCTGTCCGTTGATGCTCCTGGAATTAGCAGTTTCTGGCAGGTCCCTGGCTGATGAATTCAAAACAGCCCATGAAATGCCTCTTACAGATAAAAATGGTTCTTCCAAGGAAATTGCCAAATTCAGACCTGTCAAAAACTACGTGTTCTTTTTTGCCTCTTCTCTGTGGAGGGAAACAGAAAGACAAGCTCCATTTTAAAATGACACTTCCATTCATATGTATGAGGAAAGGAAAGGAACACATCCACTAATCCACTCCAATTAGCCCAGCAGCACTCAAATTAAACTAGTCCTCACACATGACTGATCCGTCTGCTTTTGATCACTGGTGAAACTGAAACCATGTGTGAAAGTAGCACGTACCAGTAAAAAGACATGTCATTCTGTTTTGCAACAGAAGTTGGGGGGAGAACAGTCAACATGACTAAAAATAGCACAGGATGCAAGCAGAACATACTGGCCAGAGCCAACCATGTCACAGAGGGCAGGAAAATCAATTTCTCAGAATAGAAAATATTTTAGCTAATTTTAACCAATATTAACAACCACCCAGGAACCATCCTGACTTTAAGTGTATTATTTGGGAAGAGGCCTTGCACTGGCCACAAGGTGAATCGTTGGTACTTCAGCACCGCTCATTCCGAGGAAGGACTGCAGGCAACTAAACACAGTCACAAAACACAGCTAAGGGGCAGGTCAAGGAAGCCAGCAGCTCCAACACTGTCAGCATAACCATGGTTAACTTAAAACTGTGACTCTGCAGCAGAACATGGCACACATTCACAAAGGCAAAGCACAGCAAGGCAGCACTGCACAGTTTTTCTGTGCCTTCTCCACAGAAGGCCCTCGCTAGCTCCTCTGGGCGAATTACACTGGTGCAGAGAAGAGGAGCAATCAAACGTGGTGTATCATCCACGCAGCTTGGAAGAACATAAACCAAAGACTGCATGGGAGAAACTTAAGCAGGGAAGGACATTCTGCTAGCAGGTAAGCTGCTGAGGCAGAGACACTAGGGAAAAAATAAAAACCAGAAAGGAAGCAAAGGTTCTTCAGCAACAAGTCACAATGCTTCAAATGTCAGCATTGCTCTCAAAAACCACAGAAAACCCACATGCAAAACTAATGGACAACATATTCCCAAAGATGCCATTGTAGTTACTGGGACCCAGTTCCTCACTTTGAAAATAGTTGTTACGCAAAACCAAGCCAGATGCAGAAAAAGAAATAGAAACATATTATATGGGTGATGGAGGCACATTTGGACACTTACAAAATATGTGCTTGTTCAACAATTCTAAAGAAAAAATGTCAGTGTTTTCCAAACTGTAACTTTCCTTGCTTCCTAAAACCAGATAAATCTGTAACTGAACCATCAATCCTTTAAGAAGGAAGGAAGGGAGGAGGGAAAGGGGAGGAGGGGAAGGGGAGGAGGGAAAGGGGAGGAGGGAAAGGGGAGGAGGGAAAGGGGAGGAGGGAAAGGGGAGGAGGGAAAGGGGAGGAGGGAAAGGGGAGGAGGGAAAGGGGAGGAGGGAAAGGGGAGGAGGGGAAGGGGAGGAGGGGAAGGGGAGGAGGGGAAGGGGAGGAGGGAAAGGGGAGGAGGGAAAGGGGAGGAGGGAAAGGGGAGGTCCTGGGCTGCACTAGGCAGAGCAGTGCCAACAGGTCAAGGTGATACTCCCCCTCCACTCAGCCCTGGTGAGGCCAAACCTGCAGTGCTGGGCTTCCCAGTGCAAGAAACAGGGACACACTTGAGCAAGTCCAATGAAAGGCTATAAAGATGACTGGGGGACTGAAGCATCTGTCCTACAAGGAGAGGCTGAGAGCTGTTTACCCTGGAGAAGTGAAGGCTCAAGGGGATTTTGCCTATCTTTGTGTACAGAAGATCGAGTTAGGCTCTCCTCAGTAGTGATTAGCAACAGAACAATAGGTAATGAGCACAAATTAAAGCGCATGAAACTCCATTTGAACACAGGTCTGTGTGTGGGTGCCCAACTGGAACAGGTTGCCCACAGATTTTGTGGAGTCTCCACCCTCGGAGATGTTAAAAAATTGACTGGACATGGATCTGGGCAACCTGCTTTGGGTGACCCTACCTTGAGCAGGGGTTTGATCTGGATGATCCTGAGTGGTCCCATCCAACCCCAACTGTTCTGTGAAATTAATCTCTGACTGATGCAGATCAACAAAGGACTGAGAAGAACAACTTCAGCTTTTCTTGTTTGATTTATACTGCTCCTTTAATTAGATAAAAGGAAAGGAGATTCTGTTTTCTTATTTAGGAATCACATAAAAAACCTGACATCTTTCTCATATTAAGCTATTGTTTAGCTAAAATAGTCTATTCATTTCGGTGCTCCAAAACTCTAAAGGGATTAGGAACTGATTAAGTTTTTAAAGACAATGCACTGCCCACATGCCAGGTCTCACAGGACTGATATTGGAGATACCAGACCACTCAGAGAGGAAATGTCCCTCCACTACAGACCCACACCTGCAAAGACCAGACAAAGGCAGAAATGACAAATTCTTGATTCTTTAACATATAAAGTATTTCACACAGAAAAATGAATTGCAGTAAATCCTAACAGTTGTGTGAGAGTTAAGCACAGCTCCTGGGGAAGATATTTCCAATTTTGCTCAAAGTTCTCAAGCAGCTGCTGACACATAGTGGTAATTCCAAGAAGGAAACTTTTGTTCTTAATGATGCAGACTCAACTGCCTGAAACTGTGCTGGAAATTAAACCTTTGCTCACCAAGCAGCCTGTTCTGAACTCATCTTTGCTGACATATGGCCTCAGCATGCTTCCTGTCACTTTGAATTTTTCCAAGGACACATGTGGGCTGTGCATTGAAGCAGGTTGCCTCTGTGCTCCTCACTGCACTCAGAACATCTGCATCACAGCTGCATACAGTCTTTTACCACAAAAGGAGAGGAAACAGCAGAATGACACTTTCGAGAATGGGATTGCCTCCTTCTCTTTTACAGGAAGGATGCTAGACTCCTTTTGGTAAGCTTTGCAACCACAGAAAACAGGGAATTTGCTATCAATAAATAAATATACACAGCTTAGTCAAGAAATAGGTAGACAAACCTTATTTTACAAGTTTTAAAGAAAAATAGTGCCCCAGTTTCTTGGCAAACTGAAATGTTTCCTTTCTGCATTTAACAGAAGACCTAAGATGCTTAACTCCAGTTTTTCAAGAAAATTATGGATCATATTGATTTAATGTAAAATCAATTCCCAATTTCCTGCCTTCCTGGGGAATACCCAAACATTATGTTTCTCTTTAATACACTCATACATCAGCCCATAAGAGCCAGTAAAGGGACTGCAATGAATTAAAAAGGAAAACAGTTCAGCAGTAATGGCTATCATCCTCACAGACCCCTGTGCTGCTGCTGACATCACAGCAAGGCTGCAGCATACAGCTCAGTGTCACAAAGATCAACCTGTTCATGTCCAGAAGTGATACTGCTCAGAGCGCCTCTGTTCCTACCAGTTAGTCCATAATCCAATCAAGCTGCTACAAAAATCTAGGGATGCTTGTAAACTTTAAAAATACAAACAGAACTCAGAACACAAATATGCTGTGAGGCAGCACTGACATTACTGTTGACGTGTATGTTGCATCATCATCACTCACCCACATGGTCCCTTTTCCACCATTACAAATGTGCAACATTCTTAGATTATGAAACTGTAGAGTAGCAGATGAAAGAAGCCCCTGCTTTTCACTGGTATTTTCATGTCCCAGTTCATAGGACGTTCATGCACAAAGATAATAACCTCATATATGTACAGTATTAGAAGTGTTCCACACACTTAGCAGAAATATTCTAATGTCCGTGTTTGTAGTACACAAATCCAGAAACTGAGATCCTTTTCTCTTAAAAAATTATCCCTGGCACACAATAGCAGACACTCTGTTGACCCGTTCTCTTCCTAGGTGTGTGCACAGGGCTGCCACCAAAGTCTGTGCATTCACTCTTCTTCCATCCAGGAGTGAATGAAAGGAAAAGCAGGTCCTGCTTGTCGTGTATTCCCCTAATGAGTTCAGGCCTACTGAAATCAACACTGATTTCACTCAAAAACTAAACTGTGAATACCACAAAATATACTGGAATTTCACTGAGGTTTTTTATGTTTTATAGCTTGTATTAATTCTTCAATGATTTTTTTTCAATGCGTCCAGAAATTGAATGAATAAAGGATTCAAAAGGGAATGTTCATTTTATACAGGCTTTCAGAAAACTATTCTTACATTTTGCTCCACAAATGGAAATGGTGTTCATGACCCAAAGGTTTTCTTTAAGGATCATAAATAGAACATTCCCTATTTGAATGAAACTAGAATTCCTAATAACACAAGGATGTTTTATACTTTCCCTCTTTCAATACGTATCTTTGAATCACATCTGAAAAGCAACAGCATAATCCTGATAAATGTGGAATACCTTTCCTCCATGTAAGAGGAAGCCTGAATAGAAAACGATGCTTTATTTCTTAGCTTTTGTCCTCACTATTCCTTTGCACTTTCAATCTATCACATCTGTACTCAAGTTATACTGTCACCAACAACAGCTTTGGCAACAACATATTCGGCAACAAAAAATGTTTAGAAATAATGAATTATTTTAAAAGGTTCTCAACACAAAATGAGTTTGTATTGTATGCTCTCTAAACTAGAGAATCCATTACACCTCAGAACTTAAAACATAAATTAAGACTTGCTTCCAAAAAAGCCCTATTATACTTACACTGCACCCTGTTCAGGTATCTGGGTATTCTGGAAATCATGAAGAAGCTAATTTCCTAGGTCTGTAATGATACTCAGCTAAGAGAGGGGAAGATAGTTAAATTGCATAGCCCAGTACAAACTGATGGCTAGCACTGAAAAAGCCATTACTATGAGGCAATTCTGCATTGTATATGCACTACTCACTTCAAGTTTATTAAAACCTAAAATATCAAAAGCTGAAATAAAGATTCCAATGCCCTCCCATTAACTTCAACCCAAGCTAAACTGTCTGTGGTTGCACCTGAATACCCATAGGACACAGTAAATTCCCAAAGACTTAAAAGCTGTAATGAAATCCTCTTCCTGGACAGAGAAGGCACTTGCCATAAGCATTAAGAAAGGAAAATCGTGAGCTTTGTTGTGGTGCCACGTGTGCAGGGGAAAGCAATCTGATCCTCTACACAGAAGGCAGTCACAGTACAGCTGTCTAATCTCTGAAGCCTTTACCAGGCTGATAGCCCTTAAACCGGGGTGGATAAGACATGTCCTTCTGCAAATATCCAGTGAAAATATGCTCTCTCCAGTGCTGTCTACCAAACTCTACAGTCTGAGAGTCCATTACAGTCCTGAGTACTTCAAGCACACAGCTTTGTATGGTATGTTTTCTCTCCTCTCAGGACAGCTCTGGGTCTGAGAATAGTTAATTACCTTCAGATTTGTCTGGAGTTGGAGCCCTGGCTCACTCTTTCCTAGAAAGAGATTAAAATTGCTTAATTGTCAGTTCTATTAATCTCCATATCAACAACAAATGCCCCGTGCCTGCTAAGGTGTGCATTGCTCACAGAGTACTGCAGCCTGTGAAGTACTTGGCTCAACCAGGAAGACAATTCACAGGGCACAAGAAGAAACCACACCACTAGTTCATGTACATCAAAGGGATTTTGTATTCTAACAGGGAATGCATCAATCATAACAAACTCACTCTCACATCAGTTTAAGTACAATTAAATATCTTCAGGGGAAAACACATGATCAAACATAGAATCAACACTCTATCTGGGGGCTGATGATGTATTTATTTGGGCTACTGGGCCTTTTTTAATGTTTTATTAACTTTGCCTTAGGGAACATTTTCTGTCTAGAATCTGAGTTACTGGATTAGCACAAACCAGCTGGACTCTTCTCACTTTTCACATCCTGCCAGCTTTCTGCTCTCTCCTCTCTGACAAACTCTGCACCATTTGTTGGCCCTCATGGCCTTGAATTCTGAGAAAATACTGTCCTGCAGCTGATTCTGGACACTCACCCTGAGGGATTTTTAACCTCTCCCACCAAAAGGCTGCAGTTACTTTTTTGCGATGCTGGTTTGCTCAGCTGCCCTGATTCACTTTCAGATACAACTCAGGAGTCAAAATTGCTCCCACATGACCTTTCAAGAATTCTCTTGGCATGTTAACACATTTCATGTTTCGTTTATGAAGAAGTAAGTTTGATGAAGTTCATTTAAAGCATATTCAGTAATTTAGCACCTTGCACACAGAGCTCATTGAACTCACAGGAGATAAAACTAAGCTCTTGACAGTGCTGCACTCTGGAAAACAACCCATCGAGTCCACCATGGCTCAAGGTGTGTGCTTGAGATCTGAGTGACTCACATTCTCTGCCAAGTTTCCCTCTAGCAAGCTTAGACAACACCAAACACTTCTCCTTACAGTTGTGTGGGATGGAACACTGCAAGGTTGTTGCTTGAAGGGTGGTTTGGGGTGGTTTTTTTTAATATTTCAAAGGGGAAATTCAGCTGGGGATATAAAAGCAGAAGTGCAGAGACTTTGGGATGTTCCTGGATTTAATGAGAAAAAGTCCTCTCCAGTTCCTGTAAACATTTCTCCTCTTACTGGAGTAAACTGGGGGGGGGGGGGGGGGGGCGAAGCCTACAAAAAACCAAACCACAAACCAGTCCTTTGCCAGCAAACACAATCCTGGGTACAGTGCTTAGTGTTACAAGGCATGCTACATCACAGCGACCTTAAGGTACCTCCGCTGCTTCAGGGTATGTCAGAAAACAGTTTAATCAGTCACTAATCACTTTTGTTTCACACAGAATCCTAATGAGAGAGTTTGTTCAAGACACTGAGACACCGCACTAGCAGCAGGGTGAAATGAGATGCTTTCAGGACACAGCGTTCCAGAACAACCACCAGACTTAACTGACTGGACTCAGAGAGCACATTCATCCTGAAGTGAGACAGGGCTTCTCGTGACATCTTCTGGCAGCCCAACAAGCTGACGGGGGGGTGTTTTCGCAAAACCTAATTTGAGATGTTGCAAAACAGCTGTATTACAGAAAACCAAACACACAGCAAAGAGCATGAACCTATAGTCATATAAGCTGAACAGACATTTTTTAAAGGCAGAAAAAATCCCCACAAAAATATTTAAATACACAAAGTATAAAGTAAGACCATGATTTTAAAGTAACAAAGTCAGAAAACTGAAACGAGCAGTTTGAAGCAATTCAAACTGCATGTGAGCTACAGATCTGAAGACAAATATTTATTATTAATACTTAATATATTCTTACCTATTCTAATTAGAAAATCAGAATCTTCTTTTCCAGTCATGGTTTGCAGGGAGAGATTGGTAGGAAAAGCTTCACTGTCCAGAAACTTAATTACAAGCTGATTGAATTAGGCTAATTTATGCTGACATTTATGTTGCATGTAACCAGAGAAATATCAAAATAACCACTTTTATTTCCCCCTTTTTTTCCTCATTCAAAAACAAATGTCTTTTGATTATACATTAAATAACACAAACTGTGGTTCAATACTATCCTAATTGATAGTCCCAGGGAGGTCAACGAACAGCCCACCTTGAAGAAGGAAATCAGAAGCACTGAAAAGCAATGTTTCTGGGAGGAACATGCAACAAGAACTTCTGCTCTTACTGAACTGTCAAGAAAGGGTTTTCAAAAGCAAATGTCTGCTGTGGCACTTTCAAAACAATAAATTACTGCACCAGGAATAACTCATATTTGGCCTCCAATTGCGGGGAAAAAAAAATTTGCACTTCATTTAGGTTAGGCAGTCTTAGATAACTGCTTCTGCCAAAGTCAGCCACCACACAAAGATGCAATGAACACAAAGACATGCACATGAAAAGCCAATCCATGCAGACTGTTCCCATTGAGAAGCGCCCTCTGGAAATTCAGGCAAAGGACCTCCTGGGAGAGAAATGAAAGAGCAGTTTTAAAGACAGGCTTTTCTAAACTGTACTTCAACTGTAAAATGGTGCAGCAGTACCATCCAACTAGTGGCAGACTTAAGTAAAGATGCCTGCAACTGTTTAGAAAGGTATTAATATGAAGCAAGTAACATCAGTCCTGCATGGAGAGGATTCATTCCACCAGACCCCTACTTTGTTCTTAATGTATCTATGGCTGTTTTGTAAAAATGGTTTAAAAGATCTGAACAGTGTCCTGCAAATACTGGTCATCTTTCCAAACCACGTGTGAGAAGTGTACTTGTGTGTCTTCCTAACACTGACATGTTACTGTGTCATGAAATACCTCAGCACAGGTAGGACAGACAGTCTTGTCAGCGCTAGGACTGAGGACACTGAGCTCAAATCCTCATCCACAGGCCTCTCACACACAGCACAAGCTCCCTTATGCCGCAGATCAGAAATCTGTAAGATAAAAAAGGGCACTTTCCCACAGAGATACTGTGAAGCAGTAGACCTTGAAGCCTGCAGACTGTCTGAATGTCTACAGTAATTCCACAGAAACAAGACACATTGAAGACGCTGCCTACTGTCCCGTCACACTGCATACAACTACTTTGTGTGCAGCACAGGACTTTACCTCACACCCTGCTCGAGATACTGCAAACTGTTGGCACAGTTACACAAAACAGTAACAGGAGGTCGTGAAGCACACATTGGGCATCCAAAAGTCAAGCTTTCCTTCAATATCATAGGTGTGCTTTCGGCATAATCTGAAGAGGTTGCTCGGGACAAGGAAAGAAGTCACCACAGACAATATCCAGTATAAAAGATAACTAAGCTGCTGCTAAACAGAGAAACAGACACAGGATACAAACCCACAAATCCCAACCTCAAGTTGCCTCCGCTCTGAAAAATGGAGTACAGATGAAAATTCGGGTGTTGTCCCCTTTTACAAACACAAACCAAAGCAAAGTCTGAGACAGTACAGTATGCAGCAGGGTATACAAAACAGCTCTCAGCCAGTCTTCGCTCTCAGAATGTAAAAGCTTATCCATTTTGTAGTCACAAGAGGGAGCCATCCGGCATTTTACTCGTGCTGCTCCTGAAGTGTTTGCAACTGATTTCACAGCTCTGCTGAAGTGAAATACATCCGTTCTGCAATCCAAGAAGTACCTGAATGAAAAGCATTAACCAAACATCTTCCAGCATCAAGTTAACACCTGAACAAGACTGAAAACCCAGTCAAAGTGAAGGAATATCACAGAATCACAGGGGTTGGAAGGGACCTCGAGAGATCATCAGGTCCAACCCCCCTGCCAAAGCAGCTCCCTAGCTCATATTGCACAGATAGGCGTCCAGACGAGTCTTGAATCTCTCCAGAGAAGGAGACTCCACCACCTCCCTGGGCAGCCTGTCCCAGGGCTCTGTCACCCTCACTGGGGAAAAGTTCCTCCACATGTTGGTGTGGAACTTCCTGTGCTCCAATTTGCAGCCATTGCCCCTTGTCCTGTCCCCACACACCACTGAAAAGGGGTTGGCCAATTCCCCCTGCATCCCATACTTAAGATATTTATAAACGTTAATTAGGTCCCCCCTCAGTCTTCTTCTCTCCAGGCTGAACAGCCCCAGCTCACTCAGCCTTTCCTCATACAGGAGATGTTCCAGGCCCTTCATCATCTTCGTAGCCTCCTCTGGACTCTCTCCAGGAGATCCCTGTCTTTTTTATACCAGGGAGCCCAGAACTGGACACAATACTCCAGGTGGGGCCTGACCAGGACAGAGTAGAGAGGGAGGATCACCTCCTTCGACCTGCTGGCCACACTCTTCCTGATGCCTCCCAGGATCCCGTTGGCCCTCTTAGCCACCAGGGCACACTGCTGGCTCATGGCCAACCTGTCATCAACCAGGACCCCCAGGTCCTTCTCCACAGAGCTCTTCTCCAGCAGGTCATCCCCCAGCCTGTACTGATACAGATGGTTATTCCTCCCCAGGTGCAAGAAATTCACTCTCCATCTCAAAAGACACTAGAATAAAGGATTTGGGCAAGCCTGAATATAGCTCCTTTCACTCAATCTGTTTTAAAAAATTAACAATCCATTTTAATGTTGCAGCTTTATTTGAAAGTGACTTCAGAGTTTTGGTAACATAGTTTTTAATACAAAATTAATACAATGAAAAATAAACTTCAGAGATTTCCTAGAGCAGATTGCCAGTTGTTAAGTCATAAACAAATGTACTACATAGAAAATGATAACTTTCTTCAAAGACTTGTTTGCAGACCAGCAACAAGTGATTGTGAAAATCTAGTTTTACTCCATGTGCAAAAGTTCCCAAAACTCACCCCAAACCTCACTTCCTAAGTAAGCAAACCTCACTGCAGTTGTTCTGCCTCAGTGTATTTCCAATTTACAGCAACAGCTGTGACTAACTGTACACAAGAAACACATCAAGATTTCCAACAATATCTTCAGTGAGTAAAAATCAACTTTTACATACCTGGTATTTGGAAGGTTTTTAAGGAGTCATGGACAACAAGTTATTTGTACAAAACTAAGAATTACCATTTCCAAATAAGACAGAAGTCCATGATGAAAATAATCCAAAGCCCAATAATAGTTCCTTTTAAACTAATTTCAGCAGGTCAATTTCACAGATGTTGGAATCTCTGATTATTTTTATTTCTAAGTCTGCTTTAAATCCAAATCTCATCATATAAACTAGCAGCATTAATAAAATCCACAGAGGGTGGGTGGGGGTGGAAATCGATATAGTCCTGCAACTGTTTTACCATTCTTACCACATGCTCAGTAGAAAGTGAGGCTCCTCCCAAACTCACCTCGTATTTTTACCTTTGTCTGAATTCAAGTTTCTTCAACAGAAGGTCTATTTTGAGAACAAGCTCTTCTCATACCCACAGTTTCTCAAACATTCCTTTTCTGGGGGTAACTGTACAGCTTGGCTATATACTACTACCCTCGTAAGCACCGAGAAGATGCTGTTCCTCAGGTACTACATTTGTAGAGAACTACCAGACAGGAGCAAAATACTGCTACTCCAACTGTGAAAATAACTGCTACTGCAATTCTTACACGTGCTGTTCTCCGTATCTCACAAAATAAAATGGTTCTGAACTATGCAATGTTTTGCAATCAATCACATTATACTTGGTAGAAAACTGCAAAGATTTGATTTCAGGTCTCTGCTAGGCTTGCTTCTCACTTTGATTCCCAGGTTCAATCTGACTTATTCTGCCTGTTCATGTAGGTATGATAGGAACAGTATCTGTGTAAAAGGATGCTAATCCAGTAACCACAGAAAAATCAGCAACTTTAACTTTCCCTAGAAAGTGGAAAAGTTCCCTGGAAAATCCACTTCCTTTTCAGGCTCTGCGCTTTTCTTTCATCTCTGAAACACACATCTATCTTCCTTATTGCCACTCTCCACTCTGTGATTCAAATGTAAACAAAACTCAGCGATTAAACATAATCAAGTTTCACCAGTGAAAAAAGCACCAAACCGTTAAATCTTTGCTCCTTTTAGTAGAGTTACAGCAGCACTTAAAGGAACCCTCACACATACTATTGCTTAAAACCTTGCTTCAGGTCTGATGTACTAATGTACTTTGCAATCCTTTGGATCCTGATATTAAAACTAAAGAGATATCGAAGATACTGTGTGACCACAGGAACAAAAAGAGTCACTTCTGCGACTTTCTAACTACATAAAGTTGTGTGCAACAGACCTACTTTGCACCTGGTGGCATTTACAATGCAGATTTAGTTCTCCTGTGAGGCTGAGGAGTCATTTGCTGTTCACTGACATTGGACAGTTTTGCCATAGCCACCTCTTCCAGCATCGTAGTCTTGCCGATATTCGTCTCGGACCTTAGGGAGGAGGGAAAAGAAGAAGTCCAGTAAAGACAATGCAAAACAATTTCTCCAAAAACTATTACACGTTGTGAACTCAATTTGACTATATTCTGATGGTGCAAGTGGCTACAAGGAGCTAACTGAAAAAACAGAAGGCAAAGTGCATCATGCAGTAGCCCAGAAAACAGCATAAACTAACTTCCTTTTTAGTAATGTCCAGGGGGACTCTAATCAAGGCAGCCACAGTGAGGATGGCTAAGCTCATGCTTCAGCACAAGCATCCACAACTGGCTCAACTTTCGGTAAACTAAGTGCTGTCCTTTGTGTTCTTGACAGCCTTACATTATCTGGGCTTATGCATTATTGGCCCAAGCAGCCAAGACATTTCTGGAACTACTTCCAGTGAAATCTATGAAAAAGTTATTTATTCTTAGTGCATTGTTGACAAGATGTCTTACAGAACAGTGTATACTGCTACCTTAAACAATTCCTAAGCTGCCATTAATTTTGGAAAAGTCCCCACTCCCTTCAAAACTAAGCAGTAGAACAACCTACCTGGCCCCCTGATCTTCCACGACCATACTGTCTACCCTCCTTAAATCCTGCATCCCAGTCTGTCCTTATGATCCTATCATCAAGCCTGGTTCCGTTGATGTATCGCATTGCGTTTTCAGCATCTCCTCTTGCGTAATACCTTAGGTACAGGCTAACGAAAAATAAAAAAGGGCTTCTATTTTCAACACACAGAACAAAGAGTGGTATGAAACAGGCTACAAAACCAAGTATTTGCTTGAATCAGGTTCCTGCTTGGTCACTTTTAGAAGCATCTGCTTTTATGAAGCTACACGTGCTGAGAAAACTGCTAGCAAAACGGAGCAGCGTCCCAGAATTTGAGCATATTAAAAACGCTTCTTTAACCACATTCACCCCTAGAAGCTTAAGACCCTATTACTAAGGAATGAATGAGAAGCCCCATACATGCTCCATTCATGCTGGAAACTTTCACCATTACGCTGAGCTCTCTGGAACCAGTAACAGAATGATCTTCAAAAAGACTTGCATGCAATCAAGTCTGCAGCTGAGAGGGACACGAGATACCAGCAGAACCTTTACGCGCATGTTTCGTGAAAAGAAACATCTCTTTACTCGGGCACCGAGGATGCGCGGCTGCTGCAGAGCCAGGCGCCTAACGGGTACCTGGGTTAAAGCATCAGAGTGCAAACAACCCCCACTCGACGCAGAGCGGGCACTTGCCCTCCCTCTCAGCACGCCCGCAGGCGCTTCAGCAGCTTACTAACTGCACCCCGGGCGCCTCGCCCGCGACTCCGAGCCTGCGCTGCAGCTCGCCCGCGGGCGGACCGCTCCTGCCCGCCGCCGCGGCGGCCAGCGGGCGGCACCGCGGCCCAGCACGGAGCCCGCTCCCCTCGCCCGGCAGCCGCGGAGCAGCAAGGCCGGGCCCGCAGAAGGATACTCCACGAAGCAGAAGCCGCAGGCGGTCTTCTTCACTTTGTCCAGCCCCATGATGACCTTCTTGATGTCTCCGCTCTTGCCGAAGAGCTCGTGGATCTGCTCCTCCGTGGTGTAGAAGGACAGGTTCCCCACGTACAGCGTGCAGCTCTTCCGCAGCAGCCGCTCCTGGTCGTACCGCGTCCCCTGAGCCGCAACGACAGCGTTACCCCGCGGCGGGCCCGCAACCGGGCCCGGGCCCGGGCCCAGCCCAGGCGGACCGCGCGGCCCCCGCCCCCAGCAGCGGCGCCCCACTCACCCGGAAGTGCTGGTCCCGGTACTGGCTGAGGTCAACGTAGGAGTCGCTGCGCAGGATGCTGAGCGTGCCCCCGGAGCACATGGCGGCTCCGCGGCCTCCCGCCCCTCACTGCCCCCGCGCACGCGACCGGCAGCCAATGGCGAGGCGCGCTCCAGCCCTCGCGAGAGCAGCGCCGTAGCGAGGTCTCGCGAGAGGGGGGGGGCGGTCCTCGCGAGAGCGGCGCAGGATGGTGCTGCGGCGGGTGCTGTTCGCGCTGCTCAGCAACCCGCGGCTGATCGAGAAGCTCTCCGAGTCGCGGCCCATCCGTGCCGCCGCCCGCCTCACCGCCGGCGCCATCACCCGCAAGCAGCTCGGCGCTGCCCAGTCGCTGCGGGGCCTGGGCACCCGTCTGTCCCGCCTGCGCGACGCCTTCCTGGGGGAGCTCAAGGACGGTGCTCGGGCGCGGGGCTGGCCGTGGCCCCTCGGGCGCGGGCCGGGCCGAGGCAGCCGCCCCGGAGCAACGCCCTGACCACCGCGCCGAGGGGGAGGCACTGGCGGAGCCGCAGCTCGTGCAGGATCCAGCTAGGGAGGAGAAGGAAACCGCGACCTCTTCCCTGCGCCAAGCACAGGAGGACGAACGGCTTAGAGCCGGCGGGTAAACGGGCCCCGCGGCCTCGGTGACAGGCAGCGGGTGAGAGCCGGACCCCATCAGCCTCTCAGGAGTCGGGCATGCTGCCCTGGCGTGCAGCGCCAGCCATGGAGGACCCCAGCGTTACCCTGGCCTGCCTGTTACGGAGCACAAGGTGCGGACCTACGGTGCTTTTTCACAGCATGTAGCCATGAGCGGTTCCTGAGTCCAAGCATGAGAACGTGAAGCATGCTGCTTAGTGGTGTGATGGATTTTCATTTCAAAGTCAGATTACACCTTCCACAGTACTCGGTAACAAACAGAAGGCAAGGCTCACATTAAACATCATCCAGAATAATGTGAAGATTGTTGCTTCAGTTGCTTGATAAGAAAATTAAAATAAAAGTATATTTCTCACTGGAGTTCCTTTAACAATTTCTGTCCATACAACAGTAATAATCCACATTAATATTGCAACTTTGGTACAAAATGAGCTCTAAATGTCAATGTGGATGGACAAGATAATCTCACATTTTACAGGTAGGTAAAAGAAATTCAGTTGCTATCCTAAAAGCACACCTCAAGTCTATGGTAGCAAGAAGGGCTGATGGCGGGGGGGGAGCGGAACGACCAATAGAACCATTCTAAGTATCGATACAGAAAAATATTTAGTCATCATGTGGTATGCATTGGGCTGGTTTACTTAAGTTGCAGTATTTAACAACGTATGAGACTAAAGCAGTTAACCTTCCCGTTTAGTCCAGTTGACTAGATGCAGTTACCTGGGGAGGATGATTTCCATTCTTTGTATCACCCCAGGTAAAAAGATATACAGCTTCCAGGATTGCTGGTAAAATTAAACCTCCCACTAACAAAGACTTAGGTGTGCACAGATGGAAAAACTGGATCTGTAGTGTAAATTACAAATACCTAGCGCGTGAGACAAATGCAGATTTCAGTCAGAAATGGTATCTGTAGTCCAGGTTCTCTTCCTGGCTCTATCACAGGTTACCTGTACAGCAGCAAAGAAGTCATCATGCTCCATCGCATCCCTGAAGAGTTTCAAGATCTACCCCGCTGAGATTGCCTGAGATCATCAGTTTTATGAAAATCATTTTCAAAATTGAAAACCAGCTGTTTAAGGCAGCTGAAAACAGTAAGCAGGACATGGAATATCAGGTGTGGCACAGGGCTATCGCCCAATGTAACAGCAAAAAGGAAATTAACTGGGAAAATACACTCAATGCATGATGCTTTCTTAATTACTTCTACTACTTTATGAATCATAAGTATAAACGTTCATGCACCCCCATATCCCCCCTCCCCCCAAAACATGCACCTTTAATTTACAGGCCTGTCAGCAATGAGGGATGAAAGATATAGGATGGACATGTAGGGGAGACAACACAAAATGCTTTACAAGAAAGCAAGCAAGAGCTGTGTTCCTTAAAAATCTATTTTGGAAGATACAGGCAAATCTCACACAAGGATTATTCCTATCTTCCTTTAGAGCCTGGCATCAACCTATGTAATTTTTGTTTCTGTTGAAAAACTGGCTCATAAGAGTTTAGGTACATCTGGGTGGATGAAGAATGGCAAAAAGTGTTACTGCCTTTGTGAGCTGAAAGAGTTTGAGTGTCAAGTTTGTTTCAGAGTGAGATGCTAGATCTACAATGGAAGCACCAAATTAGTACCTCCCTCCATGTCGAGGTGTTTTGGATCCAGAGGTTTAGGCAGACAAAACTGGAAATTTTAAAGTTGTGCAGTGCTACTAAGCCTGTACATCATTCTCAGCTGAAGCTCGGGGTTGTTTGCATCCTGCTTTAAAAAGAGACTGCTCTCCAATGTAGAACCAGGAAGTGATCTGTCATCCTCACCGAGCTGATTTAATGGGGAGCTGCTACTGGGGGGGTGGTGCAGGAAATCTGGCTCCTCCCTCGAATCCTCACACACTCCTCTACAGCAGAACCGGTGGATCTCTAACCCCACAGTAAGCCAGTCTGGAGATCCATCTGGTCAGGCGCATACAAAGGATCAAACCCCTGTGAGTTACTGGTTTTGTGTCTGAGCAGCTCCTTGGAGGAGCTCCCCGTGGGGAGCACCACTGCCGGTGCTCGAGCCAGGGGCGCGATGAAAGCTGCAAGGCGTGCAGCTGGGCCGTGCAAGGGAACGACCTTTGCACAGCCAAACAGCAGACGGGCTCGATGCCATCGAAATGCAGCGTTCTCAGGCTGCTGAAATATGCATGTGGGGTATCTGCAATAATGGAACTGTGGCAAGAAACGCAGAACAGGCAAAATAAAGCTTGGAATTTATGATTTAGCACAAGTACTTAGGCTGAACCATCTTCCATCTTCTAAATCAGGTTCTGTCAGGTCAGCACTGGATGTTTTTCAAGGCAGAAAAGATATGGCACCTAAGAACTACATCTGGCAATATTACAGTGCTGCTGCCTATGTCATGACTGCAATCTGGTCTAATGATCAAGAGGAGGCTCTGAAGTATTTAAGAGCATAAAAATAAAAACCTTACTGAGTCAGACCAGCTTTTGTCTAGTCCTGTAACCCCTCCAGCAGCTGAGTTAATGCCTGTTATCAGTAACAACACGCAATCCACAAACTCTCTGTCAGAGATAACAACTTTCAAAAATAAATCTCATGGAGAGAGCTAAGCTTGAATCAGTTTTGGTGGGCTCTGACATCCTCTCTCATCAGGAAAGTCACACAGGTTCATAGCAAACACCACAGGGGCTGAATTGTGTGAATTTTAAGAACTGGCTATCCAGAACTGGCTATACTGGTGAGTGTAAGGGCATGCAGAAATAGGATGAGGAGACTCAGGGAGCTCCCAGTGCCTCTGCTTGTGCTGAAGATGGGGCTGTGAAGAAGGTCTTGCAGCACCTTTGGGCAGCACTCAAGTGAAGTGAAAAACTAAAACATTGTTCTCCTAAAATCTAAAGGCTCTGGGGCTCTCTGTCCAGCTGAAGGATGTATAGTCCTAACTGGCTTCTCCAGTTTGCACTGAACAGGAAGGGTATTTGTGGTGGATCTTCCATCGATAAGTGTGGAAATATCAAAGTCTCGTTCTTGAACGAGACACCACATTTTGTAATTGTGGCTCTGACTGTACCAGGGATTATAACAAAAACATGACAGTCATCACAGGTAAAATGGTTTGCTCGCTGCCTTACAGTTTGGCAGACAGTTTCTTCTTCTGACCCAGCCATATCAATGACTTCTATATGCGTGTCTCTCTTCCTGATATTAAGCAGAGACCTCGGGGGCATGTAGGTGTGAGCAAAGAGTAGAGTATAGTGTCTCGGATGGGCTGAGGACTCTGGAGAATGCATGAGTTGTTCCAAGTGAAACAAACATGGTATCAACCCTCCCTGGTGCAAGCACCCAAACAGCAAAGCCCCGAGAACATTGAAAACAACAATGATGTGTTTCCACTTCACAGCTCTATTCTGTGATGTGCTGAACAGGACTAATGGCAAGATGAGAGGAATGAGAAAACGAGGTTCTTGGTGACTGAACAGGGAGAGAAATGCCAGAGGGACAAAATAAAACAGGAGTAATGTCGGACTGCGCTCAGAATGCACCAACAGCCCAGGTGAGCCACGACCATGGGCTTTGACCCATAGTAACTGATAGATATATTTCTTTAACATTTTAAAACCAGCACCAATGGCCAGGATATGCAATATCCCAAAGAGCATTATTCCGTTCACTGTAACATGTGTAACTCGTGGGTGACTTCCATGCAGTGCAAGATTATGAGGATTAAAATTATAGCTGAGAAAATTGAAAGGGGTTATTATGATTTTCTCATTTAATTGACCTATTACATCAAGTAGGCTAGTCTTTTTGATGCTGTAGAGGTTATCTAAGCCCATGGAGGTATAATAGAAGGTGTCAGCTGTTATGAAAACAACAGCAGTAAAACATGCACATAGGACAAGCTTCAGTAAGTGGTTTATGACAGTTTTAATGCTCTTTTGAGAGTCAACGAATAAACCTGCCCAGTAAAGCAGGGGCATCAGAGCAAATGCCAGAAACGTTGGCCGGTTGAAGAACCCAGCAGTCATTATAATACCTATGAGAGGGCTGCTTGTGGGCTCCGCTAAGCTGCCATCAGACTTCCTCGAGGAAACCAACACCATGAGCAGAGCAAAGAGAAGTCCTTCAAGCGTGTTGGTGAATGTTCTTGTATAAAACACCAGAGTGACATAAGATCCAGCGAGAAGTACCAGTGCTTTCCATGGATCTGCTTCCCAGAGAGGAGCTAATCGATAAACGCTATAGTCGAGCATGAAAGAAAAGACTGTAAAGAGAAGGCGAGGTGATACAAGAAGGGTGTAGCTGTTGATGCAACTTGAACACACGTCCAGCTGCTGCAAAGACTTGATCACCCAGTAGGTAACTCCCGATGTCATTAATGGGAAAACAACGGTTCTGCAAGGAGAGCTGGAAAGGAACTCCCAGGGGTAATAGACCTGTAGGTTTAAAATATCTCCTATAAAGGAAGAAAAAAAAGAAAAAAACCCATACATACGAACAAACATACATAGTGTATTTTATTCAGCACGTCAGCATCAGGGATACAGTGTGGTACAGGAGACAACAGGATGCAGAACAGTCCCTGTACTTGAGAGACTGGCGTCAACCTTGATGGGTTTAGGAGCGCACCGTGAACTTTTGCCAAGCTCCAAGCTCCTCTTTGGCTGTGCTGGCGACGGGGCCGCGGGCCGCTGGGGCAGGCAGCAGGCACCCACCCCACCGAGCCCCGGCACGGCACACCCGCTCCTACCGGGCCCGTGGGAATCGCGCCCATCGCAAGGTCAGCGCGGGCGGGTTTCCGTGCGGAGCGCTAACCACGACCTGCGGCGCAGGGCGAGGCCGCGTCCCGAGCCGGCGGTATACGAGAGATGCGCCCAGACGCCGCCCGGAGCAGCTTCGCGTCCCCCGCTGCAGGCTGCGAGGGGAAACGCGCCCTCGGGGTCTCTCCGCCCCCGCGGCCCGGAGCGGAAGGGGCCGGTGCCTCTCGCTCCCGCCGCTCACCCGCCGAGGGGTGACGATCGGGGTAGGCAGGCCCGCTCCGCCCCAGCCCCGCCCGCCGCCTTACCTGCCATCACCTCGGGCGACTGGAAGAACTCGTCGGGGTGCAGGTAGCCGGCCTGCGGCAGCAGGCACCAGCCCGCCCGCAGCGCGGCCAGCAGCGCCCACAGCCCGCGGGCGCCCATGGCGGCACCGCCTGCCACCCCCGTTCCGCCAGGGGGCGCGCTCGCCTACCGAGGCGCCGCAGCGTGAACGGGGCGCGCACGCGCAGCGCTCTCCGCGCCGTGGGACTGCGGCGTTAAAGGCACCCGCACCGCTGGTTGCGTCACAGCGGCTCGGAGCCCGCGGGCGGCGCCGGGGCGGGGGCCGGCCTGCCAAGCACCGATGGGGAGCAGCGCGGGGTCTGGCTCCCTTGCGGAGAGCATTAACAAAGGCCCTGAGGGCACAGCCGCAGCGTTCTTCCATCCCCCCATGCCTGCTCAGGGCAAGAGCTCCCTGAGCTCCCAGCAGCAGCCCTGCGCTGGAGCCAGGCGCAGGGAACCGTCACTGCTGCCCCTTCACCATCATACTAGGCCAATCCGAGACTTTTTTAAAGCCGCGTTGCTGTAGTGCTGTGTTCACAGAGGCAACTGTAGGAGGAAAGGGTGAACATGGAATTACTGCGCCGTTCCTGCCTACAGAGGCATTCCCTGAGAGGAGAGAGACAATGAAATGGGGCAATCTAATACATTTGTCTCTAACACATTAACTACGTATTTAGCAGGTAAACCTAACACAGCACATTCAGTGGTAAACAGACTGAAAACCAGACAAGAGCTCCGACTCAAGGGCTTAAATCCTCTGCAGTTGGGGGTTTGGATGTCCCCACATTAGGCCTCTACTTGCTACTGCAGACACAAATTAAAATGAAATCACTTCCTGGCCAAAGTCAGGATAAATTGAAATTATTTCTTGTGTTTATTTGGTATTTTCACTTAGTTACATGATGATCTAGTTTTACAAGGTGTTTTTTTTATTATGGTGAATGTCTTTTCATCCCAGTCTCATGAGGTGGTAGGTGTAGTCAGGTGGTAGGTGCCTGCCAGCGGCACAGCAGCCTTTGTTGTTATTGCAGCTATGGATAAAAATAAAATCCAAACCCTACAAAAGCCAGTAGATACAAAAACAGTTAATCAGATGTGAGCTACTTTGTTTCACTAACAGCAAAGAGAAGTTTGGTGCCCCGGCACTCAGATAACCCCACCTAAGAGAAGGACAGCCACAAGTTTCTTGCTGGGGGGACTGCTCCAATTAAAGATCACAGGGCAGATGACATCTCTGTCAAGCAGTGACAGCACTGGTTGTGGAAAGTCAACCACCTCAGTGGATTCAAACATCTGGCTTCATTATTTCCTCTGCCACCAGGTCACCCATCCAAATCCCTCTGGCTGCCTTTTTTCATCCAGTGACTTGGGAGATTCCCCCTATTCTCTTTTCTACTGGAAGGTGGAGGACATTGTCCGTGGCAGAAGCAGCATTATGGACTGCGGGTTCTCTCTGTCCACAGCCTATCCATCTTCTGTGCACTTACCTCTTCTGACAGCAGAGCTCAGGAGAAACTGTTGCCCCCAGCAAGGGTAGGATGGGATCAGCAGGGATGCAGGAGTCTGAACTGAACCAGGCAGGAGGCCAGAGAGGATTCACTGGACAAGATTTTTGATATTGCCTTCCAAGATGCAGAAATTCTTCCACAAGTCAGAAATTCACCATCCATCTAACAACACCTTGGAATCCTCCAGCCCAGGGTGGTTAAACATAAGCAATGATGGCAGAGATGCTCCAGTTTCAGACTGATCTTGTAAACCACACTGACACCGGGTTGCTGGCTTCTGCCCCAAATTCCACCCCATCCACATGGACAGGGGCAGCTTCCAGCTGGATCATGCTAGTCCAAGCCTTGTATTTGACATAAAGTAAGAAGGGGAATGACAGTAGTCATGAGTAGGTATTGCTTTATCTTGTTACCTGCCCCAGAGCACTGTGGCATTTGCATCCCTTCAAGGGACTCAATGTATTCATTCCCCAGCCATTCTGTGTATGTTCTTTTCTCTTCTACTGGCACAATTGCAACAGCAGAATCCTTAAAAATCAGGTTTTTTCCTTGAAAAGTTGAAGAATCAAACATTTTGAATCCATTTCCATTGCTGCTGTTTCCAAAGTAGACCTGAAAACAATGCAAAGTTCAGTATTTTGCAAGGTTAAGTGCCATATTCCTCTCTTACAACATGAAAGATGGTAAGAACTGTTCTGGAGGTGAAAAGTTCACACACAATTGCAAAATCTGTATTACGAACTTGCTTTTAAGATGCTTCAGAAGATTAGATACAAAATTCTGCCACTGGCAATTCCAATTAGACAATTCGTTACTTGGATTTGGGTTTTTTAGTTACTATTTTTACATTTTTAGAGATTTATTCTGTCCAAGTACTGGTGTGTAATACAGGGTTTGGCCACGCAAGCGCTACAGGAGCGACTGAAGCCTAGCAGGAGGCACACAGTACTGCTTCTGGAGTGGTTAACTGCAGTACTGACAGGAACCCAGCTGGGGCAGCCACACGTGGTTTGCCTGGACGGTTTATCACGTACGTGGCTGCAGCAGAAACCGACCCAGCAATGCTCTGCTGCATTCCTAGGAAAATCCCAGGATGGACGAGCATGGGCTCTACTTCCGGCAGACGCTGAAGTCATGCACTTTGGGAAAAGACCTTAAGCTCCAGGAAAATTACTGCTGAAACCAGCGGCTAGGCAAAAAGTTGAAATCCCTTGTGCACCAGGGTGACTTTACTAGGAGAATTACACGGGGTGCATTTTACCTTCTCTGTCCCACCCCAACAACAGGGCTCTGCACAAGCACATGCTGCCAGCCCCATGATACAGGGGACATAATATGGCAGCGGGGTCCTGCTGTCTTTATCCTCACTCTGCGTCAGACCATACGTAACTCCCCCCCAGAATAAATGGGTAGTTAATACCTGGGCTTTGTCCAGCAGTCCATACAGAGCATAAACACTGATATCTGGGTGAACCATAATGGCCTGAGCTGGCACACGAGCCAGGTGACACTCAGCAAACTGGGTGACTTCAGCACGGGCACCATTTGGACACAGTAACTGGAAATTGCTGGACTTCAAGTTTTGGGCCCAACTGTCAGTGTTCTTACCTGAAAGAAGGAAACTGGACACTGTTGCTCACTGAATGCTCTACAGCAAAAACATTCTCAAAACATTACTGAATGATAATACAGAGAAATGTAAAATTCTGTACCATCTGTGTTCTCAAACACAGTCGAGTGCTTCACAAAGGCCACATCCCCAGAGCCATGTGCCAGGCACCTTTAGGAAACAAGAAAGAAATGTTCAATTCAAAGCATATTTATGTGATCCATGTTTTTTTTTCTAGTAGCAGACTGGTTCAGAATTCAATTTTCCTTACATACATTCCTGCAAACAGAGGCACTGGACCCTAAGGTAATAAGCAAAACCAGAGAAATTGAGTATCTTGAAAGGAGATAAAGCCTGACAACTTTCCTAAATATTAAAATAATACTTATTACTCTGAACTAATTGTTAAAATAACACTAAATACTCTGAATTAATAATTTTAAGAGAACAATACAGCCAAAGATTATTTTTAAAAACAGAAAAGGCCAGTGTTAGAGCAAAGAAACAGAAGATACATTATGTGATAATCGGTGCAGTATTCCCCATCTACTGACAGCCCCTTTCACTCCCTTTTAAATCATGTACAAAGTATATCTCATTAAAATGTTTTAAAATAAAATCATTTGAGTGCATAACCCAAGTATTTGTCAGACCAGGCATGCGATCACACTCACTCCTATGCTTTATTTTCCCTCTTTCTTTCCAAGTTCAAATGATCTCAGTGCTCCACAGACACTGCTTTTACAGTCCTGTACACTGGAGATGCCCAGCGTACTGTTCCTGAACTCAGTTCCCTCTAATTTCCTGAGGCAGAAGCAGCCCAACATGCCAAGGGCACCCTAAAATCTCCTCTCCTATGAGTGTGTTTCCCATCACAGAGGTTCATGGCAAAGCTGTAGAACAAAGCACCTTCACCAGCATTTGTTGTTGCCACGTGACATTGTGCTGTTGTCTAACTCACAATACAACAGGCACCACAGACTCTTATGAGATATTTGCTACAGCTGAATTACCAAGTCAGCAGGTAGAAGAAACATGGTGCTGCTTCAGAGAGAGAGAAACACAACTAAAATCAACCTCACATCAGCGAGCTGGACGAGCTAGCAGAGAGATCTGACTTCCCAGGTATCCTGGGTAGCGAGTGCTGGCAGTGGGCAATAGGGTTTAGTGGCAGTACCTTGTAGTTTATTCTACAAGTGTTTTCATGAAACATTTCCAAAACCAAGATTATTAAACCCACCAACCAAGAAGATGTAACACTGTAACTGAGCATGGTTTATGTAGTACAGAACGGGAAATTATTATTGCTACCAGTTATCCAAAGTAGGTACATTTCACATGCCCCTGATCAATGTTTATAAATATCTGAAGTGTGGGACACAGCCTCTTTTCCATGGTCTGTGGGGACAGGACAAGGGGCGATGGCCTCAAGTTGGAGCACAGGAAATTCCGTGCCAATATGTGGAAGAACTTCTTTACGGTGCAGGTGACAGAGCCCTGGGACAGGCTGCCCAGGGGTGTGTGGAGTCTCCTTCTCTGGAGAGATTCAAGATCCGTCTGGACGCCGACCTGTGTGACCTGTCCTAAGGAACCTGCTTGGGCAGGGGGTTGGACTCAATGATCTCTGGAGGTCCCTTCCACCTCCTACAATTCTGTGACTCCCGGTTTGACATGAGCAGTTAGAATTAAAGTTCTTACCACCTCTGTCACGCAGAGAGCAGAGGACTCGGGGGTACCCTTTAGCACATTCCCCATCAGAAAAGGCTGCTCCCAGAAAGTTTTTCAATACTCTGCGTGGTTAAGTTCACCCCAGGCAGTGGGATATACACAAACTGAATGAGCTCACATACCTCTAGTCAGGTTAGTCTGAAGATATCCAGAGTTGAAGGAATCTGGAAATCTGAGGCTGAACTTCAAGCTCCTATGTCACTTCTCATATCCTGCTGTTCTTTCAGAGAGGATCACAGCCAGACCCACCCCTACCTTGCAGAAGATTATGACCATTTTTCACCCAAATCCTAACCTTTTAAAAACTTTAAAATTTCCCCATCATTCAATGAATTAAACTTCTCTATTTTTTAAAAAAAGTAGTGATGTCCATATAAAGTTTGGGCTGTATGGGCACTACCAAATGCACAACCTTAGATATGAGCAAGGCTCATACAGTCTGCAACAGCATCTGTGGTTTATTTCCTTGGTGGCTAGTAGCTGCTCTGTTAATCTAGGAAGCAGAGCAGAGGATCCAGAGCTTGCCTGCAAGGCATGTACCACAGAGCAGCTGGACTCAACTACACAGATTTGGAAAAAGGAGCAGTCTAAATCTAGCACTTCAATATTTACTGGGCAGCTGCTGTGGAAGTCTCCTTCCCTGAAGGAAAAAGACCACTCACTGCCAGTTGTTACATGCACTATCCAGAGGTGAAGGTCAGGAAAAGGAAATGCTACTTCCAGACTTCAGTTTCACAGTCTTTGAGTATGGCCCCATACGTAGATGTCTGCTGACACAAAACGTGTTTATTCCATTTTATACTGTTGCCCCCTGGAACCTGTAATATCTTGCTTGGGAGAGGATCTGATACTTGAACACCGGCCGTAATTGCTTGCACTGTTCAGAAACCTACCTTCACATGCAGCCACCGATGAGTAAAGACAGTGAAGACCCACTCCTGGCTCCCTGTCACTAGCCTGCCCTGCTCAGCATGGACTTAGAGCAGCCAGAGCCTGGCTACTATTTGTCTGCTTCCCTGCTAAAGGTCCTGCTAAAGTGGGGTGATGACCCCACCACTCAGAGTGGCAGGCTGCCTGCCACACTGGGTGACAGCAAGGCTGGGAACCAATGCCGATCCACTGGGTCCTCACTAGGAGGTGCCCACTGCTCTGTTAACAGAGACAGCAATGTGGCTGGTGGCCATGGCTGGCTGTGGGCCAGCTGGCATGAGGCCTGGACATGACCTCACATAATGCCTTATGTAATACCTGTATCGCTGAGGACATCTGGGGACACTTGCCACACTGCATTTAAGGCACATACCATCCAGCTGTAGCAACAGTAACCCTTCTTGCTGGCTGGGATGGAAAACGGTTCCTCCTTGCATTTGATAAGCTGACAGACTAAGCACAACCCGAGGCCTTAATTACCTGAAGGCTCCACTGTAGCTGTAGTAACGTTCTTGGCTACTTGCACTGCATTTATTGTTCCCACTATCATCTCCAATACAGAGCTGACAGAGTTTTGATGGGTAATTGTCCAGCTTAGCTGAAGGCACACAGCTGGCAGAGAAGAACTCACTCACGGCTGGGGAAAGACAGACAAACCAGTGTAAGGAGGGAAAAGTGTGAGCTCTTCACATGAAAGGCAGTTACAGTGTCATAAAGTTTGAATCAATGCAGGTTTCAGTGGAACACCAGAAACAGGAGTTCAGCTGCCTTACTGGAATTCACAAACTACGACTTCCAAGATCGTTTCAAAGCACCATTTAGCTGATTAGTAATGAAACCAAAAGAGCTTCCTGGGAGACAGGAAACAGGCAAGGAAAATTCAAATCTGGAGTCCAACAGTCATAGATCATTTGCTTCATGTGCTACATGGCTCCATTACTAAATACAGCTTGAAAAGAAATGGAATAACATTCAGAACAGGGATACATCATGTACTGCAATGACATCCCAGAGCTGGAAGTACCACCTGGAGGGGACACGTCTACACAGGCAAGGTGAGTTTCCGTGGCTGTCCTGTTATTGATACCTGACTTGGGTCAGGATCCTCAGAGAGCAGGATTTTCAAGACCACACAATAAACACAAAATTGATTAAATACAAAAAGCAATGGACTCTGCAAAGGCGTTTCTGAAAGCCAGAATAAACTTTGGCAGTTTATGCACTGAATGCCAGAGCTGCCACAGAGGGATCTAGAAAGGCTCCAGAAACAGGCTGACAGTGACACGAACCTCAGAGTTCAAAGGCCAACACAGAATCCTGGTTTTAGGATGAAGTAAGACCATGAAAGGCTGAGAGCTGCAAGCAAAACAGCTGGGGGGTGGAGGAAAAAAAAGGAGGAGGACCTGGGGATCTTTGCTGACAAAGAGCTTTTGTGCCAGTAGAGGCTAACGGCATACTGCGCTGTGTTAGTGGGGAGTCAGGGGAAGCGATTATTCTCCTCTGTCTCAAGTTTTGAGCTCCTGGTGCTATAAAGACATTGATGTTCTACAGCAAATCTGGTGGAAGGAGAGTATGATGCTCAGAGGGCTGGAGCGCGTGGTGTACCAGGCTGAGAGCTGGGTTTGGTCAGCCTGGAAGCAAGACCACTAACAGGGTATTGCTGCCTTCATTTACACAGTGGGTTTTTCAGATGCCAGAGCCAGATCCTTCTCAGAGAGGCAGAGCAAAAGGATTAGAAGCAACAGCCTGAAGTTATGAAAGGAAAATTCTGATTAGATACAAGAAAAAATTATTTATACCAAGGATGGTCAAACACTGGGAGAGGGGTCCAAGAGGTTGTGTGTAAACTCCATCCCAGGAGTTACTCAAAACCTGCCTGGACATGGCCCTGGGTGATCTGTAGCATCATAGATAATATTAAGTTAGAAGAGACCCACATAAGGATCACTGAGTCCAACTCCTAACTGATCTAACTGAACCTGCTTTGAGCGGTTCGTTGGACTTGAATCTTCAAAGTCCCTTCCAATGTAAATTAGCCAATGACTTTGTGATAAAGTAAAGAGGGAAAGGAATACTCTTGTTAGAGGTAACATTCTCAGTATGTGCCTCCAGTGACAAATTTAAAATATCAAATTGTCACATTAAAAACACAACAGCCCTTCATAAACAGATAAGCATAATATTGAGCTATGGAACACCAAAATCTTGGATGAAAGTTTATAATTAGTCTGTTATTTTTGATGCATAACACTGTTTTCTTACCTTGAGGAATATTACAGTCCCTGGTCTTAATAACACCCCTCTTAATTAGCATGCCAATGGGAATATTCCACCCAGCAGTTCTTCCCAGTCCTGTGTGGCAGGACTTCTTCCCTTTCAGGTCACTGATGGTGAATGCATTGGACAGATTTCGTTTCACTAATACCACAGCATAGTATGCGTTGCTGTTGTCATCAGCTTGCAGAAAAAACAAACAAACAAACAAACCTCATATTACACCTTCCTCTGAGAACTCCCTCTGCTTAATGATCATCTACAGATCCATTACACAGTGCCAACAATGGGCTAGCCAGGAAGTATGGACGTACGTGTAACTACTCTTCACTTCTACTACTTCACAATGTTGTGTTCACTTACAGCCCGTGAACTGCTACTGCCACGCACTTGAACTGAACTATCTAGAGGCAAACATGAACTGCTCTTGGTAAATACAGCCCTTAGAAATGCATCCCTTGGAAAAACAACATTTGGGCCATCAGTGGCTGAGTACAACTGCTTTATGAACTTATTTCTATGTGAAAACCTCAAACCTGTATGAAAATTTCCCTGAGTTTTGCAGCGTACTGAAATTCTGCCTTGGTGACACAGTGGACACAAGGCCTCTTTTCATCGGTCACCCTGAAGCAGCCACATTAACAGGAAAAATTTGTTTCTAACTAGAAATTCTAACTGGCTCATCTCTGTATTTTTCCTTCTGTTAAAAATACATTCATTTTATGAGCACTAATTTTTTCCATTGTAAATATTTTTTTTTCAGAATTGAAAAGACAAATAAAGAGGCACGAGTCTCAAAGCTGCCCAAGGCTCAGCCTGGTCTTTGGCTGAGTCCTGCAGCAGGACAGATAAAAGTTGCCACCAAATCACTGTAGGAACCCATCCCATACTTATTTTCTCCTCTATCCATGATGTGAGGATAGTAATTCTCATTTCCTTTGAAAACAGCTTTCCCAGCAGGGCTAGGGAACACAGGCTGTGCAGTTAGAGCTGTTTTCAAACAACCTGGAAAAATAAGGTTTATATTTATGTTCCCTGATCTTCTTACCAGAGTAACTTTCTCCAGCAGCTGGTACAAGGCCATATATCTTCCCAGCTGTGTAAATATCAGCTCCACCCAGAACTACAGCATCACTTTCCTTCTTCTGAAAAATAAAATTTAGGATCTCTGTGAGAAAAACAGCAGGTACCTTCTTTCTGTTGCAATGATGACACCTCTGCGTTACACCTGTTGCATTTCAAAGGGCAAGTGTGACAGTACACTGCTGAAGAGAACCCCCAACACCTGCATAAAGCATCATCAGTGAAACAGCGACAGATTTCAAACAGAGAGGATTGAGCTAAATGGGCAACAATCCCAGCAGAGGATCTCCAGGGTTCAGGCCCATCCACACCACATCAGCTACAGAACCCCTCCTTGAAATCCAGTTTTCCTACCGGTCACCTAAGTGCCCGTACCTCTGACCCTACCTGCTGCTGAGAGCAGCTCGATACGTTAATTTGGGTTGTTGCACAAGGGTTGTAGCAGCCTACCTGGGTCAGCTCCATGCACTGCTCCTTTGTCTCGGCTGAAATACACTGAATCGCTGGTTTCAGATTCTTTTTCCTAAAGGCAACAGCCATTTCACTACACTTCCAAACCTCCTCAGTGGATACAACACACCAGTTCAGGGTTTCTGGCAACGCTGCACAAAATGGGAGAGAAAATACTGGAGTTCACTTCCCCTGGAACAGACATGGCAGGACACATGCTGCGCACTCGCTTGCCTACCACACGTGTTATTGAACTGTTCACTTCTGTGCTTCTCTCCATCTCACACTCACACCTGAGACCACAGAGCTCTCCAGATCAGCTGTGTGCCCACACTGCAAACCTGTCTGCACCAAAGGAACAAGCTCTCCCACGACTGCTGACCAGAGCACAGCCACAACGTGTCAGCGGAGCGCAGCACAGATCCACCCCAAACACAGGGTTCCTCATACTAGAGAGCCCCTGAGCAACCCCTGAAGAGACAGTTCCTGGAGGTGGGGGGCTTTGCGTCTGGGACGCTCTGTTGCCATTGTTACTAGGCTTCTCAAGGCAGAGACTCTTACAACTGGTGTTTCTGACTTCACCAGAACGCAGGTCAAGTAATTTCCACACTCTTCTGATCGTGTAAAAGACTGAAACATTTCAATAAAGAGCAGCTGAGGGCTTCTTCAGCCTCTGGAGGAAACTGTCTGCTAAGAACCCATTTGTCCACTCTTTATACATACAGCAGCACATTGCTATTTTCTCTTGCTAGCACATAAGAATGGAGTACCCCATAGTAGCTCACTAGATGAGTGCTTCTTATACCCCAGGAAGGGCAGAAAAAGCCTGCATTTTATAACACAAAGCGGGCCAATCTGCACAGGAAAGTATTCTGCAATGTGAACTGTTTCTAGGGCAAAAAGAGACTTTTTTTTGTGCTGAAACATAGGCTGGCATCCTGCCACAACCCTGCAGAGCCCAACCAGAATAAAGCAGAACAAAGATGGTGTCTGTTATCAGCTCTCTTTGGTTTTGGTTATGAACAGGGATCTAAAGACAACTTACTGTTGGGGTTGCAGCTCAGAGCTTCCATGGCATGAAGATACTCATCGCCCAGCCACACCTGGTAATTCTGAGATGTGATCGCAATGAGCTCTGTGGTGGAGTCTCTGAACAGAAGATTCTGGGCACTGTAGGCTGCAGAGTCAAACATCTGAAACTTGCTGCCTAGCCCATTAAATCTTTGCTGTAACGTTAAAGAAAGGGAAAAAAGCAGCTGTCACACCTCGCTCTGCATGGGACGTGTGACACCCCGTATTCCCTCAAGCCCCACAGAACTGAAGGTGCCCAGATATCTGTCTTCAACTCAGCAAGACACTGGGGAGGACCCCTCTAAAATGCAACACACTGATGAAAAAAATGGTGTCCTACTTGTCCCTGGTTCAGAAGCTGGAAGACAACTGTCCCATCTGTGTCAGGCCTCACAACCACGGCACGAGCTGGGATTCGGGCCAGGTGACAGGTTCTCCACTCCATCACATCAGCTGTGTCGCCATTGCGGCACAGAAGCTGGAAGTCCTGGGAGCGAAGCCGCTGGGCCCACGAAGACAGACTTCTCCCTGAAATCAGGCAGAACACGCTTATGGAGCAGACATCAGGTGGGGCTGATGCATCTGGCTCTGTACCTGCTCCAAGCATCACACGCAGCTGTGGAGCAGACACACATCTCCTGAGTGTGAACTAGTCCTGACAGCACAATACACCCCATGCTGCTGCCTGGTCCTTCAGTCTTGCGTCTCAGATGAGACAACAAACAGCTTAACACTTGTGAGCCTGCATCAGGCTGTACCACGTCCGACAGCAGTATCAAGGGCACCTCTAAGTCTAGGATCACATGCAGTATTTTGGGGGGTTTTGCCCTGTAAGCAATGGCCAGACAGGCCCATGATATTAAAGGGACATTAGTGGACATTTCACAAAGAGCCAGGCAGGGCACACGACATCTTGTCAGCTTGCTGCTACTCTCTGCTGAAATCCCTGGGCAGGCAGAGCAGTGTAACAGCTCAGGTCTGTACAAAACTAAGAGCTGAGAGCTAATTAAGCTCTCTGTCTGGAAGCAGTTTAAAGATTCCACCTCCAGCATTTACTGAAACTAATTTTTTTTTAAAAGCTATTTACAAACACAACAGATCACATGGCCTCCTCTATCTTCTGGTGCATTCATCTGTGGGTACATCTGGATTTGGTATTAGAGCACTTTTTGGTGATCCCTCAATTCCAAGTAAATCGAACATCTGGCACTGTACTGTTGTCGGAGCCACTGGATTACTCACCGTCGGTATTTTCAGGCACTGTGCTGTGCTTCACAAAAGCAACTTCTCCAGCACCTTCAGCCAAACACCTAATGACCAGAAATCCAAGCACAAAGATGCATCAGAAAGCAGAGCCACCCCCCTGCACTGGACAGCGCTGGCTGATGGACAGAGGGCTGTCTGCTGCTTTCCATCAGCCACAGACACTGACCTATTTTCTTGTGCTCAGAGTTTTGCTTAAGGCAGGGACTAGAGGCTGTTAGAGCATGAAGTAAACTATCCCTGTCATCTGATGAACACGGACAGCACATTCAGTGCTGCCTGGGACAAACCCCATGACCTTCTCTGTCCAGGAGAGTTCCCTGTCTAAGGCAGCTGCACAGTCCTTTGGGGAACATGCAGAGAGGAGCAAGTGCTTCACATGAGCAATCTCTGCCCTTGCTTGGTCAGTGCTGTGACTCAGAGATGGGGAGCTGCAAGGCAGCACACAGGCAGAAGAACGTAAGGGAAAGGACAGTGTGAGTAAAGGGAGAGTTGAGCAACTGGGTAATTCAGTGCAACTGAGGGAGTGCCGCTGAAATAGCGGAGTAGGGCAGCAGATCAGCTCCCAGACTCCAAAGGTCATCAGGTTTTACTGAGAAGGATGCAGCCTGCTGAAACATACACTCAGACTTGTGTCAAAAGCTGCTGGACAAAGCAAATAGCAACAGGATTTCCCTGCCCAGTTTTAGTGCTAAAAATCCATTTGGTTTTAATATTCAGGTATTAATACCTGAAATACTGGATTTAGAATTACTTTTGCTCAGTCTCTAGGTTTAAAGCATGGTTTTCCTAACACAATAGCACAATTTCTAACAAGATCAACTGGAACTGGCTTCGATTTCCTGTCAGTGAGGCCTGGACAGACACGATGGCCACAGACAGAGCACAGAAATAAAAGATTAACAAAGCCACAATGCTCACCTGAAAGCCCCGCTGTAGTCATAGTATTGCTCTTGGGAGTTTAGCTCGCATTTGTTCTGCCCAGCTGCGTTCCCCTTGCAGAGCTGACAGAGGGATTTGGGGTAGTTCACACCATTGGCCCCAGGAACACAGCTTGCATTGAAATAGTCACTTACAGCTGAATGTGAAATGAGAGTTTTAGCTGGGGATAAAGAAGATCCGACAATCTCATTGTAACACATTCACACAGCAGGTCTCTACGAGCATTTAGAAGGGGTAAGCCACTTTGTTCGCAAAAGATGGTTTCCAACTTAAAACAAAACAAAACAAAACAAAACACAACCCATCTATCTTCATCAGACCTCCTTGGATCTGTTCCACCTCACAGGGAGCATCAAAGCCAAGGAACCAGCCTGCAGCTAGAACCACACATTGCTGTCCACGCGCAGGGTCCCAAGGCAGGCTCTGCTGAAGAACAGCTCATTCCCCAGACTCTTACCCCTCGGGAGGTCACACCCCATCGCTGCCAGGCGCCCGCTGTCCATCAGATAACCCACTGGCACATCCCAGCCTGCAGTCCTGTTGATGCCCGTGTGACACGAGCGGACGCCCCTCAAGCTGCGGATGGTGATGTTGGAGCTCTTCTTTGCCACAGCCACTGCGTAATAGGAAGTTCCAATCTCTGCAGTGCAGGAAAAAGAAGCAAACAAGCACAGTAGCCTTGCAGCTGCCTCACAGAGAGGTATGATGCTTTGTGGCCTCTTGTGCCTCCCCACCCACACAAGGGGAACCCCCCTGTTCACATTTTGGTGATAACTGAGGATGTCAGTCCTCTGTTGTATTTTTAGTGTGAATTTGCAGCTAAAAGCCACAATGGGCTCTCATTTTGGCAGTCACCCTGCTTTGACAGGGAGGAGGATGACACATACAGAGATTTCTTCCAAGAAGCAATTTTATATGATTCTAAATATATTTTGATTGAATAGAAACCAATACAATTAATAGTAAAAAAGATACATATTCCTTAGTTGCCTACTAATTTCACCTTAATTCAGCTTAGCAAGTTGATGTCCCGGGAGCATCACAGCCGATTTCATTCTCTTTGCTTTACAGTCTGATATAACTCAGAGCCAAGAGTTAAGTGTCTAAAGTGACCATAAGGTCACTCAATCTGACATTACTTAGATCAGAAACCATTAAATTTCACTCATTAAATTAATTTCAAAATAAAATTAAAACAGTAAAAATGCATAAGAAAAAGCTCATGCTAAGTAATCGAGCAGTTGTTCAGTCAGAACGTACCTTGATCATACACTTCCCCAACCACAGGTTTCAGACCGTGCTCCTTTCCAGCCTGGTAAATCAAACGGCCATCCAGGGTCACTGCATCTGCCAAACCATCCTGTACAGACACAAGGGCAGAATGCTGGATGAAGCTTATTATTGGTGTTCTCAATGGCCACAAGCACAGCCAGCAGAGCACCCATGAATTTAAGAGAAGAGCCCTCAATCTGCATTTGTGAGTTTTCTTTCCCCCAAAAGTTCTTTTAAGGGCACTTCTTTTTTTTTCCTCTCTGAAGAACAACTACCAAGAGGGATTTTAGACCTTCAAAACCACATTCCTTCAGAAATAATGCAGAAACCAGCCCTGGGCTGTGATGGTCTTCACAGTCCAAAAGAATCTTAGAAACGGATTCCACAGCTCGGTGATGAACCTTAAGGCCCATCAGTCTGGAGTTTCAGTCATGTCTATATAGCTAGTGTTCCAAAGCTTGAAGATATAAATAAGAAAATGTATGACCACCAGAAGACATTGATTCAAACCAAACATTGCTTCAAACCAATGTCTTCTGGGGCTGCAAAATCTGAATGCCCATGCGTACTCAAAAGCGACCTGAAGGCCCGCTGGCTTGCACCCCAGCAGGCGGGAATCCTGCTCTGGATAGCACAGGGCAGGACTTCCCACAGTGCAAGGACCAGAGACCTGCTGCTGAACCCAGATCTCCCTCTGTACTGAGCCGAGCAGAAGCCAGGAGAGGGCATCTTGCACAGCCACGCGATACTGCTGAGACAGGCAGCAGCAGCTCGACGTTTTGCATTTCTAAGCTGATTCTAAGTTTCTTATCAGTTTGCTTAACCTCTGGTTTGGCACCGGAGGAGTAATTTAGTCCACCCGTCCCTTGGCAGTTTGCTGAGCGTGGGGCAGGGTAGGGCTAGGACCGGGATGCCACAGCAATTTCCCACAGGCTGAACCACACAAAAAACTTCACAATTTTTTGAGGGATCCTGCGAGAGCACAGGTAGCAGCACACTGATGCTGGTATGTGAATCAGATCTAAAGTTGCCACGTAAACGGAAAGCTTTTATGTGGCTCAAGGGAGAAAAAAACACGATATTCATTAATTAGCTGAAACAATAAATGCCTTGAGAGTTGCTTCTCATGAACGAGAGCTGAACAGAGCTCCCAGGGAACCTGGAGAGGTGTCGGGGCTGGGAGGTATTTGCATCTTAAAGAACAGGCAGCAACTTTCTGAAGTAACCAGATCTGATACTCCACTGGCGGGAGTCAGGACGACACAACCAAATGCAGCCTGTTGCTTCGAAGGGACACCTGACAGTGTGAGGAGGAAGAGGTAGTGGGAGTTAGAAGAATCTTACCCTTTGGGATAAAAAAAAAGTGAGCCTCTAGAATTGGGGACGGACAGGAAACAGAGCAGATAAACTGGGAAGAGCTGGTCCCAGAAGAGGAGGACTATTACCCAGACATATTCCCAAGCGAGACAGCACTTTTCAGATGGGAGAGTTGAGCCTCTGAGCTCCCTTCAGCTGAAGAGCTTCCTATCAACAGTTTGGGTATAACAGAACAAGACAGGAGAAAATGCCAAGTGTTGTATTTCATGTGAAATAGCTCACAGGCTACAGACCTCTCCTGTAAATACATACCATCACGCCGAGGTGGCTTATCAGCAGCTGTGTGGGTACATTGTTTTTTCTGTAGCGAGCATTTGCCAATAGATTTAGCAAAGCATGGGATTATTCTGCATATGAGCTTTTGATAAGTGTATGTGCAACAGCAATACCCTGTTAATTATTTTCAGAGGGACTTTATTTCTGTGTGTATCACAACATTTGTGGGTTACCTGCAGAAGTGTTTAAAGACCTGCTGAAGACAAGCTCTAGTCACATTAAATATTGTCAGGCTCCCTAGTTTAATATTTAGACATTTCTCAATTTTTAAACACCTTCCAAGACAAAAAGTTTTTTACTTTATCCATCTGCTAACACATTCTCAGGACTAAGTCCAAGTTATGCAGCACTATAAACTGCCGATCTCTGCCTCCTCAGCCATTGCGTCCCAGTCCCGCTGTGGCCTCAAAGAGCAGAGTTCAGTGCAGATGTGAACTCGGGGGTTCCACGCTGTCCTACAGCGAGCAGGCTGGCTTAAACAGTTAGCAGATTGTTAGCACAAGAGGGAGGGGGGGGGGAAGAGTTCTGAAGGACAAAGTTGCATCTGAAGCCTTACAGCGAAGTTCCTGCATCACCCCCGGGTTTCTGAGTTCAGCTAATCGCATTCTGTACGGACCCAGGGCTTCAGATAGGTGCCTGCTGCTTGCAGTGGCTTACAGAGGCAGTCCTGCATGCCCTCTGTTTCAGAAGCAGATGCTCATCAGGCCTTTTAATCCCCTGCTTTGCAGAGCCTAACAGGTCCCTCTGGGGAATGCAGCAATCAGCCAAGTAGGGTTAGGAAGATAGGACATTAAGCACTTCCCGACTAATCCCGAGCCAAGATCCACATACATATGGATATCTGTTCCTAACGTTTCTCGGTACAGTCTCGATTCCCTCACTTGGTAACAGTATATATCAAAAGGCAGTGAGGTAGCTTTGGGGGTCAGAAACCCTTCTGCTGCTGGTACCAAAAGATTACAAGATAGCCTGTTTGTAAACCTGTTCCCTTTTTGTGGCCACACAACAACCTGCCTCATCTCATTTCAAAGTACCCTCTGGGCCTCGTTTCCCAGCTCTGAACCTCTTGTTCTTGAGAGGCTGCATCTCCTCCAGAACCCCTGATTTTTGGGCACATCTACGCAGGATACACAAAGAATATTACTTATTAACACAGCCAGCCACCTTCCCCTTCCCCTCCGCTCCGCGAGTGAAGATGACCACAATTACCCGCCCCCACATTTCCTCCAACATCCACTTGTTGCCTCCCACCCCTCCTAAAGAGGGGATTATTTTCCATACATCATTTTGTAAAGCCATATGTCTTTAAAACCTTCCCCAGAGACAAGCTCCTTTTGGAATCTGAGCACACTCTGGGTAGCCGAATTAATGCAGCAGGGTTTGTGTGCCCTTTGCTCACCCTACTTGCTGCTTTGTCTCTTTCATACTCTGGTCCTGGGAGATTTGATTTGGCTTTACACTCATCTTATCTGTGTGTGCAGTGATTTCCATGCTGGGATCCTGAAATGGGAGTTTGATCCAGAGTTCATCGAAATACAATCTACTTACAGGCTCAGCTGCACAGCTTTAACTACTGTGGGCATCTCCTAGCTCTTCTTAAATAACTACTAAATAAATCTGATACAATTCCCAAATCAAAGATTAGCATTTGGGAGGAAATATTTAAGACCTTTGCTGTGTTCTTAATGCCTGGCCACATGTGGCTAGGCAAAGAGACGACGTTCGGCCATTCACGTTCACATGTACTTTTACACCTTCTTTAAAAACACCCAGGTATGCTTTGCCTTTTCAGAGGCAGGGACACCAGGAAGCACATGGCCAGCTGCCTGCATCCTCAGACACTCACCATGGAGCTGGGTTCATTGCCCCTGGGTCATTATCAGGCATCTGGGGAAATGAAATGAGCGATGCTGCTGCCACGCTCAACTCACCTTGATCATGTGGGTACAGTTAGCAGCTGACCCCCCCGCTGTACACTCCAGAAGGGGATGGAGGCCAGCCCCACCAAAGGCCTGACTCATGTCCTTACACTTGGCAAGCTCTTTCTCAGAGACAGTGCACCAGCGGATACGTTCCAGGCCAAAAGCTGCAAACACAACACCAAGAGAAAATATAAAGCACACGGGAGCCTTTGTAAGAGAGCTCAGCATGAACAGCTCCTGGAGAGCCAAGCTTTCATTCCAGGCCTCCTCCCACACCAGAGAGAAAATCAGGGCTCCTTCAGCACAGAGCTTTTAGAGTGAGGAGGTTCCCACCTCTGTTCAGATTAACAGAAATACTGAAGCTTTCTGGCCTGGGAACAGGAGAGGCTCAGACTCAGCACTGAGACCCAAGGGCACTTGTTTGTGACATAAGATACACGGGTACCAGAGAACAGGTCGGGGTGTCCAGGCTGTTCTTAAAACCTTGCAGAATGCACCATCCTTTTGAGTCAAAAGTGTTTAAAATCATTATTTCAGATGATGTGCTACAAAACCAGAGCCTGTCCAAAGGCTGCTCTGTGTCAAACATCACTAGTTAGTACCTGGAGTCCTGCCCCAGCCCTTCCCAGTTGGAATTAAAAAAGCAATCCTAGGTGCACAAGAGCCTTGTCACTAGGCTGGCTGCGACAACCAGGCAAGTAAACTTGTCCCTTCAAAACATTCTTCCATAATAGGCTGTTTCCACAGTCACCAAAAGGGGAGAGCGGTTCCATGAATGAAAACACTTTTTGAAGAACTGGAGACTGCTTCAGAAACACCTCTGGTGAAATTAAAAGCATTCACCATTAGATTTTTGGAGTGACAGGAGAAAGCCAACATGTCACACAGAGGGTAAGCAGAATAAGGCAATTATTTCTATTTTTACAAAAGAAGCATCATAGAACTGATCACACTTGTGAGAAACAGACACCCCTGAACCCAAAGAGGCAGATTCAGTGCCAAGAAAAATACAGCATTGGACACCATGAGTCAAGACACGCACATGCTGTTCAGTATGGATTTTTCTACTTATATTTTTTCCTATTCTTTTTTCTTCCCCTGGCCATATGAGATTGGCTCTGAAATGGTTCTAGTTTCCCTCTGCTCTCTCACATCACAGAGAAGTCAACCCCAAAGACACCATACCACAGCAAAAGTTTCTGGAGGGCACTCACCAACATGAAAGCAGAGGAAATAGAAGACATTTCTGGGGCTCCTCATGGTGAAAATTTGGTGTTTGTGCTTTTTCCAGCCTTCAGAGCCTGTAAAGATCAAGGCTTCTGCAAGCAGGTTCCCCCCAGCCTGCTCTTTGGTGGAAACGAGCAGCAGTCCATTTCAGGTGTACTTTGCTCACTGTTTATCTTGGCACGTGGCTTCCTGTAATGACAGCAGCAGAAAACCACCATCTCTGCACAAACCCTGGCTGGAGGCCAGACACTCAGAATTGGTCTATCACTCCCCTTTTTAGTCAGATGGGGAGAAAATTCATGACATTATGTCACTATTACAGTGACACCAGGGTCGGATACCAAGAAGCGCGACCCCACCCCTCCCTTCTTAGCAGTCTTCCCTTTAGTCATGATTTCGCTCCCTTCTTACCCCCTCATCGTGGCGCGGGGAGGGGCAGGGAACAGGGAGTGGGGTTCTTGGTCAGTTCCTCACAAGCGGTTTCCTTTCTCCAGATCTTAAAACACCTCTACCTCCCCCCACTCCCCCCCCTCTTAACAGAGGTTAGATTTTAGTCCCTTCTTCCCCCACCCCCAGCCCCACTTCCCCCACTCTGGCCCAGGGAGGGGCAGGCAATGGGGGAATGGGGGTTTTGGTCAGTTCCTCACAAGTTGCTTTCCTTCTTGGCCGGGGGGACATTCCTCACACGCTTCACCTGCTGAACCGTGGGGTCCCACCCACGGGCAACAGTCCTTCACCAACTTCTCCAATGTAAAGGCTTTCCCACAGGGCTTCATCTCTTCAGCTGCTGCGCTGGCACGGATCACTGCTATGGGGCACAGTCATAAATTACAATGTCTCTCAGGCCCAGACTGCTCCAGCCTGGTGCTCCAGAGGGTCACAAGCCCCCTGACCCCAGCAAACCTGCTCCAGCACGGATCTCTCCCTCATCTGTGTCTGTGTCTCTCTCAGAATCACAAGGTTGGAAAAGACCTTTAAGATCATCAAGTCCAACCATTCACATCCTAAACTAAACCATATCCCTAAGTACTTCATCTACCCTTTTTCTGAACACATCCAGGGAAGGGGACTTGACCACCAGGTGACTCCATGGGCTGCAGGTGCTGACAGGGGCTTGCTCCAATGCAGGTCACAGCATCTCCTGTCTGTCTCCCCCTGCTCCAGCATGTGGCCTCTCCAGGGGCTGCAGGTGGGGTCTGGGCCTTTTCCATGGGCTGTGGGGGGACACCTGCTCCACCATGGGTTTCTGCAGGGGCATCTTTCTGTCTGGCACCTGGGATGCCCTCCCCTCCCCCTTCCCTGGCCTTGGTGCCTGCACAGGTCCTTCTATCTTCTCACTCCCTTCTCTGGGGGCAAAAAGTGTCCACTTGCAGTTTTGTTTCCTCCTAAATGTGATTCCTAGAGGTGCTGTGACCATCGCTGATGGGCTCGGCTTTGGTCAGCTGCGACTCTGTCCTTGAGCCGGCTGCTGTTTGCTCTGTGGGGCCTGCAGAAGGCTTCTGGCTGCTCCTTGCAGAAGCCACCCCCGCAGCCCCCCTTCTCCACCAGTACCCAGCCACTATGAGAGGAAGTCACAAAGTATCATCTGAGGCACCATGCGCTTGTTACTGCTCAAGCACCACCTATAGCCTTGGAGACAGCTACGCACTGACTCATGGGGCAAGGCAGGGCTGCATAAGGAAATCCTCATGTGTTCCCTGTGTGTTGGGGCTCAGGAACAAAGGCAGGATCAAGCTCAGCCCTTTATGCAACAGCGCCCATGGTCACTTTCTGCAACACTCTCAGCACTGCCACGAATTTCATAAAGCCCTAATGAGCCACCCCAGATGTTATACCAGCAATGCCTTGAACACTCAATGGGTGGTACAGTGTGTGCCAGTACACAGCCCCTACAATTCAATAGCCAGCGCTATGGAAGAGCTGAACTGCCTGATTTATTTTTTTAAGGTTTTAGAGAAGCCCCAGAAGGCTCCTCCCTCACAGTATGAGTAAAGTCTCCGCTGACAACAGCTCTGATACACACTGCCATGACTTTCAGTGTCACCTTCACAGAGCAACCATCACTCGTACTGCCCTTGTCTTCACTTCTCACCAGCCAAGGAACAGCAGCTGCCTGTAGCACTGGGTTCAGATAAAAGCCCTTTACTGCTGCTGTCCAGCTGTTCCTCAGCTCAGCACCCAGGCACCACACAGCAAACGGCTGGGCTCCCCCAGGAATCTTTTACCCAGGCACACACCAACACGCCGCCTGCGCGCATCCTTCAGACAGTCTGTGTCCAGTGACGCTGCACGGATGCTCTCAGGAGCTGAGTTACACAGGTGCCTGACTGCAAGTGGGACAGGCTGCTGGCTTTAACATCTACTAGCACCTGTAGGGCAACAGCTGAGTTTCAGTTAGTTAGTTAGATAATAGCCCTTCCAGACCTCCTCCTCAAACACAGCCTTGTGGCTGAACTCAGATTCTTGGCTGCCTGGAGCATCTGGAATTAGTTGTCCCCATGTTGTCTACAGTGGTTAAGAACAACCTGGCACCACTGGAGTCCTTTCAAATTTCTGGAAGGATTCATTGTTGGGACCCCTCTTGCACCCTTCCCACCTGCCAGATAAACCTCTGATGGTTGCAGTGAGGCTCACGTACAACGTAAAGATGATGAGATTGATGCATGGCACTAGACCAGTTGCTTAAGGGCAAGATTAAGGAATTAATTCAGTGCCAGGCCGCTCCTGTGGTTCTTGGCTCCTCTACAGGAAAGGTGGAAGGTAGACGAGCAGCTTTTTAGTACAGGAGAATGCAACCCCCTCTAAACCATCACACAGTTCATGAAAGTTTAGCTCCTTTCCCTGTTTTAGTCATAACTCTATGACTAGTGATGCCTTAAGGAGACACTAAATTTCTTAAAACCTGTGAGCACAATTTAGTGAAAGTGCCCACAAAGGAAATAATTAATATAACTTAAAATAATATTAGAGAGCAGCAAATACTTCATCAAGCATGTTTCTGCAGAGCAGTTACAAATAGTTGGGCTGGCTGGCAGGGAAGGAAACCCCTGGTGCCTTCACAGGGCCAGCAAAAGTAGGACAATAATGCATCAGTATGACACCAATTGGACTTCTTAATTACTGTCACTGTTAAATTGGAAGCCTTCAGAGAAGTACCCTTACTGTAAAATGTATCTTTAACATAGCGAATAACACATACCCCAGAATCAGAGACACACAGAACCCGATACTGGAAAAATGAGATCCTGAGAAACACCAATTAATGCAGGGCTGTTGGTCAACTCTTCTGCCAGGGCTCAAGGGCAACATCTGAAACAAGCAAAACCAAAAATGCAAAGAAGGTACCCCAGAGACCTCTGGGTTTTCTCTATCCAAGGTCTGGTTTAGCTCTAGTGTGACAACCACGCAAGGGAAGTACTGTGGACTTCAGCCCGAGCGTGGCATTCGGTGACACCTGGTTGGTACAGGACAAATGCCTGCAAGAAGAGTTCTGTGAAAGTCATTCAGATGCTCCCATATGTGAGAGGACAATTCCTCACCCGCCTACTCAACTGGTTGGGTAAAATAAAAAGTAGGAAAAAAAAAAAGAAAATTAATTAAAGGGAAAAAACCCAGGCAGAATGCAGAGACTGCTCATGCTGTTATGGTTTGCAGGTAGCTGGGATTTAGATCCCTGATTTTTTTTAAGTTGATCTGTTTTAAGGTGCCTCATTGTATACCTCAGATAATCGGCCACTTTCAAAGAGGCAGCCTAGCCTTCACTTTTAGCTCCTTTAAAAATGTATCATGTCATTTACCAAAAGTTGCATCAACCTTACACACCTTGCACTCCCACAGACAGGAGTCCCAAAGACAGCATTGCTGCTTCACACATTTAGGAAAAACAAAAATTATCTTGGGCCTATACCAAGCAGCCTGCACACACTTGTGAACCTTACAAACACTCCAGGGACCTCCAGCAACATGTGTATCCCAAGCGTAAACCTGCTTTTGAAGTAGCAACTTCTCTAGCCCCAGCTGGTCCTCTGACCAGGGTCCTTCCATGAACAGTCTGAGCCACTTGAGAGTGGGGCACCACCTGTACTTCTCTTGATTAAAAACACACTTGACAAATACATTGTACAATAAAGTTTATTAGCTGTTCTCCTCTTTCTAACAAATGGAATGGATAGTGTTGATAATTCATTACAAACCAAAGCTAATTTGGTTGTGCGGCTGCCCCATGACTGCCCTAAGCACATCCCTCTCACCAACAGTTTCCAACAAGCAACAGCAGGTACTGCACAGCGCGGGAATCAGAGCGCTTCACCCCCAGGGCAGCTCCACGTTCGGCGCAGCAGTTTGTGTGTGGCAAATGGCAGCTCTGGCGCCTGTGCAATCCAAGGTGAACACGTACAGAGACATGAAACGCATTGTTGGCTGGGGATGCTCCCTTTGGTTCAGACATGCACGTTCGGAATTCCGTAGAAAAGAGGAGAACTCGCATGTATTATTTTTTGTAACTCATATTCCCTGGACTTTGTGCCCAGCCACCGCAGCCCCTTCAATTTCTCATGATTAAGGAAGGTAAATTCTAATTTGTATTTTTTATTCAAAACAAAGCTAGGAGTAGGTGGTAAAAGAAAAAATATATTTTTTTATATATATATTTATACGTGTGTGCAACTATGTAAAGAAAATAATTCCCATAGTTACAGAGTTTAGTTAAAGAAAGTTTAATATATATATATTTATTATAACAAAATAGGCAGTTATCGTGGGTAAAATATTCATTAAAATCTGACCCCTAAGAACACACATTTTTAGGCTACGAATCATTCTCTCATTGCCCTACTGACCATCTCTGCAGCTGATTCCTGTATTACTGCCAATGGAAACTTGGCATTCCTCTGAAAAAGACACGGTTTCCTAGCACCTTAGGCTCAAAAAGTGTGATGACCATTATCTATAAATAATTTCTGTAAGACACTATAAATAGTGTTTCACAAGGAAGATTAAAAACATTACACATCTTTGTCCCTAGCAATTTTATTGGCAAAAAAATGAAAAAATAGATTATAAGAATATCCATATGAAATTATGAAAATGAATATCCCTTGAGAAGTAGTAATGGGAGTTAATGGAAACGTTAACTCAAAATTTGAAAGTTTCTCTCTAACTGCCTAGCAATAAAATAAAATAAAAATACCGTGAGAGTAGAATTTATCTCAGAGAATAAAACCTGAAATTGATTGCCCTGACCAAACCATGCTATTAAAGTTAAGCGTGCAAAGTTACTCATGATTTACAACTTCCTTGAATACAACTTTTCTTTCAATTGTTATGAAATTTTAAAAGAATGTCTATAAAGCTTTTTTGAAAAATCTTTGAAAGTTACTTTCCCTTAAACATTAAGGAATTTTACCAAGCAATTCCCTCCCACCCCAACCCCAAACTAATAGCTGGTCAGGCCATTCCACTGTCATGTTTGAAAAATGGCAAACCAACAACACACAATAATACAAATTATTTAAACTAAGAGAGACACCAAATGTAAAGCATTATGGGAACTGCAGAATGTGAACATCAGGGTATGAACCACGCTGGAGAGAACTAGAGGCAGGCTCCACTGGAAGGGCTTAAGAGTCGTCAGATGTAGTAGGTGATGTCAGTTAGAAAATGAAAAATAAAAATCTGTTTTCATAATTTTTCCTTGGCTGGAACCCAGATGTAAGGCCCAGACTGTTCCTCTATGATCTGTTTCACTTGGTTGTAGATATCTTCCAGTGTGTCTCCTTGGACAATAGCTGCAAAACACAATGTGGCAATCAGCAATCATCCTTCCTAGCTCCCTACAGAAACCAACATGCTCCAAGCCAGGCTGTTCCTTTCAGAGCAGCAAGAGGATGCTCGATTGCTGAAGGAATGGGCACCCACTGAGACTTCTGGCTTCTGTGCTGGAGTGACACACACAGCACCATCGCTTGGTTTGCACTGTACTACAAGCACACACATACCACTGAGGAGGCTTTTCTTTGCTTTCCCTAACTACATGTGAAGATTCTGCCTGAGCCAGTTCACATCCTCCACTGTTCTCTTGGGTCCAGCTTTCATGTGTGTCTCCTGCACAAGGGGTGTCAGAGCACAGGGCTTGGTGCCATGCAGACTGGCTAGCTCCTCAGCCGGATCCTGACACCGGACAGCAAGGCTGGCTGACCTGGGGATAAGCTCCCTGCTAGCGCTGCCTCTGGCCGAGAGGAGGAGCAGCTCACGGAGCTGTTGCCGAGCAACAGATTCAGGTTCTATCAACAGGCTTCCTTATGGAGTTAAAAATGCCACTTCTATTCAGATGGTGTAAGTTAGATATATTTTCTCCAAGGCTAGAAAATAATTAGAAATAAGCCAATGTGGATGTATTTTGACATACCAGGGTGAGACATGGTCTGGTGGGAACGAGAATGAAGTTTGAGCTGTTCTTACCACACATCAGTCTGAAAAAGCAACCACTGCGAGATAGCAGCTTCTTTTTAATTAGGATTGCTACCTCAGTGCTGACAATCCAGGAAACAGAGTTTAGCAGGAACGGTAATTCTGGAGGCAGGCCAGACTCACTCTTTTGTGCATTAAGAAATTACTGCAGCTTGCAAGCTTTTCTTTCATGCAAATTACTTTCTTTTTGCTCCTACTCCTCACTCCCATCTCTTACAAACTTTCTCCCCATCTGTAGCCCATTGTCATAGTGCCTGTGGGAGGAGGCTGTTAAATTATTATAGGTCAGTATAATATGTTCACAGCACAACAGGACATTAGAAACATTTAGAAATGCCTCTGCAATGCAAATAGACTTAAGCTTCTTCATCTTCTCGTCAGCTCTGCTGATCCACACCTCTTCAAAGCTCCACAGCCTCAAAACAGAAGACGGACACATTCTTCAAGTGCTTCAGTGCAAAGTTTAAGTCTGTTTAAAATTAGCCTACTGATGAAGTTGACTCCATTTATCCCACACAATGTGGCACTTTTTAACATCTTAGGGAATGCTCACACATTCCGTTTTAGCAGCTGACTCTCCTGGGTGGCAGCCCCCAAACTGTAAGCAGTAAGTGGGATTTGGCATATCTTTGGGTACCTCAAACAGATTCAGAAAAGCATGAACTGGATTATCAAGGACAGAAGCCTGACCATTGCTATCCTTCCTTTGTCAACAAGCCTTAAAATTCTGAGAAGAAACATGGCCCTGAGCACTAGAGCTCTTAAAAAGGCCTGTAGTTTTTGATCCTTTAATTTCCTGAAAAAGTACCCTATATAATGCCTTGAGACATCCTGGAGGAATACCAGCTACTAATTAAATACTTACTTCATATCTATGAAAATAAACTCATTCATTTCCTGTGACAAATTTGTAACTCATTTGGTAAGGGGCTCTACAACAGGAAGAACTGGCAATGTATGAGGAGAGTCCCATGACTTTCTGGTGCAGACAGAGAGCTATGGGAGGAGTGGGAGAGCTAGACAGAGTGTTGGGACAAACTGACAGTGGGCAGGAAGCAGACAAAAAGGGATGGAATCAAGTTTTTCATTGTGTGTGTAGCACACAATGCAGAGAACAAGTCTGCAGGAAGACTGGGGCAGGTAGTTATATTCCACATGAAGCCACCACTCCTTCCTGTACCCCTGCCCAGGTGGAGCAGACTGTTGCATTCACAGCTCTGCCCACACAGGATGTGGAATCACAGAATCACAGAATCACAGAATTGTAGGGGTTGGAAGGGACCTCGAGAGATCATCGGGTCCAACCCCCCTGGCCAAAGCAGCTCCCCAGCACATATTGCTCAGATAGGCATCCAGGCGGGTCTTGAATATCTCCAGAGAAGGAGACTCCACCACCTCCCTGGGCAGCCTGTCCCAGGGCTCTGTCACCCTCACTGTGAAAAAGTTCTTCCGCATGTTGGTGTGGAACTTCCTGTGCTCCAACTTACAGCCATTGCCCCTTGTCCTATCCCCACAGACCACTGAACAGGGGCTGGCTGATTCCCCCTGCATCCCCTGCTTCAGATAATTATAAACTTTGATTAGGTCCCCCCTTAGTCTTCTCTTCTCAAGGCTGAACAGTCCCAGCTTACTCAGCCTTTCCTCATAGGGGAGATGCTCTAGGCCCTTAATCATCTTCGTAGCCCTTCTTTGGACTCTTTCCAGGAGATCCCTGTCCTTTTTATACCAAGGAGCCCAGAACTGGACACAATACTCCAGGTGGGGCCTGACCAGGGCAGAGTAGAGAGGGAGGATCACCTCCTTTGACCTGCTGGCTACACTCCTCCTGATGCATCCCAGGATCCCATTGGCTCTCTTGGCCACCGAGGCACACTGCTGGCTCATGGCCAACCTGTCATCTACCAGGACCCCCAGGTCCTTCTCCACTGAGCTCTTCTCCAGCAGGTCATCCCCCAGCCTGTACTGATACAAACAGTTGTTCCTTCCCAGGTGCAAGACTTTACACTTGCTTTTGTTGAACCTCATCTGGTTTCTCCCTGCCCAGCTCTCCAGCCTGTCCAGGTCTCTCTGGATGGCAGCGCAGTGTTCCTGCCTGTCAGCCACTCCTCCCAGCTTTGTATCATCGGGTACTTGCTGAGGGTGGATGTTATTCCCTCATCAAGATTGTCAATGAAGATATTAAACAGGACTGGACCCAACACAGAGCCCTGGGGAACACCGCTAGTCACAGGCCTCCAGTCAGATTCTACTCCACGAATCACAACCCTCTGGGTTCGGTCCGACAGCCAATTCTCAACCCACCTCACTGTCCACTCATCTATCCCATGATCTCTCAGCTTTGCTATCAGGATGTCATGGGAGAACAGTATCAAAGGCCTTGCTGAAGTCAAGGTAGATGACATCCACTGCTCTCCCTCCATCTACCCAGCCTGTCATGAGATCGTAGAAGGCTATGAGATTGGTCGAGCACCATTTCCCCTTAGTGAATCCATGCTGACTACTCCTCATGACCTTCTTCTCTTCCAATTGCTTGGAGATGGCATCCAGAACAAGCTGGACTTGGGCAAAGGAGCTGTCACAGAAAGGAGATAAATGGGGCAGCAAACATGGAAATGCTGCAGAAAGGAGCATAACGGGAAGGAACAAAGAGAATGTCTGTCGAGGCACACTTCTGTCCTGAAAATCCTGACCTGATCAATCTCCTCCTCCTGCAAGCCACAATGCAAACAATTAGCACAGCATGAGTGGTTGCTGCCCATCCCTTGCTGTTGAGTTAGGTCTGTGGCATACACAAATTCGATTTGCTAAGTACCATAATGCTGTAGAGCAGAATTTCCAGAGGTTTAATTAATTACCATCATATTTTACTGCCTGATTAAAATAAAAAGGGGGGGGGGCAGCACATAATTAAGCATTTTCTACAGGGAGCTTTGCTGGGCAATCTCAGCTCTGCAGATGAAAAGCTTTAAGTGTACAATATATCAAGAAAACAAGTATTATAATCCCTGGGAAAAAGGTAGAAAGTCACATAGTTTTTAAAACCTCAATTAAGCTCCCAGTAAATTTTTGGTACATGGAATTAATTGATCAAACTGAATGCAGGGCAGAGGTAGTGAGATGGCTCTATGCCTCACAACAGTCACAGATCAGCCGAAAAAAAAAGTTTAGCGTTATCTCAGCAGTGAAGCAATTACTATTTTACAGCAAGCAGTAAAACTTCAACTCTGGCAAGGTAACAGTCCCCAGCACAACACACCTGTGAAGTGTTCAGTAAATTCCTGCTCCAGTTTCATGGCTCTCTCAAATGTCTTCTTGGCTTGCTCTTCCGTTAAACGTTTATTCATTTCCCTGAAATTGAAAGCATTAAACACATAAAAACTATCAAATACCTGGAGTCTTCTGAAGTGTTTTAAAACTGCTGTCTGAGTATTAACCCCAGTAGGAGCCAGTCTCCTACATGACACACTTAAGCAAAGGCTGCAGCAGGAACGAGCTGTTGTGATGCTGTGTTACATGGAATTTAGTGCAATGACATGTTCTCAAGCATTTTAATTTGGATTACAAACCCCACCTGTAAGTCCCCAGAAATTAAACTCAGGAAATCAAATACTGTTTAAAACACAACTGTTACAAGTGTCTTCATATAAACTGCGACTGGCTTTCTGAAGACAATGAAGTCAAGCAATGTAGCTTGAGGTAGTCTACATTTACTCACATGATATTCTCCACTGCTTTGGGTTTAATAAAAATGGAGATCGGGTACAGCTGGGCAATCTGCAACCTTTTGATCGCATTGCCAGAGACATCAAGAATGCAATGTTTACCCTGAAAGTGAGAGAGAAAGGAAAATGTCTCTTAGCAAAGTGTAAGTCACAGGGCTGCACAATAAGAATTTAGAAAACGCATCTCCACCAAAGCAAACAGATTTAGAGCACAGGCATCAACGAGATTATGATTTCACCACTCTGGCCCAAGGCGCCACAATGCTCCTCTGCTGGGACAGCACATCAGTCAAGATGTTCCTGACCCTTCCTCCTCCCCTACCAGAAGCTGCAGCCCAATCAGCAACACAGAATCATCCCTCAGAAGACCACCAAACCATATTTTTTGTGTTCCTAACTTGAGGATCCATTAGGGAGGTGGCCACATCGCAGATGCAGTCTAGGAAGGAGCCAGATGGGTTAGCTGGCATACCCAAGGGAGTCACCACCCAGCCCCGAGGGCAGGGAAATAACTATGGCACCATGGGAAGGTCAGAATGCAAGCACTCTCCTCCCCACCGGTACCACCCAGGGAACACAAAGTTTTGACACCATGAATGCAATTTATTTGGGCTGATTATCTTTTTTTCTCTTGAGAAACAATAGTAACTTAACCATTCCCTGGGCAGCTGGAAGACAAAGTGGCAGGGCTCCTTTTCTCCCCACCTCTATACTGCCACTATAAGCAATTTTCCAGCACTTAGAGATCTATCATCTCAAAGGCTTTTCCCTGTTCCTCAGCTCCTCTTGTCTCAGATATGCTCATTTCCACCTTCCATTTGTATTCCTTTCTTTTCTGAGTAGCATAGCAGTAACTTGGCATGCCACCATCTTAGAAAGGAATGGGGGGAGAGAGAAACTGGAAACCACTGCCAGATGACTCAAGAAAGGTTTTTTCCTTTAGCAGGAGGCCAGTGTGAAGGGCAGAATTCCATAAGCCAGGATACAAAACCTACAAGCACCATAAAACCAAAGGTTACTCAGGTTACTTCCTGAATTCCTGGGAGATCACTGCCGGAGGGCATGCTGAAGGGCAAGAAGTGACTGCAGTCTGAAGCCACTGACCCCTTTCTGGCAGAAGAGATCATTTGGGTCATTTACATTTGATCTCTTGCACAACAAAAGCACTGAATTTTATTTCAGGAATTCCTAAAAGGACAGAAGTGTTCCTCCCACATAACATTGTGTATCTGCTTGCTTTCAGCTGATGATAGCTGCCAGATCCAGTCCACATTCTAGCACACCATTTCACTGCATGTACTGACCTATCCACATCTTTCAAATGGCTTCTCTTTGAATGTGGCACACTCTCTGGGAATCGAGAGCAAAGGGAAACGGACCAGGTGACACTCTTTTGGGGACAAAACACTTCCTATTTGGTATGTTTGGCACCACAACTTATGGCAGGTACCAAAGGACTCTGGGCAAAGGGCTGAGGACTGGATCGCCAGCACAGTAGCTGTGCCGGACCTTACAGGCTGTACCTGTGACGAGTTATTCCAAATCAACAATGAACGTGCATTAACAGCGGTGTGTCGGCTGCTAGTGTTTACAAAGAGGGCATGACAATTCCTTTCAAGTGATGATTTGGAAGACAAGGAAAAGAAATGCAAGTACCTCATGATATAAAGATGTTTTCATCCAGGGAACCTATTTTGCATTTAAGCAATATTTTACATATTTTTTAATTCCTTACTTGTGCTTCTCTGATTGAGAAACACAGGAGAGAACTCAGTGCCTTTTACAATACAATGACATCAGAAAGCATCTTTAGCCGTGTCCCTTACAGGTGAGGAAGTGGAGAGACTGGGATCAGCTCAAAGCACGTGAGAACGAACACGACATAAAGCTACAGCAAGAATACAAGTTCTTTCTGTTGGGTCTACCCCTGAATTCATGACAGCAAACTTGGAAATCATCTTTTGTACCCTAATAATAAGACCCACTGAAGGGACTCATCTCTTAAGCAAGATGGAGAGAAATACAAGGAGGGAGTAGCCCCAGATCGACCAGGCTGCAGCCCTGTTATGATTCTGAAGTTAAATTCTGAAGGACAGGCCATTGTTTCCCAGAAAAATAACATTAGCTGGAACTGAGAAATCACTGCATCTCCATAAAGTCCCATGGTGCCTGTACAAAAGATTTCATAGCATGGAGACATCTGGTAGTACTTTGTTCTTCATATCAGTTTATAAAAGATTCACAATTGTTTTGTAGTTTACTAATCCCACCAGATGGGCAAAAGACAACCGCCAATTTCAGGTCTGGGATGGAACTGAAGGATTGTATCTGCGCTACTAGGTGAAGCAACTGCTGACAGGTTTATGATGTTTAAACATATCAATCATCATTTAACCACATGTGATAGTTTCACAACTTTGTTCAGCCTCCCATAAAAAGTACTGTTCATTTACTTTAACAATTTTGTAATTAATTTTCTTTACTTTTCTTGCTACATACCACAGGGCCATGTCCACAGGGTAAGAAAGTCAGCAGAAGAAAACTTTATCACATGAACCACAGAATCTCACTGTGTTCTTCCTGGTGTTCGGTCCAGTAAATGACATTTGCAGAAATAACAATACTCAGCCAATTGGCCAGAAGGGGCTGCACTGTTTTCTGGGGGAATAACTACACTCCTACATCACAAGGGCTAACCACACTTCCTCTCTGCATGTCCAGGCTGATAGAAAGTGCTCACACTTGTGAGTTCCCTCCTAGAAAACAGCTGTTTCTTCTCTCAAACAGATCAGAAAACACTGTCGACTGTGAACACACCATATTTGTAAGCAGCAGAGCACCACTCACTCCTTAACCAAACGTGGAATATTTGCAAAGAATTTTTTTTTAAAAGGTCTTCTTTACAAGCAGGATGTAAGAAAGCTGTTTCCTGCCTTCCACTCTTTTTCAGAGACCTCAACTAAACTTCCCTTTCAATTTAGAAATATTTAGATTTTGGAAGAAATAGTTAATTCAAGATTGAAACAGTAAGGTCAGTCTTTAAAATGTAATGGTTGTTATGTAAAAAGTCTTAAAGTTTGGGTTTATTCCATTCACTCTTCTCCTTTTGTCAGCTAAGTCCATGAAGGGCACAAAGAGTAACAGTTTTAGAGGTTTTCTTCTGCACAGGTCTATATCAAATGGTTATCATACTAACCAACTGCACCACCACTATTGTTAATTAAATGATCTATGCATGTGAGCTAGCCTAATTAGCCTGTAATTCCAATTTTTCTTCTCTCTCTTCTTTTCATAGGCAAGCACAAACTAGGGTTGCTCTTTTCCCATAATTTAATCGCGATGCTTTCAATATTCCAAAGCCTCATTATTTCCCTAAATGCATTTGTAACAATGCACTCTGCTTCTAGCTTTGTACAAATGTTTTTTAACAGTCAGAGGGTTCCTAATGGCTTCCTGCCATTCTCCTCTTTTACCCTGTCAGCAGAGTCAGGCCATCACCTCAGTAAGCGAAAGTAACTGGCACAGACTTACCTTTTCTGCTACCTCTCGCACTGACTGCACACTTGTTCCGTAAAGATGATTATTGTACTGGCCAGCTTCAATGAATTTGTGATCCTGAATATCCTTCTCCATTTGCTCTCGAGAAGTGACGAAATGGTAATCACGTCCATCCACCTCATAATCTCGTTTTGGTCGAGTTGTGTCTTTAAATATAAACGAGTCATTTTTAAAGCAAAACAAAACGCAGTGACTTTTTTCTGTACAATATTAAAAAAATACTCTCCCATTTATATTGCAGAATTGTCACAAACAGAGATGACTGACAGCTAAGATACATTGTCTAAACTCTGTAGAGCTATGAACTGCTTTTACCTCAACATACAGAGGATGTCTATTAAAAAAAGTAACACAAAAATAATTTAGAATTACTTCAGTATTTGCTGAGACTTACGTGGAACACAGGAGCCAAATTTGTCTGGAAATTCAGAGATCAGATCATCATTTATTCTGTCTTTCATGGGTCCCAAGACAATCACAGGTCGAGTGTAACTGACTATTAAACATAAAGGAGTAACATGAGTTACATTTCAGTATGACTGCTAACTTATACACTTCAGCAAAATAAGCTTTACCACACAGTAATGGGTTTAATACCTAAAGGAGTATGTACCCCTAAAGAGAAGAAAAACATGGTGAAGAATGTGTACCAATTCTACTGTATCGATAGTTATGATGTTAGACCTTCACTCTCAAATCACTATCCTGGGGGACTGAAGATGTACTAAATGTCCTGAGGGGAAAAAAAAAAAAATAAAAAATCTGTTCACAAAGTATCATCCATGAAAACAGCAAAAGGAGGATTCACTTTCGTAAAAATCTTTTCACTCCAAAGAGGTACCTCAGAAGTAGGAGAGCTCATGACATTCCAGTTCTGTGTTGCTTTTTTCCCCTCCAAGACCACAACTTAAATACCATGTATATAGATGATATAAATACTCATACATATATATATATATATATCTCATCTATATATAGCTTCTGTAACTATTAACACCCTTATAAACAACAGCAACAAATTAAAAGCAGTTTAATTTTTTTTACAAAGTTATAAAGGGCTTTTGGTTGTAAATTAAGCTTAAGCAGAGAATACCCGATTATACCACAAGAACTGTAAACACAGTGTCCAAGTTATCTTGATATCAGCATATATTTCAGACAGATGAATTTTAGTTCTAGGTTTGATCTGCCTTTATTGTGTGAATAAATACAAGTTAAAGCCTGACCAACAAAACAGATTTCCATTTGACTCCTGGAACTGTTTCCTCTTAGGGGTATTATTGCATTCGTAAGAGGAATGTCTGAGAACCAGTAACTGTCAACTTGTTAATTTAACAATAAATATCTTTGTTTAAAGACTAAGGATGGCTGACTAGTGTCTCAGACTCAAGCACCCTTCAATCTATTTAAGTCATCAGAGCTCTTTATTCCTCTGGGCTTCTTAAAGCTAGTAAAAATACTGTGGAAGTCAATTAGTGGACAAATGCAGATAACATGCAGGGAATGTATTACTGCATCTAGGCAAAGGAATGAGGCGCTTGTTGGTTCTTAGTCTTCCCCATATACCGTGTTAGACTCAAAGGAAGTTGCAGCCACGCATTTAAAAGCCAAAGCACCTGGCTTCCCAAAATCCTTAGTTTTACAATATGGTAGTTACTAAACCACTGGCTTGTGCAGAGTCTCATTCACAACTTTTTGTCTTCAACCCTGTCATTAAGTCACTTGATATTGCTATGGTTCTCACTCAGACCATTAAGCTGTCAGAATCTGGGAGGCTAATGGCAGCTAAAAAGAAGTTTCTCATTTTGTGAGACGGCCGGCGTGCACACCTAACACAGCTGCTCATTCACAAGTAACAAACCTCCAGATCCATCACTTCAGCACAGCTTACACACCATGTGCTCATCTCTAGCACAGCCTTAACTCATGCATTTCTCATCCATGGTTTTCTTTGGAGCCTACCAAAATGACAAGTTGCATGATACAAAAGCATAGTTGGTGTTAGTCCTATATAACAATTTTTATTTGGGGAAGCGTCTGATGACATGGAGCCCATACCCAGGAGTAACAAGGTGGAGAGGTTAAGTCCACATGGGCACATGTGTTCCACAGTTGCTATTAAAAACAATTGAGCTGTGCCAATCTGTGCATGAAACCAAAAGTGAAATCTTGGCACTCAAAATTCGTGTAAATACATGAAGCATATTTTCCTTAACTGCCACCTTGTTTGATCGGTGATAGATACCAACTATTCCCAAAGGGCATCCCTTTTACAGATTAATTAACAAACACATCAGCTAAGTAGCAGATAACGTAAGTCAACTGCTAGCACCTGTGTTGGTGAATGGGAACACTGTTAATTCTGTATCCCTATCAGGCCCAAGGTGAAAAAGGAATGATGTTATCCCATGGGAAAGTCAGTGAAGAGCCTTTTATTTTACATGCAACTGTCAGAAAGTATTTTCTCCTATCAGTTTCCATTTCATTCCATTTTTTTCCTGACAAAATTTTCCTGCCCATAACTAACCAAATCAGCCCTGTAAGAAGCCCACACAGAAATGGGAGACTGCCGTGGTTTAGAGACATTTCAGTTAAAACGTACTGAACCAGACAACTGATCTACTTTGCTGAGACAGAACAAAGTAACTGTGACAGTGAGAGTGATAAACAAGTATGAAATAGAAAAAAAATTGTAATTTCTGAATTCACACTGATGAAACTGTTAAACATGCCATATTTTCCTTAAGTTCTAGAAAGGAACTTACTGTGTGTGGTTTAAGTAGCACACCTTTGGATTGTGCACTAAATAATTCAGCAGTTACGTTTAATAATTGATGTCTTTATGCTTTATTCATTTGAATAATGGCAAAAAGTTCAAAACAGTGAAGAAGTTTCAGAAGGGCACATGAAGCAGTCCAATAATTCAGATGATATTTATTTTATACTGAGTGAGATCTACAAACCTTCTTGTTGATTGACTGGTTCATATGACAAGACATACTCCTCTTGGCCACCTAAAATGTAAATACAAATCTATGTATTTTTTTTTCTAAATCGACATATTTAAATTGAGTCATTCAGTGAACTGTAACGATTGACATTCCTTAGCAATATGCATTACAATGATACTGATGAAGGACACTTTTCCAAGAGCAATGAATTATAAAAATCACAAACATAAGCCAAACACAATTTTAAAGCATAAGACACATACAGTATAAATAATATCCTGGCTTATGTTAGCATGTCACACTGACAGCAAGCACAAGAAGAATTTTAAGGCATTACTGAAATGCTCTTACACATGTTTTCCTGAACGAAATGCATGCATGCTATCATTCACTGCTAGAGGCAATGCCACCTTCCATCATCAACATTCTCCATACTCTGAAGCCAGCATTTACAAGAACATTTTCCAGTTATTGTTGACTGACAATTATGTATGTCAAGGTGCATGTATCTGCCATTAACTTCATCACGAAGTGGCATTTATATAAACACCATCAACCACTCTAATTCTACAAACATAACTACATACTATAATTTTAATATTTAGTAATTAATTTTTGAAGATTAACTTGAAAACAAATAATGTTTTGTATTGTTCTCGGCTCCAGAAAGCACATCAGCAGTGAATGAATCTGAAATAACTGAATTTTAACCTTTGACAGCTGCAGCCTTTTCAAATGTTAGTGAAAGCACCTGAAATATACCTCAGTTGCCATCTCTTTAAAAGATAATATCTAGCCTAACAAGATAAAAGATAATATCTAGCCTAACAAGATGCCTCTGAGTAAGATTTCTTGCAATGCAATCACTAAAAATTAAATGCACAACAGCAGGGAATTTATAATCCCGAAGATACAAGCTCAAATTATCTGACATTACTATAAACTTGGAATAAAGTGTAGCCCTTCAACGCAACCGTGTCATTTAAAAATGTACTTTGGAGTTCACAGGCCATACTTGTAACAGGCAAAGGAACATACCAATGCTATACCACAGCTGTATAGAAACAGATGGCAGATGAAGCCTTTTAGAAATTCATATATTGCTTCTATAGATCTATGCTTCGTTTCACAGTAAATACCATTGATATTTTAAATCTAAAATTTATGATTTCATGAAGAGAAGTATTTCTCTTATTTGCTTGCATTCGGTACTGTACTACTGCAATACACAAAGCAACATTCATAATTTTTTCAACTACTGCAAGTGAGGAATATGTTAAGACAGACACAAAAACATGCAACCTGTACATTTTCGTATCTTAAAAACTTACTCATGCAAATGGATTTTAGGAGGACAGTATATACTTTCAGAACCCCTCTTAGGCTAGGGAGAGGAAGAGGGAATCACCGGCTATGAACTCATCTATGAAAGATCCAGCTCACATTTAAATTAGATACTTCTTTGGAGAATTCACATTGCTATAAGGTCAAACATTAGTTAAGCAAGCTATTAAGGAGATCATAACAAGGAAAAGCATCCCCTGACTGAGGGCAAAAAGTATATATTGTCACCACTTTTCAAATACTTTGAAAAAATGAGTATTAATAAAATGAACCTTTTGAACAACCGTACTCATCTGTAATCAAGATAACTTTCATATTAGACAGCAGTAAGAAGAAATTTTAAAAAAGTATTTTAATAAAAAAGTGCTTGGAATTAGACATTCAGATAAGCAAATCCATGACATTCATGATAAAATCAGGGCTTCTCAAGTAACAACTGAGTAAAAAACTAACTAGCAGTACCAATAATGAGCTTCAAACATAAAAGGAAAATCTGAAAATAACCTTGGGAGGTAGGGGAAGAGAGGAAAGCAGCAAATTTGTGAAGAAACAGTCATAGTTCATTAGTTTTAATGGTGTGTCATTAAAAAATGGTTAATTTTTTAAAGTTTGTCGTATTAGCAAAGGAAACTTCCCCACATGCTGAGTTTTGTGTTATTCTGGAGGAGCACAAATGCCTCCCCCAACTGGTTTCTTTTCAATTACAGTCTATGACACTGTTAGCATTTTATATATGTGTATAAATTCTCTCCTTGAGTGTAAACATCTAGAAGAAAAAATGTGCATCACTACCTCTGAGAAGATCTACAGCTTCCAAACAAATACATCTGCTAACGAAACCCCTTCCTTACCACCCTGACACAACCGATACCCAGTTAGCAGGCAACCCGGAGCTGACCAGTGAACTGCTGAGTGCCATGCTGCACAACTTCTACTGTTCCTTCTTTTCATATCCCTTTGCAAATCATCAACTGCATCTTCCTGCTCTGCTCTGTGCTGGGTACCAGGTCTGGACCATGCGAGCATACTGAGGAAATGCTCACTGGATATGACCAGTGGGACTGAAATTCTGCTTCTGGTTTAAGACATTTTAAAGTGCTGCAGACCAGCATCATGCAGCTGATTACCCACTATGAAAAGGTACTACTCTCCTACACCTTGGTTAAGAGGAAACAGTACTGTAGCCTAGGCTGGTAAAAAAACTAACTCAGTGTAGTATTTAAAGGCTACTGTGTCTTCAGAGAGAGAATGTGCATGTGTGCCTACAGTGCCAATTTATCATAACTGACTCCAGCAATTCATACTAAGCACCCACACTTGACAAAATAGATAAATGAAAGCTAAAAGCAAGGGTAAATACATGTTTGCTTATCTTCACTTTCATTAGAAGTATATGCATATTAAATCTGAGTATCAGTTGTGGGAAACTGCACTATTTAACAGATTACACAGTTTAGTTATGCTTCCAGTATTAAGCTTGACTGCATATAATCATATTTGTCAGCATTAAATTTACATTTAGGTTTTAATAGGTCTATCTAGCTCACATAATTAAAAAAGAATTGGAATTGATTCAAATTAAGCTGAATTAAAAAATCACAGATCACAATAAAAAGTCCATAAAGGAAGTTTGCAATGATTCTCTCCAGTCAGTTTTCTAAAAAACAAAGACACAGCAGAATTTGCAGTACCCCATAAATACCCGAATTCATGTTGCGCCTGAAGGTGAGAGTTCTATCTAACATGTAAATACCCAGAAAAGACAGACAACAAAACCAAAGAAAGAGCTATTAAACAAAGGCTCTAAATAAACAAAGAACTTAAAAACACTTACGGTAACTACTTTCACTATCGCTGGCATTAGAGGTTACATGCTCTGAAATTGCAACACAATGGGAAAAAAAATGAGGAACATACACTAATGGCATGAGTCCAAAAGAAAGCAAATTGACACAAAATAATCCAGATGAAAGACAATACTGATATCAAAATGCTGAAATCAATACATACTGCAGATAAAAGTTTTAAGGTACTTCTCATAGCTCTCAGGACCAAGCTTAATTTCATATGAAAGGAATGGATGTTAATAAAAAGAAAAACATTAAATAACACATCAAAATAAGATTACAAAAGGTAACTTCATAGTTCACATGTAACCCTGCAAGGGCTTAGGTTTTCACTTCTTCAAGATCAATTTTGTTGCGTAAAATCTATGGGACAATGCACTGTAACTTTTATGCAGGCAATTTATTGATCATATTCAGAGTCTAGTAACAGAAAATACTGGACTATATTGCAGGAAATACAGTGTAGCATGTTCAGTAAGAGACACTTTCCTAAGGTCTCTTAAACAGTTTACTTGAAGTGCAAAGCGGAATTAAGATTTGGGGCATTTTCCCCTTAGTAATGCTTTAGTCTTCAAAAGCTGACTTATTCTGGACTATCTGTTTAATTTCATGCTTTTGGCATAGTAATCAATACACTTCAGTAGCTACAACGTGTTTGATATTCACTACTTTAAACTATGTGTAACTGTGTTAAATGTGTTTGTGATAAAAGTGAATGCAATTCAATTTATTTTGTCATCCAAAAATCCTGCAAATCTGGTGAACAAGTATGAACTTTGATATTGCTGACCTTTATTGTAAAGATTTAAATTTCATGCCACCAATGAGTGTATCTATTTGTAATGAGAAACTGATTTTCACCTATACAAATTAAATGCAATTAGCATGAAATTATATCCCTAACTGTGCATATGATAATACACATTGCTATCATGAGCAGCCTTTATAATGCATTAAATTCAGCGTGGTTCTTCCCCAACCAGATTGAAGAGAATGAGACAAGGGGACTCTATAAATAAGAATACAGTTATGAAGCAAGTTTGTGTCTAGTGATTAACAAACATTAAAAAATTCTTAATTGTACGTATACAATTAACCTTTTATAATGTTTTTGGATAAAGTGAACTAATATCTTTAACCCACAAATCACTGACTAAACTGAACTCCCTCATTTTATTTCTGTGCAGGAAGAACAGACAAGTATTTCCTAATGTCTGTGAGTACCGGCAATTTGGATCTACTTCTGTTTTATTTTCTTGTCTAAGAAAAAGAACATCCACACTGGCATGGAAGAGGGAAATACTGATGTTTAAAAGCCTCACGGCAGAACATGAGGGGGAGATATTCTCAACTGAGAACATAAGCGTTGCGATAGTCTGATAATGAGGACAATCAGTGAAGATGTAAAGACACCAGGCCAGCAAGAGCAGCCGTCTTCAGTCTTGCAGAGCCCAAGTAGCACAGCTTGCATTAACCGTGGTAAGGCAGTTTCAGAGTCTGACTGTGCCGGCAAACAGGCCAGAAGCCATTTGGTTTTGTAGCAGAATCACCTAGTGCCAACTTGCAGACCATAGCACATAAACTAGATATGACCATAAGGCCATAAAGGCTGCTTTTGATCATCTGCTCTAAGCCATAGGGCCATAAAGGTTGCTAAGGTCTTCTGCTTTAGTCCAAGGATTTCCTTGAATCTGGTTATTACAGAAATGCATAACTCATGTTAGAGCTACTGGGATTTTTATGTCATGATTGAGGGCAAGTAAAGTAGTACATGGCTTCTTACACGTAATTTCAGAAACACTGCGAACAGTGATGCCCTGGGAAGAAAAGTTATCTTTAATGACCTTTAGTCATTATCTTTAGTGAGGAATTTTGTGATTCCATAAGCACATAACAATGCAGGTGTTTAATATCTGTCAGGAAAGCAAAATCTTGGAATTTTTTATTTGTCATTTTAGTGTACATGGACACCACTATTATACAGACAGGTCTGTTAAGAATACTCCACAACTTTCATATCTTACTGTATTTAGGAAGTACGTCCTGCAGAAACGTGAACAACAAATGCTTCTGTGTCTCTTCTATCAGCTACCCCTCTAAAAGCATCATAAGAGTTCAAGTCAGACAGAAAAAACTCTCATGGTATCTGTTAGGCAAAGTTTTTGTAGCTGCAAATGTCAGTCGCCTAGAGAGAGGACTGAAAACTGCAACTAAGGTATCAGGGCAATGGCTGTACTGTTGCTGTAAAAACCTATAGGTTATTTTTAAATAAATAAAATCACAAAGACAAGATAAAAGTAACAAAAAATAATTACCAAATTTAAAAACACAGTACTATCCAGGACAAACACAGAAACGCTGGTAAGCTTCTGCACAACAAACACCACATCTATTGTGATAAGTCACATGAACCGCAAGCGACACGTTCCTGAAAGCAAAAACCCCCAGAGCATTACAAACTAAGAGAAGCTATGAAGCATTTTTAGAATCAACCTCCTTATGCCAGTAGAGCACCAGCCTCAAAAAGACCTGTTAAAGGGGAAAAAAAAAAGTAGTAATTTTTCAGATGGACGTTAAAATAACTTGGGAGTATTTTTATCACTTACTCAGGCCTTTTGATCCCATGTCGTCAGGGACCTCCTGCAGAGTAGTCCCCAGAGGGCAAGCAATAAAAAGACAATCACAAAGAAAATAATTGTCAGTAATATATAAAATTGGCGCTACGACAGGAGACAGTTCCCAGAACATCACAGGGGAAGATAAATCTCTAGGATTTGACCGGACTGGCATGTGAAGTGTAATCAGTGATGCAAATGGCAGAGAACACAGTTTGTAGCAGACTCAGTCTGAATTAGCAAACTCAGACGATCGATTTTTGAGAAGACAATTTTTCTGTATTGGCAACAATGATGAAACCCAAAGCATTCATGAGGAAAAATCTCTTCATTAGGAAAACCAAATTAGAATGGAATGACTTTGAAGCAACCTGTCTCAAGGGACTGATTGCAGGAGTTGGTACGCTTTGGTACACTTTCTGGGTTGCTCTTTGCTCTCCTCCCAGTCAGAAGTGAGGAAACATCACTGACAGCACTAGAAGGCTGTTATCTCCTCCAGTTATGCACACAGTTACTCAACAGTATTGCCCAGTTTATTGCAAACTGGGATACTCTTGGGTTAAATTTTACTTCAGCAGCAAACAAACGGTTTTATCAGCGGTGTAGATTGGTTTGTGGTCAGCATCTCTTAGCCTGTTGCAGCTCATGAAACTGTCTCCATGGTAACACCCTACTGCAATCTAGCAGGCCCTTCTACGTGTGCTTTTCTCTCCATCAAATGCCACATACTTACGGTCAATATCACTGGTTTCCTGCTCACTCTGGTCCTTGTTCTTGTAGAAGGGAAATTTTCGGGAAAAGAGGTTCTTTTTACGCTTGTCATTGAATGACTGCTGAAGAAGAGAAGGAGGGGCAAAACAAAGGATGTCTAATGTCTGTGTGAACAAAGGCCCAGACCAGCAGCTTTGTGGAAGCTGACTCCAGTAACCACATTATGCAGTGCATATTTCAGTTTAACACCATCATCTTAGCTCATTAGAAGTAGAAATTGGGATTCATGGCTTTGCTCACACCCTCCATATTTCACATCCTTACTACTGAGAGAGCTGGCTGGCTGGTTCATCCTATGTGGCCTGACCTGTATTTCACAAATTTAGGTTTCCTGGGAGCGTAAAAAGATGTGAAAATCTAGGCTGCTCTAAGAGAGCCAAACCATAATTAACTCAAAGTTAATTAAACCACGGATATTATCTATGGGGTTACTGTATTTAAAAAAAACTATGCTGAGGTTTTACACGTGCTTTTGCAAACAGCTGACATCACAACAGCACACCAAACACGTTTGCCAGTCTTACCTATTTGCAAAGGCAAAACTGTAAATACTTTGGTGACAACTGCTAGAAAATATCATACAGCAAAGAAAAACATAACACCAGACAGCTTTTAACTTCAAGCTGGTATTGTACTGAATGCTCTTACGATTAAACTAGGAGTGAAAGAGGACAAAAGGAATAAGAAAAATACGTCTAGCTAAAATATCCATTTGTGTCAGTATTTGTTTCAGTCTTTCATAATTGCAATTCACTGAAGTTCACTGAAAGAAATTACTTTGTTCTACGTATGTCTGCATCCCAATACCAAGATTCATTTTCAAAAGATAGAAATGAATTTAATTTGCTTACGGTGGCAATTATTTTTTTCAAGGATGCATTTATAGCAAATTACCACATGAACAAACCCTGTACGGCCAGGGATCGTGTTCAGCAGCTTTCAACATTAACTGTTTGTGTTGATAAAGAATTTCTGCTTCGCAGTCGCAACAAAAATGTCTAGAGTTACCTATGAAATTTGCCATGTTTTTGTCATTTGGTTTGCAAAGACTCTATTATGGGAAGGATGGCAAGAGTAAGAAAATGCCTAACTTGCTCCTGAGACCCTATGCTGCAGGGTGATAGTTTATTTCTAAGCAAGCAGAGCCCATGTGCATCAGGAAGTAATAAAACTTCCTCAGAGCCATTTTTTAAAAGCTACTGAAAAAAGAACCCCAAAATATTTTCAATTCATACATTAAAAATTCTATTAATAGTTATTTCTAAAATGTAGAGCACGTTAACTTTCAAATAATTATGTCTTTAGCCAGCGTGAGCTTGTCGTCCTCTATTATACTCAATACAGTTATAAAGATATTAGCATTTTTTCCACCAGTGTTAAGTACAGAATGAAATGCAGGAACAACTGGGGCTCAGTAGGATGAAGTTTTTCTCCAACAGTGGACCACCTTGTTTGGTTCAATTACAAAACTAGCATTTGGCCTTCCTAAAGAGGATGCCTGGAGTGCAACACACAAGCTGCATCCTGCTACCATATTAAGAATCCTTCTGGCCATCTGTTTTAATACAGACTTGCTGAGCAATATCAGATACCGAAACCTCCAGTGATACTGTCATTTCCATTGGTTGCTTCTTTAAAAAACACCCCAACTTATAGTCACCAGGTATTAAAGAGCCACATGGTACCATGGCAGCACAATGAGTGACACTGAGCTCTGGAGATAGCAATACTGTGTTACTGAAAGGAACTCCAGAAAACCTTTAATGGCCTGGCATCTGTGTTTGACTAGAGCTATCACTCCACTGTAAGAACTGGTAAATTATCAACGTGGCATAGGGACAGAAGATCTGGTTTCAAGCCAATCATATGCTTGCAGGAACCACAGTTAGCATGGGCCAGGTTTTAGGTTATGGCCCTCCCGACCTTCTTTACCTTAAGTCAGTAAGTCATTGCAATTGATTTCTCGTAACCAGAATGATTAATACAATCTACAGAACAGCAGGGCAGTTTAACTGAGATGCTGAGACCCTGCATTTTGTAGAGTTAAAATAAGTGGCTGATTTATTGTACTTTATAAAACATAATAGTTTTTTTAATTTAGTTTTGAAAATGCTTCATAACAATAATTATCTTAACTTCCTGTACAGTAAATCTTACTGAATATTAAATTTTACATACTGCATGTATAATGGTCAGAGTCAGTTCCATTGCCAAAAAAAAAGAGAAAGTAAAAGTGATATTATACTGATTTTGCATAAAAGATTAGCCAAAAGATTATTTTAAAAAGATACTGTGATTATAAAAAGCTAGAAAGAATTGCTTATTAGTTGAAAATGCATAGTAATTGTATTAAATTTTTCATAAGCCCACTGCAAATCATAAACAGGCATCATAAGCAAGAATATATTAAAACAGAAGCAGCACAGAGAGTGAGATAAATGTTTGTATGAAACGATCAAACATGAAAAATGTAACTATTTCTGCTCCAGATTTTTTAGCTTTCCTTAAAATGAAAGGAACATGGATTTTAATGGTTGCTATCTCTAGGGTTATTTTTTAAGCTTTTAATACAGAAATTTTGAGGAACTGTACAAAGTTGGTATTCCAGCCTGCCCATGGAGTGTTATAGATATACAGACACAGGAAGGCACACAGTCCATGAGGACACATACAGTACTTCCCTTGCTGGGAAAAACATCACCATGACAAATACAATAAGAATACTTTAAGGAGAAACTGTCATGTTAAGACATCTACAGCTGAAGCAAAAGATTGTGAACAGTGTAAGCGTGTTTGCAAAATGAAGTGTTACTAAAGAGAAGAACTGCAGTTCTGTATCAATGGCAAGCGTAGTTGCTTTTCCACTCAGTATTCCATGCACGTCTTTGGTGCTACGCCAGTACACAGTGACTGTGTACTAACTCTGCTAATGCTACTTCAAATACATTGTTCATTTTGACAATAAGTTAACTGTTTGCAGTTTACTGGTAGACAAACTACAAAACCATGCAATTATCCTTCAAAGAACATACGAAGAATTACTTCACATAATTAAAATAGTCTGAAGTATTTAAGCCATTTTCTTCATGTGATTTCTAAAAACTGAACTCAAATTATAAAAGTGATCAGGTTAAAAATTACCATGTCAGTCAGTTGATAACATTTTATTCCAATGCCAACAAACAAAGGTACCAAAACAGAGTAAAACCTGCAAATAATCCAGTGAATCCTCAAGGCAGTACTGTTACTGTTCATCAGAAAATAACTAGAGATACTGATTTCCTTTTAAACAAAAACTTATAAAAAACCTGTGATCATTAATAAACTAAACTGGAACCTTTGCCACATAGCAGAAGGATGTACATATGGATTTGACAGTCTTGAAATCATGAAGTCCTACACCATCAGCCTGAAGTATTGAAGATTTAATGCTTTACATATGTGATTTTTGAAGTCCTAAAGACATTATAATTTAAAAAAATGACTCAAAGGAATCTTTGGGATCTACAATAATGACTGATTACTGTTACAATATTAGTGCCATTAAAAAAAATTCACTGTTTAAGAAATAGCTTTCTCAGAAGCTTAAAGCATGTTTCATATTTTAAAAAACATTATATTATTATTGCTTTAGAAGGTTCTTACATCTAAAATGCATACTAAGTCTTAAAATTACTAGTTATGTATTATGGGAAGAAATTGTAAGGTTGTGAAGCTGTTTCTCAAATTTCAAAGAGACCAAAACATTGCAGAAAAGCCTCACCCTCAAAACAAAAAAAAAATTGCCTCCTTTACCATTATGAAATTGCTATAATTTTGGCTACAAACATTCCTATCACCACTTAAGCAGCTATCCTGCTTTCTCACCAGTCATTCCCATCATGTGTAGTGGGACAGACATTGCATATCATGCAGTGAACTGCACCAAGGGATTGACTGAAATGAAAACCAGAATTTCATTTGGATCAGGTTATTTTTCCAGCTGCACTGGTTATTTTACATGATTTAAGTACAACCACATCGGTATTTGCATTAATAGAGTGTGGTGGCAAGAAAAAACAGCTGTGAGAAGGAGATTGATTCTGCTCAGCCATGGCACTGCCCTTGAGTTTTTGCTGGCCTACACCCTTGCATGAAATCCTTAAAATCTTCTGCATCCGCAATTATAACAAGTTACCTGATGCTGCCTGTGTACCTGTGTGCAGTGTCAAATTTAATGTTATCAAAGGAACTCTGTGGAGTTATGCTTCCTTGCTTTCTGTATGAATTTAAGGAACATAATACTACTTTTCTGTAAACTGGTAGTAAGCCTCTCCTCAAAAAAAACTGAGGCCAGGAGCACTATCCATACTGAAAGACTAAACTTCTCTACAAACAGCACTTGCAGAGCTGTTAGAAACTGCGTTACTCAATACTCACTTAGTAACTACAATACCTTTTGCGTTGTAGTACTAGTGGTAATACGTATTTGTAAGCTAACTCTTCAAACAACTCAGTGTTTTGGCAATACTTCACTACCAAAGGTAGCTTTGGTGCTCAATTATTTATTTCTATTTGACAGAATTTCATCTTTTCACTGAAAATTGAAACTGAGTCTGCACAGATATACCACTGAAAAATGTTACTATTCACAATGCCAGGTGTAATTAGTACTTCATTAACTCACCCCTTTATCTCCTCTTCCTTTGGAGTTGAATTTCACTGTCTTTAAACGGGCTCGTTCTTTTTTCTCAACTCTATCACAAGAACATAGACAAAAAAGTTAAATCAGCAAAATTCCGGAACTTCCAACTACTACTTGTTACAATGTAAGCATGTAGGTGTACCTTTGGTAGTACAGATTTTGTTGGTGATGACACCTTCAGAAAAGTATTGGAAAAGTACGGTATTATTTCTCAAGAGATGAGCTCTGAGAGTATTCAAGTATTTTGTGATTATATGGGTTCAAGAAATCAGGGGGCAGAAAGAAAAAACACATCCCTGTAAGGAGCAGCTATCAAGATTCAGAGCACCTACTCTCCTATTTGGATCTCCAATATGCCAGCAAACACATTGTCTCTGTTTAACTCTGTCCACCAAAGAAAGACTTCGCAGTTTCACAGGTTTTGTGTAGAAAGAAATCATGAGTGTGTCATGTTTCAAACAAAATTTATTGTGCACCTTCTCATACGTAAATAGTCTAATGCTATTAAGCCTGTAACGTGCTTACACTAAGAACAGAGACTTAGAGCACCTTTATCAACTTCAGCATGCAACTTCTAAGGCTAAACGCAATTTTAACAAGCTTCTCATTGAGTTAGAATCCCACTACAGATTATATATGTATTCATATATGTATTAATTGTATCAGATATTTAATAGCAGACACCTCCAAGTCAACAAAATGACATACCTGCGTTTGCTTGGGATAACTCCAATTTCATCACTTTCTCCATCTGGAGTTACCTGCCGTGCTTGCCACCATTCATCATCAGACGCATTAATGACATGGAGAATATCACCAAATTTGAAGTTCAGTCCTTGACTTGGAAGGCCACTATCTTTAGTCTTGTCATAATCAAAGAGAGCTCTAAATTGAAAAGAAAAAAATGCATATAGAAAAAGCAATAAAAAACCAGGGGAGTACGAATAGCCCTAGATACGAAGCTGTTGGTGCTGTTCACAAACACCTTCCTCATTCTGGCAGTTGCTTAAAACAAGAAGGCCAAATGCATTCTCCCTCTCACATACATATATGCACACACTGAAAACATGTAGTGCAGCATTTGCACACATGGAAGTTTTAATCAACAAGAAACCAACTTTGAGGGCTCTAGCAGTTTGCACAAGGGCGACAGGAGATGTCTCCTGCAATTCAGTACTTTGCACAGAGCATGTCAGCCTAAGGAACAAAAGGCAAAGATCTGAAGCATAAAGCACTGTTAGAGGTTCTGTAAGGTGTGCTGTTTTATACGAAGTTATAAACTGGAATTATTTTATTAATTAAAAATTACTGTCTTTAAAGTAAAAGTTGATATCCTGCTTACAGTGTGACAGGAGAAAAAAGCTCAGAAATGGGATTTGAACACAATGTTCCTACTGTAGTGCCTGAAGGCAAGAAACTTTATGTGCATTCTTTCGGAAAATACCCAACCATTCAAGAGAATCTCATCCTTTTTTATAAGGTAAGCCTGTCTTCCAACAATAGGTACTAGCAATTACCTGAACACCAGCTGCGTGGCTACACAGTTTTATTAGCGTTCCCCTGCCAGCAAGGTTGGTCTGTGCAAGTCCACTATTATCCATACCCACATCCATGCCGGCTTTCTATGGATTCCTTCCCCCTTCTGATTTATGAAAGCACAATTGTCTGGAAAGGCACACAGCACACCACAGTGTGGAACTGACTGGGGTTAAAATTAAATTCTTTTCTCCGTGTTGGATCATTTTATATCCAGATTCATTCCCTGAGGGACTAGAGATATGCAGTATGTTTCTTCCAGCACAATCACGGGTTTAGTGAAGATGTGGAAATGAATGATGACAGGAGCCTCTGACCAAAATGTAAGAGATGCTCCTAATGTTACGCCTTAGAAAGGACTCGTATTTTACCTTTGAGAAAGGTGTACGACCTTCACCTATGTAAAAGTGAGAAGTGTCTGTACAACAGAGGCCAAAAAATCCTCAACCTTATTTTATCTGCAAGCTCATAAATCTGTCAGCGATGCGTTGTCTAAATGACATGCTACCTTGATTTAGAGATCTGACAACAAATCCACCTCAACCTTCAGAAAGTAGCAGCCATAGATTACAACTGGATGATTTTAAATGGTGTCCTTTGTCTTGCCCAAATTCGATCAGTTTCTTCTTCCCAAACACTAATCTTACGTACCTTTTCCTGCTACATTTTTAATGTTCCAGAATGGATTTAAGTACCTGCAAGTCCTAATTGGTTGCTCCAAAGTGTATTTTGGTTTTATGGATTTTTTACCCTTCAGAAGCACAGAATGTACTTATTGTGGTTTGAACTGTATTTGCTCACAACCAAATGTCAAATTCCCTACAGGGAAAAAATTCAACATTCTGTCAAGATCAATTCATCTTTAGCATAAAGTCTACTGCAAAATCAGAGTTGGTGAGACATTATGCCTCTTTGGGGCCATAAAAATTTCTTTTCAATGCATTTAGTTAAACTTTCCTAATGATTTCCAAACCATAAAGTTTCTCCCACTTGGAGGTGTATTTATTTTCTGCTCTAATCGGAGCTGGAGTCAGCACCACTGTTTGCAATGCATCATGCTGGTCAGAAAAATGCACAGAGGTAAAAGTCATTTTCAATTGTGAATTTTACACAAATTGTAGAGACTGACATTTGGCAAATAATTTCTGCAATTGTGGTTGAATGCCTACAAGCATTTGGCTGTTGGGTTTGCCATTCAATTCAGCATTACATTATATAACTGGCATCCTTTAAGGCATATCCAAAACCAAGTATTACAGAAAAAAAATTACCTTCAGTTACTAAAATTGCCCTTGAATTGGTATAATTAAAAGTACTCTGATCATACCAGAGTGACTTATTATGAGAAATAAGCCAGGTAACTAACATGTTCTGTCAGTATCTAGGAATATGTGCAAAGATCCATAAAACTAACTTCAATTAGGTCAAAATTACATCAGAAACCAGACAGAACAGATGTGAACCCATCCTGTGCATACCATGTTGCCCACCAGTCTTTGGCATCTCTTGGTGTGATGACAAGAGTAGATCTCCAAAGCCCTAGCAGCACCCTCTGAGAAGAGATGTGGGTGGAAAGCTACTTTCCTGAGGAATTTTTGCATTTTAGATTTTTGTTCTGACTTACAGCTAAGCTATTTCCAAGAAGGCTTTTTGAGACTCAGTAAAAGGAATCATCAGTCTCCACAAGGCTTGTGCCAACAACCTGGAGAAGGCTGCACTTTTGGCAGCAGTTGGCAAAGGCAAAAGTTCAATCATTTGCCACTAACAACTTCCATCAATGTAATGAAAGCTACAGAAACACAAAATGCTTGTCAGTGGCTTAAAATACCAATGTGTGAACATGAGCATAAGCGGTTTAGAACCTAATCAGGCTATAGCTAACCAAGCAAAATAAAAGCATTTAGAATTGTTTAGGCTTAGTTATATGATGAGGGCTAAAGCGATAAATCATGGGATTATGGAAAGGAAGATGATCTCACCACAATATCCATGTGCACACCTACCTGGTGGAAGTTCTTAAGACATGGATAACCAATAAGCACTTATCCTCAGTATTTAAGGCATTTATCTGTAGATATTTAAATTTTGACCCCCAAAAATATGCAAGGCAGACAAAATAAAAAAAAAATTAACAAGATCGGCTCTGCAAAACTAGAATCCAGATAAAGCTACTAAAATAGTACATCAAAACACAAGGGCTATATAGTACAGTCAATCTTAACAGAAGCCCTGTACAAGTAATTTGCCACACTTATTTCAAAGTCTTTAGAGAGAGGTTACAAAAGACAGGCTTTTCTGATCATGGATGCAATTACTCAGGTTAACAGATACAGCACCATGAACAAAACAGCATCTGCTTCAGATGACAAGAATCAGTAACATGAGCCTCGCAGTTTAGCAGGTAAGCCAGTGAGGTCCTACAGTATTTTAAACCAAGGTGTTTTAACCCAAGCACCAGGACCAATGACCTCCTACATGGTCTACTGAAGCGTTCGGGCCCCTGCCAAGAGGCTACTGCAGGCCTTCAGTCAATCCCAAAATGAACTCGTTTAGGGAACTCAAGAATCAATTTAAGTAAAAAAATGCAATCTTTTTACTCACATTCCATACTTGAAACATTTTGCTTTACCAGGATATGATAAATGATGTAGGAGTTGGTTGGTACATTAATGAGCTGCACCTTGCCAGAGTTTCCCAGTAAAACCACTTTTTTTTCTTAGGTGCTTCATGCGCTTTTATATTTCCACTCCTTCATATTTAACAAAGAATATGCAGGTCGTTTGCTTTGATGCATTTGCTCTCTTGGTTACCATGGAAAATATTCTCTAACAAAACACTACTGGATATAGAAATAAGATTTCATAATGCAAGCTGAGAATATAGGTGAACTGAAGGAAAGATGATGGAAATCTGTCAAAGCTTAAGTAAAGGGAGATTACACGTTTGAACTCAAGAACAATGAAGAAATATGAAGACTACTGTCGCAATACCCACAATTCTAAATTAAGACAAGACGTCTTCAAGACACTGACTTAAAGAATAAATATATATATTTTTGCGGATTATGATGTCTGAGAAGCAGGACAAAAAGCAAATAATAGCACCACTCTTCCAACTTCATACAGGGTTCTCAGGCCTACTGCATCTTTTTCAGCTGTATTACACTAATCAATCAAAATTAAGCTTTATTTTTTGCAAATAAATATCAATTTTTTAAGTTCAATAATTGTATAAAAATGCAAATACAGAAATACTAAGTCGACAGAAAAGCAGAAAACCACACTAGAAATACCATGAAAAGGACAATTACCGGACATATAGGGATCTCTTCTGGCTGGTTCGCAAAGATCCTGATCCTGAACTTATGCTACTGTTCATCATCTGTTCCCGTAAATCATGTATTTTAGCTTCAAAACGACTGTATTCTGTAAGAAAGGGAGGGACAGCAATTAAAGTCCTCTGTACTTCAGCAATTAAATTGCTCATAAGAATGCTGAAAATCTCAGAGAAAATGTGTTTGTTACAGCTTTTATAATACAAGAAAAACCCCAACATTTTAATTAAGCACTACGTTTTGTAAATAAAGGCTAAGCGAAGTTTTATATTTATCAATACTAACTGAAATATTATTTGAAATAATTGTGATTAAGCAAAGCAAATAAACAGAAGAAAATATACATTGAACTAAAAATATCTTCGTTTTAATCTATAGCTCACAGCAACTGTTTTCTCCTTAATTAAAACAAATATTTCTACTAACAACTACAATTTTATTAGTAATAAAAAGAATGATAGAGGTAAGATTTAACCATGACAAAAAGAAAACTTCAAAACGTACATCTGAAACACATATATTTCTAATAAGAATTATATATTTTAAATTTTAAATGTTAAAAAACAGGAATGAAAACTATTGAGCAGATACTTTAACGTTACTGGATTGATTTAGATAAAGAATTTAGCACTAGAAGGTGGGAAATATGCAAAACATTTTCTGAATAAGACGATGTTCCCATGGGAGCTCGGCATAGGAAAAAAGAAGTCCAAAATTCTGCCACGAACCTCAATCCACTTGTAAATGGCATTCATTAGAGATTCAAACTCCCCCTATAGAATTATGTACAATGCTAATCCTGGAAAAACGGATTGTGTTCTTAAGCAGCACTGTGTACTAAGAAAACTAAGCTAAATGCATTTTATTTTAGCTACAAAGGCAGGCAGTAAAATAGTAATAGCTTCTTCAGGACAAGCATTTCCTGAAGCAAGGTACTTACATGATGTCAGCATAAAATACGAACTGAAAACAAGTTTTTCCTTCAGCTGAAGGACTTCAGTTGGACTTCAGGATCAACAGATCCACTTGTAAAACCTTGCTAGTTAAAGGAACCGTTCTGCAGCCACCACCTTCGCCAGGACACCACGTGATGCCAGATTAGAACAAGTCAACACTGGGAGAGCCAGGGTGTGTGCAGCGAGCAGCTGCTGAACTGGGTAATGTGGTGCTCTCCTTGGCTGTACCCTGACTCCCTGCGAGCACCACATTTACTCAGGAAACGTAACATTGATAACGAGGGCTCTAAAATGCAAAAATCTTCAGGAATTCTCTAAACTGAGGTTCCATCAGCAGTCATCTAAATACCATGAACAATTTATCATACCACATTCTGCAGCACTTTTTCCCCCACATACTCATCAGATAGTGAACACCAAGGCTTATGGACTAACCGAAGAAGAAAGTAATAATTATTAAGTTAGAGATGAATATTCTGTAAACCAATTTGTTGTTTATCACTTCATTCGTAAGACTCTAGTAATAGCAACTATGATTAACCCTATCCAGATTATGAAAATATAAACAGTCTCTTAAATAACCATGACTCTTGTCTTTTAAAACCAAAAGCTAGTGGTTAAGATAGCATCTTAATTTTTAAAACAGCATCAAGTACCTTTTTACAACTACAGTGCAGATTGAATAATTTACCAGCACTAAAGCAGACTAATGAGGTTATTTTACAAGAGAAACAACAAAACCATCATTTCCACCACAACCACTGCTATAAACGAATAGCAAAAGAATTTTAGACAACAGGAAACTAACCTAAGAGGATGGTGAGGAAACAACATTTTTTAGAAAATAATATCCCTTAGGAGGAAGGCCCAGATGCAGAGAGAGTAAGTCTGCTCCTGCTGTGCTACTGCTGCACTGCATGGCCTTGGGTAAGTCACCTCATTTCATTCATTTCTACCTGAGATGTAAGATCTCCTAAGCCTCTCACCAATTTCTCGGGTGTTTCACAAGATTAACGCTCTAAACTTCAAACATACAAGAATGATAGCTGAGATTTCTGACATAAGAGATCTCTTTGTGCCCCGTGTGAAAGCAGATAACCAATCCCTTTTCCTGCACTAAAGCCTGGTCAGTACGCAAAGCATCTGTAGGTCTTTGCAGTACCTGATGAAAAAGACTACAGATATCTGTTAAGAAAGTATTATGTGTCATCTGGTGGAAGAATCAGACTATGTGGCATGCAGTATGCAAAGTTAACAGGAGAAACTCTTCCTTACTATCACTTAACTCTATCCTGTATTTCATCTTCAGGTTGCTGGTCTTGTAGTTTTCTGATGAGAAAAATTAAATTTCTCCAGAACTCTTGGGAAAGCAAGTGAAGAATAAGTGACAGGGACATCTGTAGGAGTAAGAAGGAGAATAATTTCTACATAGAGGCTCCTGCCATACAGATAAAAAGCAAAAAAGGAAACTAATGGGCTGGGACTGAGAAAGCTCTGTTCAAAAAGAAGGTGTCATATTTAGGAAAAGCTTAAACACTCTGTGCAGATGGAATCTGATGAGTTCCTCTGATGTGGAGCAAGCTGAAAGATTGAGTTATATTCCTCTTAGAGAAGGTTTTGTAAAGAACAAGATAGATAGAAATACCAAAATCATTGGTTTGAAGCTGAAAAGTAGACAGGATCTTGTTCTTTTAAAAAAGAAATCAGGTACACTAGTACTGAAACCAAATCTGGAGGTAGAAAATAAGACAACAGGAGGACTCCTGATAGCATCAGAAAAGCAGTATAAGTTGCCCAAAGGATCAACACCCATCCCCCTCTTGACTGATTAGGCTTGATTCAACTTTGTCATTATAAAGCAAAGTGTGAACTCTGCTGATCTGCCTAGGAGTTGTTACTTTTCTATCTCTAGGATTAAGAAATTTGGATATCAACTGTCCTTAGCTCCTTCAATCTCTTATTAAACTGAAGAGAACTGATGCTATCTGGTAGTTTGAGTAGTTGCAGGACAACAGTCAGAAGACTGTCCATTCCTCCTTCAGCTTGTGTGCTCTACAAGAGGGGAGCATCAAAAGCCAACAGATGGTACCAAGGCTAGAGACTCATATCCAAGATGTAGATCAAATCTGGTCCATTCAAAACGCAGTTTTATTTGATTAGAAAGGAAGCACCAGAAAGTTACCTACACAATCACTGCAGTAATACTTCAGTGCTTATTGAAAGGAGGGGGGAAAAAAGAGGGAAAAAAGCAATGGCAGCTAACTTCCTAGGGGAAGTAGTCACAGCACTGAGCTTGACCGAGTTCAAGAAGCATCTGGACAATGCGCGCAGTCCCGAGCATTGACTTGGATGGCCCCGTGTGGAGCCAGGAGTTGGACTGGATGATCCTTGTGTCCCTTCCAACTCAGAATATTCTATGATTCTCTAAAACAAGTTACAGAGAAATAGCACTACATTTACACTAACGGAATACTTCCCGTAACAGGTACCAGACATACATGAGTAAGAAACCCCTTTGCTAAAATAACATAAAAGCAAGTCCTTCGGGAGGAGAGCTCAGCAAGCACAGCCATGTCCTTCCCTTCAAGCACCTTCTCATCCTCCATTTTTTTCCATATTCACAGAATTCCATTGTATATTTCAATGACCTTTTTCAATTCAGTTTATCATCACTAAATTCTCCCAAATGCCAGAGAACTGTTTTCTTTACAATTACAGCTTTTTTTACAGGGGATTAATGCATAATATTATGTATAGAGTGCATGACAAAAACGATCATGTTCACAGTGAACAGCACTTCCACATGGCTAAGTGTGACAGAGGATGAAATGCACATATAAAACTTTTTTAAAGAACTTTTATTCTGCCACTTCAACATTCCAGAGATTTGGATCTGGAACAAGTACAGTGACCAAGATGAAAAGGACACTTTGCTTTCTTGGTTAAGAGGAATTAAGAACTTGGCTGAGAAGGAATATGATTGATCTCTGGACAAATGTGATCAGGGTAAGCAAACAGAAAGGACATAAGCTATTTAAATGAAAAGGCAAAACTGACTAACCCAAATGCAGTAGGCTGATCATAGAACTCCATCCACAAGCATGCCTCCAAATTCTACAGCCATCAGAATAGTAAAATACTACTTCAGAAGCTCAGTAAGAACTACAGTAACAGAAGAACAGTCTCTCTCTCTGCCTTCCACCCTCCATCCCCATGAAACTGAAAACCAAAACCAAACCACACAACCCAAACCCTCCATCTTTTCAGGTAGGAATTTGACCAGGATTTGAAAACTGATGTATATGCAACAGCAGCGAATGGGACTCAGCTCAGGATCTCCTCTCATGTTCTGAATTTCAGGAAAGCTGCTGATGCTGTGCATCAAATTAAGGGTAACAGGCAGCAAGACTAACATGAAATGCAGTCAAATGAGAACACATGAATAATGGTATCTCTTCTTGGACAGAATTTTCTTACAGTTTCCAGTAAATTTAGAGGCAGAGGGAGTAGTACCTTGCATAACATAGAGCTTGAAAAAGTGAAGCATCTGCTGCTGCAGTTCATGGCATTTATCCAACAGTGCCCCACTGCCACCAAAGAAAGAAAAAAACCCCAAAGCCTACTCTGGGTTACAAATAATCAGTTGTTAAGAACACTGGATGGATACATCTGGGCTCAAGTTTAAACTTCAAAATCATACTGGATAAGCAGATGGTGTAAAACTAGAATAAATCTTCTCTATTTCATGTCTGCATGGATTGCACAGTAACGAACAGAAAGGAGGGGGGGGCTAACGGGGGGGGGGGGAAGATGGGAAATACTGAACGATTCCTCTGCTCCTGAGGTCCTAAACTGCTTTTATCTAGAAAAATTTACAGCTTTCAATGTAAACCTTTATTTTAACAGAAATCAGTATAGTGATAAACACAGATACATTTTGAGAAATCTATACATGCAGGGGAAGAGAAAAAAGGCCATAATGAAAATTACATTGGCCTGGAACACACATTCTAACCAAAGAACAGGAGACTATGACAAGGGATAGAAAATTCAGCAAACTGCACAGAAGGAAAAGCAACTTGTGGAAGTACGGATGTGTGCACAGGGAACAGATGGCAGCACAGCACTGAGAAGCTGAGATTTTTGCATATATTGAACCCACGAAGAGCTGACAAAGTTCAGTCTAGTTAAAAACAAGTATACCCCTTTCTTCCCTCTTCCCATGTGTCTGTGGAAAGCCCTCCTTCTAAGCAGGACCCATTGATCTGCCAAAAGTGGACTCTTGTAGTGACAATTTTATAAAACTACTGATTTATATTCTTTTCCCTGCTCTCAGGACACTCAGTTTTCTTTCTTATGGTGCCTGAGAAATGGAGCCTGGTACTAAGTTTGGATGGCCACTATCACATTGATCTTGTATTGACCACCCATTCGATTTCAGTTTAATGTTTGAGAGGCAGGACTGCCACAGCTGAACTTGTACTCATGAGTTCTGGGCAGGTACTACTACTATCCCGTGGTTATCCATACTGGTAGTTTATAAATGCACAGGTGCCTCTTATGTTACAGGCTGTAGTATAAATTTTAGTTGGCAGAGAAGGCTGTGGAGTATAGCATGGTTAGTTCAACAACTCAAAAGCACTAGCAAAGAGGCTACCTACTAAAGTGTACAGACCACAAGAAAAACATCATAAATAATTATTGAGGAGATATTACTTCGCTTCAATGCTTGTTGGTTTACCTTAACATGACCTGAGAGAGACCACAATGCATTTCACATACTATTGATGGCTTTCGTGCACTCCAGGGTGTAATGAGCTTTTGCCTCATTAATCACTTGAAAGACTAGGCCAAGGAATTTCAAAACAGATTAGAAAAATTGCATTTGTATTCAGCTACGAACAAGTCCTGCAGAGCCTGCACAGCTCTTAAAGAGACTGGGCCCAGGTGCTGCCAAACTGATTTCACTAAAGATGTTGGTGAAGGTTTCCCATGCATTCCCAGCTGGTAAAAGGCTGAACTGTTCATAAAGAGGAAAAACAATTTTATTTATTATATTAAAGAGGAGTGAGGTTTTAAAGGATTAAAGCATGTGTAAGCTGCCTTATACCATCTATCAGGACTATATATAGCAGAACCCTTCTTCTAATCTTAATAGTCCCGATTTTAAAGATACTTAATTGACTAATCCGGATTACTTGCAAATGAGTAGCTCCAGGTATAAAACAAGCAGTAACAGAAGTTTAGAAGGCTAGAGACCACGTATCAGAAAACAGGATAGACTTTTATAAGTTGCTTTTTTCAGAAGACGTTTTCATTTTATGAAATTGGGATGTACTGATTTTTTAAACTGCCTTTGGTTTGGTTAAGACAATCCAGGTTCTCATCCAGAAAGCAAGAGAAGCTTGTCCTCTTGAAATAAAACAAATAGCGAAAACCAAGTATTGCAAAATCATTATTGGCTTTCTGCTGCTCCAGTCAGATTTTTACAAACACAGGTTTTACCACATATTTCAAGCCAAATGCTCAGAAAATAACCTTACGTTACAGATATGAAAGCAGTACCATTTCACAGGGCTTAGTTATCCTGTTTTAAATTCCACTAGAAAACAGTTCATCGATGGTGTGTCACAAACAGAAAAACTGGCCAGAGTTTGGCCATTGAAAGGTAAGCTCTAACAAAGGTGCTTTTTTTTTTTTCTTCCCCCCTCCTTTTCACTCATTTGCTTTAAAGACAAGAGAGAATGAAAAATACAAAGGATCTTATTTTCAGTAGGGGAATACATTCCTTTAAAACAAAAAAATCACCCATGAAAATTCACCTAAAAATCTAGCTAACAAAGTATGATTAGTATTTATTGAACTATATAAATCTTTAATACACTTTGCAATGGAGTATCACTTGCTTCCTTCAATAAAGCCAAAAGAGAAATGTGGTAACTATGTAATACGAACAATCTAAGTTCAGAAACAGAAGTTTTAAAAAAATACCTTAAAATCTTCTCTTGAGGCTTTGGCTCCACTTCTCCTAATCTTACACTGATCCACCCAATCACCCAAGAACAAGGAGCTGTTCTGATCATTTAAACATCTTACTACTCTTCCAGAAAAGAAGTTCATATAGGAGATAGACCAGATCAGCTGAATAACAAAGATGACCAATGTAGATTCTAAATTCTAAATAACAGGCAGCTGAAAACTCACATAGGAAAAAAGACTGCTGCGCAGGTTAATAATATTCTTTGGGGGTATCAGGTGGATCCTTGAGGGAAAAAATGTTTAATCCACAAAATTACTTTCTATCCAATTTCAACCTAATATATTTTTGTGTTTTCCATGTATTCCTTTGGCTAATTGTCTTATTTTTTAGCACTTACATGTACTCAAGCTACAATACAGTTATGGTTGCCTACTGGCACCTCGTACCTTTCCAGAGTAAAATTTCACCTTCAGAAATTCTGCATTTTGAGGTAACATTATGTCATCCTCTATACAGATAAGAATGTTTCAGATGACCTTTTAATTTGAATAGATACAACATCAATGTGAAATGAGGGGGGAGCTCTGCAATGGCTTTGCACCTCTGGACAGTCCTATACTTCCCCCTTGCTGCTCCTCTCCTCACTACATTCCCTTCAAGCACTGAGACACTCGTGCTCCTGTATCTCTGTTACGTAGCAGATATAATTCTGACCAACTCTGACTCCCCAGAGATAACACATCTATCCAAACTGCTTAGAGCTTCCTCTTGCCCTTCCACGTGAAAAATTGGAAGTTCCTTGCCACTCTACATCTGTAGAAAACCTAAGGAAAGAGGATGGCAGTGTGGCACCGAGGTGTATCTGTAGAGTCAGGGAGCAACAGGAGAATTAAATAGCTCAGAAACCTCTACAAATGAAAAAGACTCATCAAAATGCTTTTGTGTACTGGAGCAACATCACTTTCTTTGACCCTACTGCAGGTCATGGTACTTTGTTTCTAGTGGAATTCACAGTAAAGCAAATCAATGTCTCAAAAATTTGTGATACAATTGCGGGAATAAGGCGGCGGCTTCCAAACAAGGAGGAAAACACGAATGACACCCTGACTTCCCCACTGCACTTCTACAGGGTAATTCCCCTTTCACAAACTTCTGCTTTTCTCCTACAGACCTCTCCTCTGCAGCATCCAGCCCCAGCAGGTTAGAATCCAGTGAACTTTTCAACTAGGGAGATTTTGTACACATACATCTGTGTACATTTCACTGAAGTATGTAGAAATAGAAACAAATAGGTGACTTGGCAAACAACAACTGCAGCTCCTAGATAAGCTGCAAGACAAAGCATGGAATCTACAAGAAAAATGCAGAAGCCAATTGACTACAATTGTGGTAGTACAGGAGTGGTGCCTGATGTGCAAGTCACTTTTGCTGAGAGAATACCTTCACAGGCCTTATTTGGCTTTTAGCTGTTCCAAAGAGCGCTGCCAAGTTGCTGAAATCTGATTCAGTATAGCAGGAAAATCTTGTCAGGCATCCCTCAAATTTATTGAGCATTACTGGAAACTAAACCAATGCCCAGAAGGATATTTATAGGAACGAGATTGCATCTGTTTTCATCCGATTTTATAACCAAGGAACATTTTGGAGATTTAAGGGAAAGTGTCAGCAGTTTTGTAATTTGAGCCTGGATACAGGAAAAGCAGCATCATTCAGCCATATTAGCCTGCCCCAAAAGTCCAGTAACTACTGTCCGATAAACCATGTTGTCTAATTGGATTTGAAGTTTCAGACACAGAAAATGCCACCCTTTCATTATGGAGGTTTTTCCAAAGAATAATTTTTCTTTCTACAGCCTACTGAGGCTTTTCTGTTTGAAAGAATCTTCTTTTCCCAGAAATCTGAGGAGAAAGACAAATGGGGAATTTCTAATAGAATACAGTAGGATGTAAAAAACATAAATTAGCATTCCCCATCACACCTATGAACATACAAACTGTCATATACAATTACAGGGAGTGAAGTGAGTTGGTCCCAAGCATCTTCCAAATGCTCCTATCATATTGAATCTATTTACCCAGTCATAATGAGCCCTGATGGCTGCCTAGAATCTCCTTGATCTGTCCTAGTTGTCAGCATCTTTTTCAAAATCCTGCTGGATTTATAAATATTTTATATATGCAATACAAGCAGTTATAACTGATGCTCCTCATCTTTACAAAAAGATCTGAGAAACACTGATGATGAACAATAATTTTTATGAACTAAATTTAAAATTTGTTAACTTTTTTTTGAATGGCATAAACAAAAAGTAAAGATAGTTATATATACATATAAAAATTTTCCAACTTAAGTGAATCAAGTAAGGTGAAAGACGACCATCCACAGGTATAATTTAGGAAATGTGAAGATGATCAAAGAACATACATACTTTTATCAAGTACCTTAAATCCCATGGGTGATGTTTCCTATTTAGAAAGTCAAATCTCAGACAGACTGCTTTCCCATGATAACCAAACAAACAGTAGTCTCTGAGGAAACGTTCTCTTTACTAATCTCTAAGATATGAACGGTGAGTATGTGAATCAACTTACCTTCCACACCAGACCTGAAAGAAGCTATCAGACAGAGTTCCAGTCAACCTCTTTTTATGAGGAGTAAGAAAAAGATAAGCACAGATGTCCAAGTCAGACATTAGTAACTGGAGATGTCTAAGGTAGGCTGACCATGACTTGGTTTATACTGTGCTTACGATCTATGTCCTAGTGACACTGTTCCTTCATGGCATACTTCAGAAGAGTACAGTAAACCCTAACATGCTTCCAACATGTTTGCTCCAAATGCAGATTTTAAGCACTATTTCAGAAAGTAAGGTGGTTGTGCCGGCCAAGCATCTTAAAAAAATAAAGTGTCAGATACATGCCCATAATTAGGATAATTCCAGTAACATCCCCCACATGCGTTCTCTCAAATGGGCCCTATAATTGAGAACTACACTCTCAATACAACCCAGCTGCATGCAGTCTCATTCTCAATGCTTCCATGGTCGTGAAGTAATGAGTACAGCTCTAGGTTTGAAGTCTACAAGTGACAGCTGTTGAGAAATTTGTAAGAGGCAGCAGCATATGTTGCTCTGGGCAAATCTCTGGGCAGTGACTCAAAATTCCATCCATCAGTCAAGCACCTCCATACATGTTTCAAGAAAATAAGTTATCTACTTGAACAAGTGGTAGTGAAGAAAGCCGTTACTTCCAACGCAGAAAGAGCAGGAACCATCCAAACTGCTCAGTTCTCTTATTCTAAAAGGAGAAGAGAGCTCTGACTTTCAGAGTATGAGGCAATTCTTTCCTTTTTAGAGCCAGAATCCCAGAAAGAGAAGACTGAAAAGCTGCTGCTTCTGCATGAAGTCTGGATACATTTTTGACACCACCCAACACTTGTGTCCTGGGATATATTCTCCCACAGAAACATTTGTTCTGCTGCTAGGAGCCACATCTCAACATATCTTCCTGTCAGAAGAAACAGTGACCAAAAATACCTCTTTGAACAAAAAAGTGGCTGGATGCTCAAAAGGACAACTCGCAAGCATATAAAAGTTGTATTTCTCACCTGCCCAGGGAGGTGGTGGAGTCTCCTTCTCTGGAGATATTCAAGACTCATCTGGACTCCTATCTGTGCAATATGAGCTGGGGAGCTGCTTTGGCAGGGGGGTTGGACCCGATGATCTCTCGAGGTCCCTTCCAACCCCTGTGATTCTGTGATCTCAATGCAAGGAGCAAGGTGATCCATCTGTTACAGCAGCTAAGCTTTTTCTAAAAGTAAGCCTCAGATTGAGCACTCCTAGAAAATGAATCTTGGAACACAGCAATCTACAGATTCAACATGTGAACAGGATGCACAGCCACCTCTCAAGACAAAACAGGCATTGACAACATGAGCTGGCTGCAGGAATTTGGCCATGAACTAGACACAAGCAAATCCTTTAGCTTTATTACTAACAGAGTTCCTGGGTCAGTGGAGATATATGAGGTTGATGCAGGTGGAGGGGAATACAGAATCATAGAATGGTTTTGGTTGGAAAAGACCTTCAAGATCATTGAGTCTGACTGTATCTCCAGCCCTACTAGGTCAAACACTAGACCATGTCACCAAGTACATCATCTACTCCTACAAGTGCCTCCACGGAAGGTGACTCAACCACCTCCCAGGGCAGCCTGTTCCAATACCTAACAACCCTTTCAGTAAAGAAATCTTTCCTAATATCCAACCTAAACTTCCCCGACGCTATTTCAGACCATTTCACATCCTGTCACTAGCTACCAGTGAGAAAAGACCAAACCTCACCTCACTACAACCACCTTTTAGGTAGCTGTACAGAGCAATGAGGTCTCCCCTCAGTCTCCTTTACTCTAGACTAAACAATCCCAGCTCCCTCAACCACTTCTCGTAAAATTTGTCTTCTGAACCCTTCACCAGCTCTGTAGCCCTTTCTCTGGACATGCTCAAGCATCGTGATGTCCTTCTTGTAGCAAGGGGCCCAAAACTGAACACAGTGCTCCAGGTGTGGCCTCACCAGCGCTGAGTACAGGGGAAGGATCACTTCCCTACTCCTGCTGGCTACCACTACAAAGACTTGGCGAGGACAGGAGAAAAGAAAGATGATGGAAGAAATACAGAACAAAGAACAGTGTGCTGCAGTCAGCTATCTAAATATTTCCAATGCTCGCAGCAGTCCTGCTCCACGTCCAGTCCTGATAAACACCTACACTTACCCCTTGCCAGTACTGTTAAAGAAAAGGTTTAAACAGAAAGTCACTGCAAGGAAGACTTAGTTGATGTGCCATCAAATTCAGCAAAATCAGAGAAAGCTGTTGATCATCACAGTTCATAATAAGGCAATTCTGATCTCTTAACTATCTATATGAAGAATAATATACAGGTTAACGGACTCAAGGTAAGCAGGTCATTTTAGACCACTAGATTTTTAAAGTCTCAAATAGACTCAAATGTGCTTTAGAAATACAAGAGGACAAATATGTGTATTGTGATGAAGCAGTGTTATTTGGGTTCTGGAGAACACACAATGATGGTTTATAAGCATCAGCTGCAGTCTCATCTGCACCTGAAGAAACTGCTGGATAAACAGAAATATCAGCTCAGTATAAAACAGAATCAAAACGTGATGGCACCCTTAGGTCATCTGAATCAACACAAGAGAGGAAGAATTAGTCATTTATTCTTCCACCACTACGGAAAATAAAACCACCATATTAAAGGGTGACAACAACTGTGAAATGCATAAGCAATGTGGTATTTCTACCAAGTTCTGAATGTGTAAGGCACCCCTTACCTTCTGGACGGTACTGAGCTACGATAGTTACTGCCTGGCCTGCATTCTTCAGAGCAGCTGCTGCCTGTTCATGGGTTGCTGCTTTTAGATCTACTCCATTTACCTACAAGAAATACAAAAAAAAATGCTCTATCATCACAGAGCAGTTTCTATACTGTGCGAGATGTCCCTGATTCCAACATTACAAACTAATTAATACAAAGGTTATGGATCCTTACTGGAACCTGAAGTCAATAAATCCTCTCTCACATACACCCCCCGTTACAAAATATTGTCATTGCAATATATCCCTTAATGAGTTTGTATTCGCTGGGTCATATTTTCTTTTGTTTAAGACCTTTTTCTTTCTTTTTAAGGAGACACAGAGTACCTCACTTTCTGCAATGGTTCACGTCACCTTTCTACACCAGGACTCCAGGAACCTCCTCAGCCAAAGCTTGCCTACACACTATTATATTTAGAGCCCAGTGCCAGATCACACTCTCCAAGACACTGCCTAGCCTTGTTTTCTGTGCAGAATTAATATATTGTCAGGAAAACACAGAAGCATAGAAGTGCTTGACATTTTAAACCAAAAGTATTTTCCATAGTTCAAACTAAAATACAGGTGCATTTTAATTAGCACTTTAATAACACCAGAGCCAAAATTACATTTTTCCTCTTAGACAACTACCAAATTACTATGTAATTGTACAAAGAAATAATCCTCTATAAATTAAGTCATTTCACAAACACACAGAAAATCTTTATGACCTTCAGTACGAATATAAAAAAGCCTTCAGACAGGTATGAGATGAATCTGTTTAAGACTAACGGAAAGTTTAGTAGTTACTCCAGGAAGTAAAGCAGCCACTATTTTCAGATGCTACTGCCAAGTGCCTCCATCCCATTAGAAGGGTTATTTCTGCAGCCCGCATCCTTTCATAGACACGCATACCTCATACCTCTCAGCTGCCAGACTAAGATAAGTTAATATCTCACTGAAAAAAATATCTCTGAGACTCTGAGAAGTGCTATTTTAATCAGGTTACAGGTAAGAAACTGAGATAAAGTGAAGTCATCAAAGATACTTCGGAAGTATATTGGAATCTGTCGCACTGACTCAATTTTTTACTTAGTTAATGACATTCTTTGCCTATAAATCATATTAAGTGGCATTAATATCCAGGAAGGGAAAAACATTCATTGTTATTTAAATAAAAAAAGCAACGAATCCTACAGAAATTATACGGTCTCCTTTCCGAAGCTCTCCGCTCAGGTCAGCTGGCCCTCCTGCAAGTATGAAAGAGATAAAAATTCCTTCTCCATCTTCTCCTCCAACAATGTTAAAACCAAGACCTGTTGATCCTCGATGCAGTACAACCTTTCTAGGCTCCCTGGAAGAAAGAAATATGAAATCTTGGTCACAAGTGAAAATAAAACAAACAATTAGAAAAAGCTTTTTGAGAGAAGTAGTGTTGAAAATTTAGTATCAAGAAGTTACACATTTGCTAAGGCACCCATGCTGTGTCTCCCATCCTCTGCTCCCAGTCCTCCCCCACAAAGCTTTGACTATCAATAGCATCCATTATTTGTATGCTTTCAATTCTGCTTGCTGTTCGTAATTCTTAAGTATGTATATATTAAAAATTCCTATTATGCTATAACCCTATTCAGCACTAAACATCATTAGTGCTTCCAGTACAGCTCACAGTCCCATTCTACCTAATGGTGACAGCAAACAGAAAATACTATTTTGCTGTTCTGAAATAGAATGGTCTGGGTTGGAAGGGACCCCAAGGAGCACAGAGCTCCAACCCCCCTGCCACCAACCTCCAGGCCTGCATCTAGACATGGCTGCCCTGGGCCCCATCCAACCTGGCCTTGAACACCTCCAGGGATGGGGTATCCACCACTTCTCTGGGCAGCCTGTTCCAGCACCTCACCACTCTCTCTGTGAAAAAAACTTCCTGCAATATCTAATCTAAACCTTCCTTCCTTTAGCTTCACTCCATCCCCCCTTGTCCTGCCACTATCTACCCCTTTTTAAAAGTTGAATCCCCTCCTGTTTCTCTGCTCCCTTCAGGTACTGGAAGGCTGCAGTGAGGTCCCCCCTCAGACTTCTCTTCTCCAGGCTGAACAAGCCCATCTCTCTCAGCTTCTCTTTGTAGGAGAGGTGCTCCAGCCCTCTAATCATCTTCATGGCCCTCCTCTGAACCCAATCCAAGAGTTCCACATCTTTCTTGCATTGGGAGCCCCAGATCTGGACACAGGACTCCAGGTGGGGCCTCACGAGGGCAGAGTAGAGAGGGACAATCGCCTCCCTGTCTCTGTTGCCCACCCCTCTTCTGACTGAAATGTAAAGAACAAATTCTAATAGAAACACCAATAGTGAAAAGTATGTTCTTACTGCTTTAATTTGAGCTGGTCAAGCAATAAATGTAGCAAAAAACAATTTAAGTAGTAAGTATGCATAAGCTCTCAAAAAAAAAATATTCAGGATTTATGGTAGTCTCAAATACACCTGGAATTTATTTACAGCAACTTCAATTGAAACATTTAAACCTAAACAAAATTGCTGCATTTTTTTTAGAGCATCTTCTCCCAGCTTGAAGGAAAAGAGGAAAGAGAAAACACCGATCATGTTAAGGTAAGACCAGTCAATTTCTAATGCAGAACACTCCTTCCAAAAATCTACTAATCTGCTACAAGGAAAGCATACATTATTTCAGAAACAGGCATTTCTTATAAAGCAGAACAACTGTGCACTGCATTTGAAAAATCACTAGAGAGCACTAAAGAACAATTAATGGATGTTCTGAAGTATTTGGAGACAATTATTCATGTATAGGACAAAGTAAGATGCTCCATTTTTCCAAAACAAGAAACATCTAGTCCAATGATTTAAAATCACTTAATTTTTGCCACGAAAACCACACCACTCTTAAATCAACTTAGTGTCAAATTCTGAAATTTCACCCCCCATCAACTATCATACTCATCCTTTCAGAGTACCACCACTGCAGTAGAAATAAATGACACTGTGAAAACCTATGCACATTGCTGTCACTCACACTAATACATTAACAAAATTGCTGCACTCAGAACATAAACACACAATACCTTTTAAAATATTACCCATCTTTCTAAACCTCTTTTGGGGATGGAGTGACTAGAAAATGGGAAGGTAATTTAAAGAAAATCACCTAAAGCCTTCTCTGAATAGCTCTTGCATTTCAGAAGAAAACTAAAATCCTCCCTTTATAGTAATTTTAAAGGAAAGCTATAAAATTAAGTTCAGCAATGTCATCAGCAGGATAGAATCACTTTGGCTTCTACGTCTACTCTAACTCTGAAGACATATCTGAGGCTCTCCTACTTTCCAGTAAACTAAAATAAACTCTTCAACTCATTAGACCACTTCTATTTCAATCCTGGGTGGACCATGCCTCAGAAACAGAGTGGTATTGCCCATAGCGGATGATGCTGGGACACAGAATTCAGCTGTGCTGAAAAGGCAGGGTGACATCCCTGTACTTTCAGGACAGAAGGGCAACAAAATTACAGGAGCCTGCCTTTATCAGCGGTGATGAACAAAAGATTAATACAACCTACTGAATCAGTGAAGGAATGAATCGTCTGTTAATGAGAAAGGATTAAGAGCTCTCTAGCCCTTCTGGATTTACTAATCCATCAAAACCAACCCTTGTTTGAAAAAAATTGAAAAAAGATTGCTGGGTTTAAAATAAGAAATAATCTTTAGTCTCCTGATACAGCCATCCGAAAATACTCCATCAACTCTTGGAGCATTTTGGCAGGGCACTCTGATTTTAATACTACTCCTGGACTGATAAATCACATGCCTATGTATATATTTATATATGTATGTATATATGTACAAAAATACAGTTTTCTCCTTAAACCAATGTTTGCAAGTGCTAAGAAACTAAATATTTGCTTTTATGTCTTGAAATAAATACGGTAGTCACTAGTACTTTACCCACAAACACATCATAAGGGTTTCCCTGCTTAAGTAATTTACCATGTAGCTTTAGGTATTCATTACCTGGTAATCTCATCATCTCCAAGCATTCCCTTGGGAACTGGTGAGTATCGGCCTGGTGATGCTGGAGGCAAGGACTGTCCCAGGTAGGCAGATTGGGTGATATGGTTATCCACTGGCTGAGAATAAGCTTCAAGGAGGGGAGTGGGGAGGGAGGAGTTAAAAACAAAAGGCATTAAGACAATAACAAAAAAAGCTGGAGAAACTGGAAGAAGTATTATAAGGAGCATCCTCTTCTAAAACCAAAATATAACAGTTTAAATAATACATTGTAAATATAGTTCTTAAATACTGTGTCACAGCAACACATTCCCCAATCTCTTCACACCAAGTCAGTAAGCAAACTGATTGTCTCAAAACCCACCTTTTTTTTAGAAACAGACACCGTGGATATGTGATGCCCACATGGACAGTCTGCAGATTTATCTGATTTTAAAGTTGCCTTTAGAATCAAAGAATCACCAAAGCTGGAAAATACTGCTACAGAGTCCAACCATTACTCTAGCACTGCCAAGTCCACCACTAAACCTTCTCCCTTAGCACCCACATCTACGTGGCTTCTGAATTCCTCCAGGGATGGGGACTCAACCACTTTATTGGGCAGCCTGTTACCTGGGAGAAGAGACAGAACCCCACCAACTACTACCTGTAGAGAACGATAAGCTCTCCCCTCAGCCTCCTTTTCTCCAAACTAAACCACCCTGGTTCTCTCAGCCACTTCTCACAGGACTGGCGCTCTTGACCCTTCACCAGCTTCACTGTCCTTCTTTAGGTGCTCTACACCTTCTTTAGGTGCCCTACAGCACCTCAATGTTTTTCTTGTAGCAAGAGGCCCAAAACTGAACACAGAACTCGAGATGCAGACTCACCAGTGCTGAGTACAGCGGGACAATCCCTTCCCTAGTCCTGCTGGCCACATTACTTCTGATACAAGCCCGGACGCGGTTGGCTGCCTGAGCTACCTTGGGCACACTGCTGGCTCATATTCAGCTGACTGTCAGTTTTTAATTTAAGTCAATTAAGAATTTCAGTTTCTTAATGCCACTATGTCAGAGCAACAGTGAAAAATACAGCCCTTCAATGTTACACTGCTTCCAAACTGTTCAAGCTGCCTACTTCTTTCTTTTCAATGTTTTGATGTGGAGCATCCTATCACCTCCAGAATACTCCACTCTCGATATACCAGGTTTGACCAGGGAGAGATGTTACATTTCTTAGATACTGAACAAAACCATCTTTAATAGCACAAGTGCTGGCAGTGATGCTACTATGCGCTCAGCAAACAGCATGCATCAAGAAACAAAGGTATGATGATTCCACCTCCTACACTCTTCAAGGTAAGAGCCATTACCTGAAAGGAATAAAGAAGCCAGTGCAAAAATATTCCAACTGTACTGCAAAGGTCAGTGCCTTATTCACAGGTTCACCGATTAAAACTAGAAACGAGTATTAAAAGGATTTAGTCTAGCCTCTTGCGTAACAGGCCATGAATCCTGTGCCTGAAATGCACATTCTACCTGAACCACAACATGTATGCTAGAAAAATCTAGCACAGTAATGATTTCAACTGATAGCAGCTCTGTATGTTCTGTTCATGCACTAAATAGTCTCATTTCACAAAATGAATTTATAATTGCTTTTAAGAAGTCAGTGGCAGCTATAACGATGTATATTTTGTAGGAAGCAATCAGATTTTTCGTTCCAAATTCTATGTTCATTGATTTAGTTATTTTCATTTGATTGCTTCTAAGGTTCCTAAAGCTTTTAACTGGATCATGTTCAGAAACATAGATGCCATCTAACACTGTGACATATTTTTACTTTTTAAATTTCATATCCTTTCACCATGTAACTAAAACTCAGCTGTCACACAATGTAACAGTTACTGATAAAGGAACTGCCTATCATTTGGAATTGCATTCTTTTTACGTCAGAAAATGGAGGTCACTAAAGAAACTGCTTAAACTAGCAATGTGCACCTCAAGAGTTAAAAGAAAAGTCTTGCAAAAGGAAGAGAAACAGGCATGGCAATCAACTTTTCTAGACTGTCAAGGGCTGTGGTCAAGCTTTCATTGCTCACAGTAGCAACCTCCACAGCTACAGCGCATAACCCTGAGATATTTTTTCCACATTCGTTCCCTGCTAAATGCTCTGGTCTCAGCCCCAACTCTTCTTTAACAAGATTTTCAACATTAATTTCTCCCACCAGCAGCCAGAAGGCATTCAACTCTCTGATAAATATCAAATGACGGAGGTCAACTTTCAGCCCCAGTTGCACAAACAATTAGTTGGCAGGGTCTGTTCTCTTCTCAGTAAGTACTCCCATAAATCATAACCCCAGAAACCTCTTGATCAAACATGCCTTGATTCAAAGTCATGAACCCCAAATAAATATTGAATTATTAAATTATCTATATAGATGCTAACTTACTTGTCCCATCTTACATGCCATCAGACCACAAAACCATACTATTGTGCAGCTGGTGTTCTTACTACAGCAGTATTGAAAGAAAACAGATTTAGCAGCAGAAAACCTAGAAAATTAACTCTGTGAACCTAGTTTTCACACCATTTTCAGTATCCTTAGCACTCGATTTTAAATCGCCATCACCAGAGAAAGTGAGGCAGCCTATAATTAAATTTAGACCAGTTCCAGAGATAAAGTCTTAAAGACAACCAAACTTCAAGACAAACCAAGCTGAATTTGGTGGTTTTTCAGACTTTTCAATGAACTTTCATGTGAACCATGTTCACAAAAGTTAGTATCATGAGCAACCTATGGCATGTTCTGCAGATAGCACAGGTAAGCTAGCAAGTAGGGGGCTCTGTGCTTTTAGGTATTTGTGGTAAATTGAGTGTTTAAAAAAATGCCCACACCAATTTTTAAAAGCAAGCAAGGGGAATTCTGGGCAGTGAGCAGCCTATATACATACTCAGGTAGTAGGCAGGGTTTCTACCTTAGCATCATTTGTAATGGGCATACGTGAATTTAAGATACTCAGTAGCAGAAGGAATAGTACACAGTTCATGATGGCCAGGAGGTGTACAGGAAACAACTTTTTTGGTATGAGTTCTATTTACTTATTCAAGTAAATATTTTGTTTTCTATTTACTAATATTTTACTTATTTTTTATTTACTAGTATTTATTTTACTTATTCAAGTAAATGGAACTCATACCAGCTCTTTATAGGAAGTGGAGACTTTCTCATTGGAAGGTTATAGTATTCCTTTAGAAAGGAGCAACAGCCTTCAGAAGATTGGTACCTCCATTTAAAATTTCCATTGTAAATGTAAAATTATCAAGAGGCCATGAAAAAAGCTTTTGTTCTGCCCTCAATTAAAAAAAATAGCATGTACCATCTTAGCCATATGCAGCGGTTTCCAGTAAGTGAAAGATTTAGGAAAAGGCTAAACTGATTTCCTTAAGCACCACACACAAGACCTTTGGATCTATTTTGTGTGCAAAATTCAGGCAGCAGATCCAGAGTCTCCCTGCCTGCTGCACTTTGATCAGCAGATACAGAAGTCTACCAAGCCTTGGGTAGCAAAGCCTTTCCTGTAGTAAGGAAAAGTTAGACTAAAGTTTCATCACAGGACCCAGTGCTTTGCAGCAGAATGCTGTCTGGTTAACTGCTGACAAAAGTCTTGCAGAAACAGCATAAAACCAACACAGTAACTTCAGAGAGCTCAACACTAGAGCTGCAGCTAAATGAAACAGAACTCAGAGTCTACTCCAAAGTGCAAGCAGCACTTCAGCCCACATCACCATCCACAGCAGTGTAATTGCATTATTGCAACAGTACCAGGAACGCTACATACAAACTGGGTTACATCTGTTCCAGACAATCTGAATCCAAGGTGAAGCATATGTCAGTTGTGACGGGAAGAGAAAAAGAAGTCTGCCTTCCAAGCAAACGGTGGGAAAGGTTGAATTACTGGAAAACTAGATACCACAAGGAAAAATGGCTGCTCTCTAGCATTATAGAGGAGTATGAATGTGGAGATGAAATGTTGAAGGCTGAAAATTAGTTTTATGTCTTCAACAACACCCTTTTAGTAAGACAGTAAATACATAAAAGATAATTAGCGCCAACTTGTAATTCAGTAAGCTTACAAACAGATGTAAAGATGCTGTAGCTCACACCAATAAATGATTGGCTTCCAAGGTACTTTCAGTCATTTGTCATGCTGCCTTTTTGTTGATGTTCTTTACATACTATTTCAAATTACATCAGTGGATTGTTAGTCTGAAAACTTTCCTTTTTTCATATGAAGTAGCACCTGATCAGTGCTAAACATCACTTCTTCATATATAACAGCAGGAAACAAAATAACCCTTAAAATACCTCTTCCCTTAGAATGATTTTATGGAACAAGAGAAGTAAAACTGATCATTTGGAAAAGTCCAGCTGTTTGGTATCGGAAAGATACAGTTCTGTCTTTCTCATCGCTTTCTCCAGACACTAAACAGTAATAAAATTCCCCTTGAAGATTCGACTGTACATAAAGTTAATTTTTTTCTTTATATTGTAGTTCAAACCTAAACTTTGCAAATTCAGAGGTTTGACCTCAAACAAACCTCCTGTCAAGAAGAAATTCTTTAACTATTTTGAATATAGCATTCACTGTTTTTCCACTCAAATTACCAACAATTATGCCATAACTGAAGTAAGATTTCAAGTTAACAGGGAATTTTGCAATACATTCAAAAGACCTGCCCCCCCTCTCTCAGTCCAGTTTATTCAAATATGCGAGGCTCATGAAAAAGCAGGAAAACAGAAAAAATAAGTCAGAACATTACTAACCTCTACCTGAAGCCTTTTGCTTCACAAGACACTGAACATCGACGCTGCTCATTGCTGGCTATTCTTCGCAGCCTCACGGAGAATGAGGCACAAATTCTCCTTGCACTCATCAGCAAGTGATCAGAACCACTGAGTCATGGGAACAAGGCCACAGCACTCATGGAAACACACCAAGAACCCCAGTGTTGCTGTCTTGTCAGTACATGAACTATAGGATGCTAGCCTGCTTAGCATATAATTTCCCTGAATAATCAACTTTCTTGTACCATATTTTCACACTGTATAGCTTTAAAATGCTTGAAACTGTTAAAATACTAAGAAATAGGGTATGTTAAAACCTTAAGGAAAAAAATAATTAAATCTCAAAGATAAATTGAACTTACAGTTAGTGATGTCAGGAGGGGCATAACTGTCATTCATGAACATGCTGGTGGGTTTTGCAACTTTCAGATAGACAAAGTCAGACGTGTTTTTTAAGGCTGTCACTGCTTCTTCATGCGTAACTTCTTCTAAGCAAACACTGTTCACCTGAAGATAAAAAAAATAAATCCCCAATACAGAAAAATGCACATTTTCATAGGACACTCACTGAAAAGTTTTGGAGCACTTTGGCATTGAGAGTCTTTATTAGGATTCATGTGCCACAGACATAGCTGGTTCTATGAAAGTTATGTAGGAGATACTTTATGGTGGTGTTAATCCGATTTCAGATTTCCTGATGTGCTGAACACTGCAAATTTCATTTTTATTATTGATTTCTTGGCAAAGAAGAATCAGTCAAGAGTTGTCAGGGCCTGGAACAGGCTGCCCAGGGAGGTGGTCAAGTCCCCTTCCCTGGATGTGTTCAAAAAAAGGGTAGATGAAGTACTTCGGGATATGGTTTAGTTTAGGATGTGAATGGTTGGACTTAATGATCTTTAAGGTCTTTTCCAACCTTGTGATTCTGTGAATATAAATTTTTTTACTGATTTCTATGAAATATCACTGTACCAGCAGGCAGCTTAACCACCAAGTGAATCATGCCCTTACTGGACCTAGAAGTGAAGGGCTATTAAAAAATGCAGCTCCTACTTACAGCTAAAAGTTTGTCCCCAATCTGAAGTTTGCCATCTTTATGTGCTGCCCCGCCTTCAATGATTTTGGTTACGTAGATGCTGTTGTCTCCAGGTATGTGCTGATTTCCTACACCACCAGCAATACTGAAACCAAGACCTGTTGAAGACAACATAATTACTCAAGAAACCTCTTAGCATTCATTAGATTCAAATTATTACATAAATGGTAATGCTATTTGTATCACACATACACAAAAATATTAGGCTCTTGCTGAAGCAACACTGGATGCCTTTCCAAGTGAACTCCATAATTTTTCAGAAAGTTCTAGAAAAGATGTAACATTTACAGAAGTTCTGAAAATGGAAAGCTAAATCACTGTTTCGTGACTTGTGAAAGATGCTTACAGCAGAGCTATAGCACCATCACCGATATTTAAAGACTTGGTGTCCAAAATTTATACATGCAGAAAAAAAATAATACTTTCTTTCAGTGTTTTTTAGTTTCTCAAAGATCCTGTGTAGTTAATTCAATGAAATACCATTTTTAATCTACTTAAATGAAATACCATTTCATTTAATCTACTTAAATGAAATACCATTTTTAATCTACTTAAAATTACTACATAAAATCAGAAAAACATTTTTATAATTTGAATGAAAAATATGCATTCTTCAAGAAGAGTTTCAAGACACAGATTAAAAAATCAGAAGCATCTGAGATGCAATTATCTTCTTTTTCATTATTCTGCATTTAATAAATAGCAAAATCTGTTGTCAACTCTACACTTCTTGTGAAACAGAAGCTTTATATTTCCTACATACCTTTAGGGCCTTTTACAAGTTTGATTTCCACTATTTTTTCTGTGACTGGTTTTCTTCTTTTGACATACAATCTTACAATTGATCCAGCTTCTTTCAATGCTTCAACTGCCTTGCTGTGTGTCACATCACGAACATCCACCTCATTTACTCGTAGAATACAATCATTAACCCTGGAGACAGCAACATTCATGTTCAGCCATTGTTACACACATGAAGAGTCAAGTACTTTATTGACAATACACTAACAAGCATGTAAACAAATTAATATACATAGATCTTGTGTCAAAATTAATCATTTCAAGGCAACGCTCTAAAATTCATTACTAATCCTTAAAAATAAACCAAGGTTCACTAAAAAGCCTTTAAAGGGAATGTTCTGTTCGCAGCTGAAGTGGACACCATCCTATGTGTTTCATTTAGAGTCACAGAATATACTGAGTTGAAAGGGACCCATAAGGATCGAGTCCAACTCCTTCAAACAGCAGAGCCTTGTACAAGCTACCTTTTGTTAGGGGTATATGAACGAATTAAAAAACTGGAAACCAGGAGGCACACAGTGAGAACATGCTAGTTTTAAGCCATGATGTGAACAAGTCAACCTCCATTCCTGCTTTTCACAAGCTGTTTAATTGCTGGCCTTCCACTCCATTTAACATGTTGCTGTAGTAACACCAAGCTCTCATTACAGTAAGTACAATGCCTGACCCACCTGTCACCATGTTCTGCCAGATGTACCTCTAACACTGGCCAACAAGCTAAAATAAAGCCTTGAAATAAGCTTATTAGGACTAAAACTCATCATGCATTTGCACCAAAAATGATAGGCCAAGTTCTTGACAACACGTTTTTCATGATTTTCAAAGTACTTTTGTAAAAAACCTCATCTAAAGTAATGCAGCTTGATAAGTCTACTGAAAGGAATAAAAAGCATTCCATCCACTGTTTGAAAACATAATAATAAACACAGAAAGTCATCTTACCGTAATCTTCCATCCTGTGCAGCTGCACCCCCAGCTATGATTTTTGTAATGAAAATACTTGAATCATCCCCAATATGTGGGTTATCTGTACCACCTGCAATGCTAAAGCCAAGTCCTGAATTTCCCTAAAGGTGAAGGGGAAAAAATTTACACATCTTTTTTGTGGAAAAGACATTCTAGTACATCTATATATAACCAAATCCATGTAATTTTCACTCACAAAAAATATTAAAAGACATTTATATGCAGTATATGACATATAACCATATGTAAGATAAAATTATACTTATTTTCATAGAAGCAAGGAGACATAAAGTCATTGTAAAACTAAGAGATACAGTTCCAAACCCAGAGCTTTCTTATTGACCTGAACTTGATGAACTATATAAACACTTCTTTCTCTAGTAGGAATCTTTGAGATTATTTTTACAAATATTTGCCCCTCATTAAGTTATTAGTGACAAATAATTTTTCCCAGCAAAGGGCCCAAGTAATTTGTCACATACATAGCATATCCTTACAGATGCAGTCATTTTCTCTTCAAAGGCTGCCTGTCCTTACTGTCTACTGAAAGACCTCTTCACCCTCTCAGTAACTACCAGAGCTGCACAAGTATCAAATAGAACCATTTCTTTTTTCTTTTTATTTACAGTGCAGCTTAAGAAAAGAGACCCGAGATAGATCTCTGTATCACAAGTCTACAAAGCCATGCATATCACAAGGTGTTACTTCTAATCTCAACTGGAAGTTTGAATCTCCATGTAAAACTTAACAGTACAAATAAAAGCCTATAATAAATGACAATATAGGAAACGAAATCATAATTTGTGTTATTAATTTCTACAAGCCTAGATAATAACATAAAATGCAGTATGTCTGAGGGATATCCTTCCCCTGTTTAACTCTTAATGGTGAAGGATATTAATAAAACCTTCTATTCCTGTGAAGCAACTCTTACTATAGGTTATATAAACTACCTAAAGAAAACAACTGTAAGACTTATTTTGGATTGCCACTTAGTAGTATCCAGAGGTTAATTTTTCATATAAACTATCATAAATCCCATCTAGAACAGAGTACAGAAAGACATTTATGATGTTACCCTTTCAAGAGTAATTTCTTCATACTCATAATCTGCATCGGTGCCATTGACCTATAAGGAAAGCAAAGTGAGACTTACAGAGGATTTTACACTTTACACAACAGTTTGCTTGCCTGGCAGTTCATGCCCATCAAATCTCAGCTGATTCACACAGATCAGAGGGGATGTGTCACTTTCACACAGCTTCAGACATGAATCAGGTAACTTTTAAACTCATACAAAAAGAGTAAGGTTTCAGAGAGCAGGCTGTTCTACACAGATGCCATAGAGCAGAGGCTCCTTGCTTCTGACTGCAAAGGAAAAAAAATGCTCCTAAGATCCCCAGATGCTTCTCAGACCATCTAGCAAGTTGAAACTGAGAAAAAAAGGAGAGGGTGGTGGGCTAGAGAAGAAATTGCATAGAACAGCAACAGTATTTTAAAACTGCTGTTTCTCACAGAGTATGTGTTCAGGGGAGGCAAAAAATAATACATCATGCTTTGCACCATGACTCACTAGAAATGGCTAAGATCCTTCCTAAAGCAACATTTAACAACTGTTTATATTAGTATTTTGGCATGTTAAATACATACTAAAGATGAACAAATTAAAACAGGACCAAAATCAGAATAAGAGTATTTTATAAAGCTAGAAGTACTATTTCCTTCTAGTTTTATAAATACTAGAAGCCTCATCATCCTCAAGTTAGAAAGGATACCTGCATTCTTTGCTGCCTCCAGAACTAGAACTATTATTTTACAAAGCATCTTGTTTATTCTTAATATATTCTACTTCTGGAAGTCTTCTGTACACTTAACATCCTATGTAAGATTTTATAAAGATACAAAAATATACATACAGAAGAAAACATTTTAAAATCTGTAGAGTTCTCTAAGATAGAATTAAAAAACGGACTTGAATTCACCCCAAAGTTAACTTCACAACTACATCATTCTTCATATGTCCACTTAACATATTTACAAGCTCCAAAAGCTGGAGACACCACAACTTTCACAGGCTAATATCAAGCTCATTTATCCCTCACTACATTTTTTCCCTCAATCTCTAATTATATCTCCCCTTAACACAACAGAAGCCATATCCATGCCAGGCATAACAGGTTATTATCTTCTTCATTGCACAGTACCCCAAAATGATACGTCCTTAGCAGTCTGTTCAGTGGAAAAGATACTGTGGTTTTAACACATGATATTTCTCCATTAACAAGGGAAAAGGTCTTGACCTTCCGAATACATGAAACCCTATCTGTTACAACATCAACACAACAGAGCCACTGTGATCAAGACGTTTTATGTTAGCACAGTCCTCGAGCTATTACCTACAAGAATAACAACATGTGCTAACTGAACCAGTCATCTCATATTACAGTACCTGGGAAATGGTTATGGTGACTGATCAGTATGGGTCTTTTTTTTATTAAATAACCAGGGCAATTAATCATTTCCTTATTCCCAAACAAGCCCAATCCTAATAGATGTAAGCAATCTCCACTGTTTATTTCCATGTACAATATCAATTAAAGATATCATCTACATAAGCGGAGGCAACCAAGCATCATTACTATTACTTTTGATGTAGCTCAGTTTTGCAGTCCCTTTTTTATTTACCTTTTAACTGGTTTTATCTAAGAAACAGAACATTAGCAGAGAGATGGGAGCAAGGATACATGCAATGATTAAAAAAACTACAGCCCTATTCCACCTCTTGCAAGCTTTGAAGTGATCTGAAATCCACTCAGCAAAACTTTATTTGCAGGGGCTTCCCCTGGCTGAAGTAAATTCTATGTAAGCGCTGCGATTATGGCACAGCAATCTTGGTGTGTGAAAACATATTAGCAGTTCAGCAGAATTTAGTGAGAGCATTTTGGCTGTACTAAAGTCGATTTTTGCTGGTACAGTTAAACTTTTCATGTACCACCAGCATGTGTTTTTTTTTGTATTTCCTAGGGCTTTTTTTAAAAAAAAAATTATGTTGCTGCTTGTTTTTTTCTAACCCAGTTTTGACTTCTTAGAGGGATTCTTCCTCAGCAGCTTTATGATTTGGATAATGAGATCCATGTTCATGACCAGTTGTTTCTTGATTGCTTTCTAGATTCTTATTGTGCTTTATTCTTCTTTCAATTTTAGAACGATGTAATAGTTATCATTTGTGTAAATTAATGATGCAGTTACCTCACCAGTATGATTTTACGATACTTATCACTTAACAACTCCATTAACTACTTGGGAACCCAGAAGCATATTCCTTTACTCAACCTCCCATACTTAGAGAGTAGGTTCGGTTACAGAGAGTTACGGGTTGGCTTGTTTTACATTCACTGCAAACTGGTACTTTAGATAACATAACCGAGTGACAGTATGTTCTGGTAGTGCTATTTTCCCCTCCCATTTCTATTATCTGCTGTCCTCCAGTGACAGAGATCAGATGGAGCCTTCTGCAACACAAATACGTATTTATTTATCCCTTTTCTTCTTGCATTAGTCAGTGTGTGCAGGGAGACACCTTCTCTTCAGTACACTGTATCTGTATGCCATCGATAAAATAAAGAGTTCAAGGCCAGGTTGGATGGGCCTTCAGGCAACCAGGCCTAGTGGAAGGTGTCCCTGCCCACAGCAGGATCTCTAAGGTCCTTTCCAACCCAAACCAGCCTGTGATTCTACGAAAAGGGCAACACGCTGCAGGCTACTGATGTGATCCTTTAGTCAGATACATCATTATTACACTCAGAACTTAAGCTATGTCACTCAATTATGTCACTGTACTAATCTTCCATCTCCTGCTTAAACTTAATTCACAGTTTTGTCTGCATTGAGCTATCGCAGCTTCTTTCTAGAAAGTTAAGTTACAATTGCATTTAACAATGACAGGATTTACTCTTTATTTGCTAATACCAGTGCCTAGAATAAACACAAAGTACAAAAAATAATAAATACATGCCAAAGCCTCTGTCTGCCAGTGGTATTCCTCTTGCAATACACACACGCTGCCAAACACAAATTTTGACCTCCCATAACTACACTTACTACCTTAATGTTTCATACAGAACACGCACATTTTTATGAACATTTGGAGCACTAGAATGTCAAGTATAGCCACTGCATTAAGAAGTGTTTTTATAAATAACTACTGAAGCATTTGCCTGCACAGTTGAAGATATAGATTGTTCTCTGAACATTGAGCCTCTGGAACTTTAAACAACAGTGTTGTGCACTGGCACACACTGGCACTCACACAGAACCTTCCACCTGCAATCTACAGTTTTTTGGTGGTATTTTAAATGTTATTAAAGGACTTCAAGTATCCATCAGGACAGCTGATGAAAACAAGCACCACTAGAAGAGATAAAACAGGTTTTAATAAAGAATGACAACAGACCTAAACAACTAACTACATAAAACATTATCTAATGTTATAATTAAAAGCGAGTATAGGCTTACGTATGTCGGAGTCTCCAAAGAATCTGTATTCACCAGCACTGGAGGGGGATTTGCCTTTAACAAGAGAATAATAAAAAAGAAAAAATATACAGCATAAGAGACAGCACAATTATGCAACATTTCTTGCTGTTCTGTTAAAAGGCAGCATCAACTTGAGAATCACAAAAACTCCCCTTCTGAAACACTTGTTTCTACCCTGAACAAATTCTTTTAATTCCACAAAAACACATTCTTCCAAAATTCTGTACTCATGCTTTATAAACATGTTGTGTCATTTATTATCCTGTTTTGCACAAGAAAAGACTGAGTCATGCATGATTTGGCATGATATCCATTCCCCTCACACCTGTGGTACGACATCCAGAAGTTTCACAAGGATCACCAGACACAAGCAGTCAGAGATCACTGGTACAGGTACAGAAATCAGCATAGCATTCTTGCTAGCCAGGAACTGGTAGATCAAGCTAACCCTTCTACTCTGTTACTGATGTTACTGAATTTTTCTGTGAAAAATGTGGTTTCTGATTGGTAGCCTTTCTCTGAAACATTACCACATACACAGGTTTTCTATTTTTGTATCAATTATCTGTCACTGAAATAGGTAGTAGGTAGCCTACTCTAAAAACCACCACCAACAAAAAAAAGGCAGCATGCAGATGTATTTCTGACAGTTGCTGTATTAAGTTCAACACGAACTACAAATTCAGAGGTACAAAACAAAATTAATCTCCTTACTGCTTTAATGAAAGTGAGAGTGGTTTTTTTAAATAGGTATAGAAATCCATTACATTTAAAATTAAGAGGGGGTTTTTAAAAATCTATTATGTTTGCGGGTGGAAATAAATTTAGGGACAGTTTAACAGGCTGCAATAAACATTAGTATTAAACTCATTCAAAGATAAACTTAGACCTATAAGAGCATGGCAATTACATTAACCTATTCATGTTCTGCATTTTAGTTTCATTACCATGCCAACAACCCATTCAGAAGAATTCATGATTTTTAAAAGCCCCCAAAAGATACAAAGTAGGTGATGACTCAGAAGTTCCTTACAAAAGACTGAGATAAATAATCCACTAGACAGGAGCCATGAACTTGCTACCAGGTTGCTGTGCCAGAAATTAGGCCTGTATCATTTCATAAGTACTGAAATGGGGTGGTACCTACCAAAGTTAGCACAGCAGATTATTAAAAAAGGGAACAAAAAGGATGCCATTTATGACATCTGTATGTCAAGATGCCATCAAGCACTCTTCTCATCCAGCAAATCTCTCAGCAGATGCACAGGCATGCTTTACACACAACAGAAACCTAGTAGTAGTATCACAATAAAAATCTGTCAAAACAGTGTTATCAACCATTTTCTGCCATTTGGTTCCAATTTCTGCTCCTTATTCAAGTGCAAGCTCTGTTAGCCTAATATTAAATCAAAAATAAGATCCTGTACTAGGAGTACCAATCAACTGAATTATGCATCACCATCCCTGCTTCAAAATTGACACAACTTCAACAAAACAATACGCTACATTGTATTAAAAAGAACCTCACTGAATACACAGCATTAGGAGTCTAATCTCACTGGGTCTACAAGAGTCCAGCATACATAAAAAAAAATTTATATTTGTGTAATTGATAAAATAGAAAAAACCCCAAGGATTAACTTTGAAATACCAGTCGTGTTCTTTACATTTCACTCCATTTTGGAATTTATTTCTATTTAATGTTAGGATTCTGTAATATCCAAGTATATTCAACCAATGCAGTGCCAGGGAAAGCTGTTTTCCCATTAATCCTTTTCTTGAGGCTGACAAACATTCTTTAATGTCTCAGAAAAAGACAACAAAGACTAGCTGAAAGCAAATTGCTATTAGCCAGTGAGGTTTCGATGAGAACAGTATGTTTGAGACAAACTAACCAACCAATGCAAACCAGCTTCCATAAGTTAAGTGATTGTTCCTAATATTCATCCGAATTCTCCATCAAGAAGTAGTAATTTACCATAATTTCTAAGCAAGGAGAAAAGCTTTCCAAAGGTATGCCTGGACACTGGAACATCCAAGTCAACACACAAAATGGTTTTGGAAGAAAGACCTGGTATTTCAGACTGTTATGCAAGAGTTCTCCAAACTACCTAACACTTGCAAGCTTCTGTGCCAGGGCATGTTCAAATATTTTAAACCCATTTGACAAGTTTGTTTACAAGCAGACTACTGGCTTGCGAAAGGGGTAAAGTGACTAACAAAACAGAAAGATCTGCCTATTGCACAAAAATGCATCTGCCAAATCCAAAGTTGATTATAACTTTCTGTGGTATTTTCAAACTGCATGGAATCACATATGATGCAGAATTAGATGGGTAACTCCTGCAGATATTGATATGCACTCAGAAGTCAGAGGCACAGACCGATCAATTCTTAACTCTTTTGCTTGTAATCCAGCATCATCAATGGACACTGACACCACCAGTGTATATAGATACATATAGCACTATTTATTTTATTTAAATTATGTTTAGACTACTGGCAATTCCCAGAAAGTAAATGCTACTGGAGATTAATTTATCTTTATCCATCAAGGCTGGGAGCAGAAGTCCACTGTTTGGCCTCATCTGCCTCAAGTCCTGATGTGGGCAGTCTCTCTGTAAGGTAGAAATGGTTCTGAAACTATCAGATCTCTGGTCAGCCTGTTGAGAAAAGTACAGGTGATGGGTTGTGTGAACACACATCCACTAGGAATTGCACTGTAAACCACCCAAAACCTGTTGATAGTTATTGGATTATTTAACATTTAACATTGTAGCAAAGATTAAAAAGAAATTATTACCACCTATCGCAAGTTCAGCCAGGTAGTGTGAAAGCAGACCTTGAGGGGAAAAATACTAACAGGTATACAACAAACATATCCCAGTAATATTCTGGATAGCTTAATTCCCTTTTAATTTAACAAATACCTGACACCAAACAATTCCAAGAAGTGACACATCTTTTCAGAAGGCCTGCACCCACCACTTGACATTTTCCACCAAGTTACAGTAAAGTTACAAGAATCATAGAAGCAGAATGCCACCCTATTTGCAGAACTACTACATATTAGAAATTATTCCATGCCATGCTGTGGTCACATATTCCAAGTTATATGCAAGACACTAATGTTAACTCATGTTTACTGCTTTGATGAGCTGGGGTTTTTTGTGTGTGGACATTATGTGACCTGAAGAATGAAGGTCTAGAAGGAAAGCACATTTTATGGGTCAATATGTTAGCAACAGAGAGGTAAAAAGAAAAAAACAAACCACCACAAACCACCAAAACCCTGTTCTAAATGCTGCCCAGGACACGAATACCAACAAATGGCTGGAGAACAGAAGAGAGATATCATGCAAGTGCAAGCTATGAAAGACATGTATGAAGCATTTTTATATGGGATGAGATGACAATTTTCCATAAATTAAGCAGTAACACTTTAGTAAGGGTGAAATGGCTCTAAAATTATTAAGTGAGAAGACAAAATAACTGCTTCTTTCCATACTTCTGAGGGTTTTTTCTTTAGTTATTTCATAGCTTACTAACATACTTCAATAAGAAAGTATAGATATTTTAAATGGAATGAAAGCTGCTATAGAAGAAACAAAAATTAGAATGAAACTTTAGCATGTTGCTGAATTCAGCTATTTCACAGTTCATCTCAACCCTGTGTGTGAGTGTACTAAAACATGAATTTAAACAAAGCAATGAAACTGAATAAGTAAAGGTTGAACAGATTTAATTAAAAAAAGGAATAAAAACCTGTGGTATGGTGGATGGGATGACAGTGGTCTCAGCAGGGACTGGTGGGACAGGGATCACGGGGACAATGGGAGAAGAGGAAGGAACAGCTTCTGTGGGCTAAAAAAATCACCAACAAAATGTCAAAAATAATGAAAACTACAAAGGCATTTTAAAATAAACAAGATTCAAATTTAACAGCTTAAAAAAATTCTGAAGGAACATATGCAGTTGGAGACTATAACCACAATTGAAGACAACCAACCACCTTTAACCACGCTGTACCTGGCAGTGCATCCCCAGGAAGGTGAGGTCAGACCCCAGAGCAGTGAGCCATACCCTTATTCAAACTGGTTACTCACTGTCCCATATGGAGTAACAAGACTTTGGGGGCTGCAGAAAACCTGTTGTTCATGTCCTGAACGGACTCGGGCATTTTGTGGGCTGGTTTCACAACAGAAGCCCTTCCCCATTATCCCACAGAGTGCAAAAGCAGGTAGAACACTGGCTACAGTTGATAGCACTGAACAAAGCTAACAGTCCTTTCTAATGAAGGTTTCTAAACCAGGCAAAAATCTAAGAAAAGCTTTCAGCCACATGGGCAGAAGATCCTAAAACAGATGCAATCTACCTCTCAAAGATCTTCATGTAGGTTTACCATACCCCTTCAAACTAGCAGAATTTAGGTCCTATGAGTTTTACCCAGGAAAGCTATTGACACTTTAGCTGCAAGGAAACAAGACTATAAATAGCACCTGAGGCAAAACATTGACTCAAATCGTTTTGAGATGTTAACATACTGGTTGTCAACAAGTTGTCAGGAACATAAACTACTGGCAACCATCATCAAAATTACAAGCTGAACAGCAGATCAAAGCTCTTGCAACTTAGTTGTTCCAAGACATTCTTGTGATCTTTAAGTTTAACGAAGCATAATGGCAAAAGAAAACACTAAATCCTGAAACTGAACCCAAAACTCAGAACATTCAAGTATTAAACATATTTTACAAGTTTGAAATATATTAAAACATAAAAGCTACACACCCCAATAGCATACACCAAATCAAGTGGTAAAAGGAAGTATTAAAAAAAGCCCAACCAACCAGCCCTAGTGTAGAAAACGTTGTTAAACAAACATATGGTGTTTCCACAGGTCTTTTCAGCTCGCTCTACCCAAAATGAACAGCTGGTGAAAAATACTGAAGTTATGGAAAGATGTAAGAACAAGATATATTTAATATCTTGAAAGACTTATTATTGTCATTTAAATATTCTTATGTATGTGGAAATTGCACAATATTTCAAGTTGTTGGGTTTTTTCTTCTAGACCTTCCAAGGTCTAGAAAATGATAATACACATTTTGCAGAGGATGCAGGAAATGCTCAGTGCAACAAACCTCCAGTTAATGGAAGAACAATGCAACTTTAGAGGACACATCAAATTAAACTGTTTGAGCAATCACTCAGCCCTTCATATGTAAAAACATAAGCCACCCCTTCAAGTCTGCCTTGTTCCAAAGCAAGCAGCTTCCCATGTGTGCACAGAGTAAAAAGAAAGTCCTGTTAAGGAAAATTTCAGACATACACATATTATATATCAAAATACAACAAAGCCCTCAAGCCTGACATGCTAATCACTCACAGGGCAGAAAATCCAGCTTCACAGTTGTAACTCCTGCAATAACAGGAGGTTAAAAACAACTCAAGTTATTATTTGATACTGATCACACTCCCATACCTCTGACTTCACAAAACAACTGACAGTCACAGCTGATTTCTTGATGGGCTGCACAATCTGGACCCCTCTCTCGGCACCAAACAGCAGTTTCCTTTTTCTGCTTCCTTCCTTTCCTCCTTCTCCCTCTGCGCTTCTCTCCCAAATGCTTCAAGAACCTTCCCAACCTGTTGCAATTTTTATCCTTACTGAACAGCGTCAAATTCAAAACAAAGTCCTGGAATTCTTTCAGGTTCCAGTCTTGTAAGTTATTAGTACTGTCACTACCTTTTCCCTTCATGCTGTTGGTTTAGTACCCCAACTCTTAAAAGCCATTCCCTGCTCCTCCAAGCCTCTTGGCAGTGTTCCTGTTGGGTCTCCCCCACTGCCAAGTGAGTGAAGGAGGAAGTGACACCACTGGCAGCCCTTTGAAAGGATATGCAACTCCAAATGAAGGCAAGACTGTTTTCACTTACAACATTTCATGAGCATTGATGGGGGCACCATGTCTACCATAAAGAAGGGCCAGACAAGAAATTAAAATATTTCTAACCATCAGAGCAAGAAGACCTGGAACATCACTATAACAGAAGAATGCTAATTTAATTTTAGTATGACACGTAATCAGTCTGGAAATTATTATATGCTAAAGGTGTCTGAGATCAGCTTAGGGTATCTGCTTCCCAGGAATCCTTAAGAAACAGTTGTCATTTTTAGGAATACTCCAAATCAAGATGTTAAAGTTTTCTGAAAAACAAAAGCTCATCCTCAAAATAGTTTTAAATAAATGTCTCTGACTAGAACATTTCATCATTCTGGTTTAAATGGACACAAGCTTATTTAGACAACAGAAAAAGCAACAAGCCAATTAAACTCGTTGCTTTGGATATATATATATGAACTATAGCATGCAAGTGTGACAGACCATTATATACAGGAATACACAACTTGAACAATAACTCGCTTTAACAGAGCCCACCAGCCTAAATAAATGCCCTACCATCTGCAACGAAAAGCCATTCTGTTACAACAGTACTATAAATCTCAAGTAATTATTTTTTGAAGTGTAAGGAAGAGCCTTCTAATATTTATAAACAAAATAAATATCAAGTGCTATTTTTTAAAAAGCTAAGATGATAATATCTTTAGTCATCTATTAGAAGGAGCCCATGCAAATCCAACAGAGTCCAGATGTTTCAAAAAGGAAGAATGAACCCATTTGCCAACACACAGAAATAAAGTCCCTTGTGTGAGGAAATACCAGCTAACCTGGAACTATCAAAGAACCACGCGCATCCCAAAACAGATCAACTAAACCAGCGAATTCCCTAACTCTACTATTTGTCAACTACTAAAATACATATTTTGGAGAACAAAAATCAAGCAATCCAGATTTTCCTCACTTCCAAAAAAATATTTTAAAATCCTACACTGTTTACAGTGCAACAATCTTAAGAGGAAAACACTGAACATAGGTATTTCTTTGCCAGATCAATTTTAATTATTACTACTTTGATTGCTAGTAATTAAAACGCAAAAGAAAACTAACTAACATTAAGTCTCTAGAAACAGCAGGAATACAACTACAGAAATAAGGAGCGTGACACGCTTCCCACAGCTTGCACCAAAACCACAGATTTACAAAAACCTCGTGCAATACATACCTTTTCTAAAGAGCAATTAGAACAGGAGCCGTCAGACACCCAGCCACTAGCAGCTTTTACTTTTGCTGTGCTTTTTGTAGGACTCTTTTTCACACTGTCGCGTAGGTTTATAAATTTTCCTCTGTGTTTGGAGGACACTGGCAACGTGGATGAGCTAAATGAGCTACGGATGCTCAGTGCCCGCTGCGGGTGCTGGGAAGGCTGCTTTGGCTGCACGTGAAGATTGTTATGTATTTCCATCCTCGGGCTTCTCATTACATCAGTGAGCTTGAGCATTCCCATTTCACCACCATCTGTGGCACCGCAGTATTTGTAGTCATGACAGGGAGTTGTCATGAAACTAGCAAGACAAATAGTCCTTTTTTGCAAGGGAAAAAAAAAAACCAAACAAAACCCCACCAAAAAAACAGAGGGGAAATAAACCAAAGTATTGCTTCCTGAGAAAGTTCAAAATATGCTTGTTTTCTAGGTTATGGTCAAGGTTAGGGTCATAGGAAGAAACACTAAAGGCTGGTTTTGCTAGTACTGCATGCTGCATACTCTCTCACTCTATTTAAAGAGCACCATTGAACCACCACACAGCAGTCAATTTTGCTGAGGATAAATAATCAATACAATGCACAAATTATTGAATAGATGGCAAAAGTAATCTATTTATTAAAAAGAAGTTATGAAAGGTTATAGTCATTTTCTTTCTTCCATAAACTCCTACTATCCTTAAACCACCTCAAAACTTCTCCAAGCTGTACATCTAGAAAATTTTAATATACCAATTCCTGCCCTTTTCTGAACACTTCATGAAGGCTGAAAACTAATGAATTCAAAGCAGCCTATGATGGTAAGTATAGAGTTTGTGAACAGGCAGATACACTGTACAACAGCTCAACATCAGACTTACAAAAAAAACTCTCAATTTGTTCAGACCATAACAAGAATTACTTTAATAATTTAACAGTTGCATTTCCATGAAATACAGGACTGTGAGACCACAATTTCAAGGTGTACATGGCTTTAATTAAAAGCTAAAAAAAAAGACACTTAAATGAACCTGAGTTCTTTATTATTTTATTCATTCAGTTTTTAATGCTACAGATGCATGATTTCTATAGTGCATGTTTACCCCAATTTTCAAAACAAAAAGCTCTAAAACAACTCCTAGCCCCTAAAAACCAAAACACAACAACTAAGAGAACCCCAAACACACAACAAGGAGCTAGTTTGATTTAATCCTGCTGCAGAGTATTTCAATTTACCAGCAGGATTTTGAATGAGTCATTCTACAAAGAAGGATCAAAAGTTTGTATCCCAGAGTCTCTACAGAAAAGCTGACAGCTAAACAGACACCTATCTTCCCAGCTTCACAGAAGGAAAGTTCAAGTTAGTGGCCATGCAGTTTTCTCAACAGCAGACACACAGCTGGGTATAGTAAGAATGAAGGATGCCCGCTGTAGGAAACACAGCTTGGTTAGGTCTGCTGTACTGTGTTTGGATAAAATGGAGAGGCTTCAGCAGCTGAAACCTGGTTATTCCCCCTCTCACTGCATGCTTTCCTACAGTGAATCTGAATATTTATATGAGTCAGCATAATATTTACACACAGAACAGAAAACCAGAAATACAGATCTAAGTACAAACATTTCCAGTTATTTATAGAATGGATATTAAGAAATAAATAGAAACTGACAGATGCTCTTCTAATCACCAAGAGCTGCCATGTCTCATCTTCTACCCAGAATGGATGTAATCAAGAGCTACATAACATATCATTAGGGCAATATTCATAAATGCAGAGACAGAAAGGTTTCTGGCCAGTGACAGGAAGCTGGGAATACCAACGTTTGTGGGCTTGTGTATGGTAGGTATGTCTTTTGCCTTTGAAGCACCAGAGGGCTGGAGGACTGTTCCCCACACACATCTATCTGGGCAGACGCACACGGGTTGCCCTATGATGGACAACCCAAGAATCTCCAGGTTTTGTTACTGAGGGGCAAAGGCAGAGGGGAAGGTTAAGTATGTCCTGAATGCGCATACAGGTAAACAGTGCAAAATTCCCCAGCCTGCAGGGATTATGCAGGTGGAGGCTGGGTCTTCTGTCAAAGCCCTGGTATCAGCATCAGTGTCAGCATCCTCTTTGGCAACAGCGTGCCAGCTGGCTGCTTTTGTAGATCACAAACATTTTTTATTTCCAGATTTATAATCAAGATCGCAGATGTTTAGCAGGCATTTTGCTTATGTATCAGTACTCTACTTTCTACTGAGCATGGCATTGCCTAATTCCTAAAATGAAGAAAGGAAGCAAGGGGTTTTGGGCCTAAGCCTTTTGTCTAGAGTACTTATTAAATTCCAAAATAGGTGATGTTCCTGATTCAAAAGGAACATCTGATTCCTGGAGGCATCAACTTTGCTGAAAACATGTAGACCAAACAGCCTCTCGATTAAAAAGATAATCAGCTTTGAAGCATGCTAAGTGAGAAAGTGAAGACAAGGTGGGGGAGACACTGGATACCATATTCTTGGAAAACCAGTTCTCCGGCTTCCTAGATTCTCCTCCAAACAAGAAAGAGGAAGACACAAGGTGGAAGATGAAACAAAGTAATTCACATCTCTATGGTGTACCTTCAGACATACTGACTTCAGTGGCAAAAGAATGAAGATGATGTAGCAGATAAGTGGTAACAGCACAAGGTTTTTTACGGAAGTCCTCAGGCCTTTGGTCCCTGAGATGGTATCAGTAAGGGATCAATAATTAAAACAAAAACTTGAAGGCACTTGTAGTTCAAGTACCAAAATGCAGCCAAGGAACAGGAGGTACAGGCAGAAAACCTAACTCATCCAGGGCTATATGGTGTGCCAGGGCAACTGCCAGTGAAAAAGCTTAGCCTGCACGGAAACTTCGTGTTACACAAATATGGAAAGTGAACACAACATCTTGGTCAAAAAATATATGCAAAGAAGAAAGGAATATATAATCAGTGTGTAGGCAAGAAGAACGATTTTAAAAGAGATTAATCAGATATTTAAGAGTCATTCTGCCAATTCCACTCACACATGGAAGGTAAGTCAGAGCCTGCCTTGCAGTTGCACTGGTTGGAAGAAACAAAGTGCCAAAGCAGTGGGACGTACGTGTAATTCCAAGGAAGAGAAAAAAGCCCTTCTGTAACTAAAGCTGCGTGGGCTTGGCACATCACCTTTGGACTGCAGAAAGCTTCAACCCACAAGGGTTCTCTGCAGACTGTATTAATTACCAGTAAGAACTGCTTTGCTCTAATATCATGCACCAAGTGATTTTTTTTTTAAAATAACCAGAGGGGGTTCAGGATCAGGTTGTGCTTTCAAATTACATACTAACTCTGAACAATTTGTTGCTAGCACAAATCTGAATCATCAATATTTCATTCTTTTAAATTACTACATCAAATATACGGTGCACACTTCTCTGCAGCAATCTTAACATGCCAGTAACCTGTTACAAGTAGTATTTCCTCAAGAATAGTATCTTTCTACATTCCATAACACTCAATAACTGGATAGCAACAATACCTGTGGAAAGGGAAAACAGCACTTATATCTGACCACCAATGTCTACTGCAAAGGTCTTTTCAATAGCCAACTTCTATGACTTCAAAAAGCAATTTAGTAGCTGGGAGAATCCTCCAAAAATAATTCTGCATTTCACGCCTCCCCACTGCCTTCAAGCAGATAGCAGAAAATCAGCAACCTGTGTTAACAGGACTTGACTGATGAAAACAAGCCCATGTCCCTTACCTCTTCCTGAAAGCGGGAAATAAAATACCTTCCAAATTGAATAAAACCTTAAAAGTGGTAGGAAGAAACAATTTTGACTTGATACCCAGTGACAAAGCTGAACATAAGAGGCATAAGTTATCTATCTCTAGAAAGAAAGTAAAGCCCAGCAGCGCAGTTTAGTATCTTTTCTCTGACTATGTCAGAGAATGCCACCGGACATTTTGCCAGACAGGTCTGCTGCTTCAACAACTTGGCATCCATTTGCCTCAGAATTACAGAGTTGATACACAACTAATCACACCTTCAGAGCCTGGGGGCTATTTGGTTGTAGAGCAAAACACAACTGCCAGCCACCCTCCTTCATAACGCATGTTTGCAGTACGGTGCCCTGAGCACACAGCTAGCTTCAACACCAATGCATCACCCTCTGCCATGTTCCTCCCCAAGTGAGCACCAGCTGTGGCCTGGGCAGTCCTCAGCATCAGGATGTCAGTAGCTTCAGTTGTTACACAGTACATTTAAGAGATCCATATTTTTCGTGAGTGTATTTCTCCAGGACTTTGAACTAAACGTAGCACCATGAGGATTTGGAAATAAGACCCAGGACAAGTATTTCCCTACTGCCAGAACTACATCTCACAGAAATCCAACTTCAAAATCACCAAGTTTCCCAAGAGCTGAAGAACTGTAAAACTTACTGCATGTAAGCAATCATTTAAACATTGACTTGAAATTCCAAACTATGTTCATATATCGAAACGGCACACAAATCAGACGCACTATTGTGCTGCATATATCTGAATTCTGAGAACCACAAGGACTCAAGGCCCAATTCTACCCAGGCACGAGTACTGCCATCGCTTGTCTAGAGGGTAAGTACACTCAGTACAGAGGATAGGAAGCAGAACCACCAAAAAAAGAGTATCATTAACACAGCATGACTCGAGATTTCCCCTCTCTACACATTTGTTATTTTTTTCACATGAGAAAGTTTCTGTCTTATCAAGAGACCATTACTTTGCTTTAAAAATGCACTTCCCACCCAATGAACTCTCATGCCCACATTGCTCAGCATGTCAGTAGAGGAACTTCTCCAGTGGCTGACATGGACACCATATCTATTGCATACACAGTGACTAAAAACCAAATTTAAGACACACACAATTTTTTTCAGCTAACCACTCATGCTTATAAATTTGTGACAGCATTTGGACAGTGTGTACTTTACGGGGCTGAAGGTGTTGCTCAGATTCTCCTATCAAAGTCAGCATACTCTATACTGTTTTTCAACCATAATTTGATTTACCACAAACAAAAATCTTAGGAAGGACTGGCTAGGGTAAATGATAAGCTTAATTAAGATGTCCTCACTCCACAGGTGATTGCAGTGAGGCCTGCCTATGACAACCTGCACTGACAGGACAGAGAACTTTTGGCTTCAGACCCTCCTACCCCTCTCAAGGGTTCCCTCTTGTTCTTTGCCATGATGGAGCAAAAGCCAATTCCCATGGTCGCCCAAGGATGAAGGAATAAAAATACCTAGATTTCCAATAGATACTATCCAGGTCTCTCCAAGGAGAGTTTGGACAGAAAGCACAGAAACAAAGCAGCTGAGTCTGAAGCCCGTCAGGGTATGTCTACATGAGGATGGGGTGGGTCAAGTACATAAGAGTTTTACTAAGGGATTTTGAAGACAGGAAAGCCATCCTGGAGCTGTGACATCAGTTCAGTAAGAACTCTAACAAAGATAGGAAAGTTTTTCTGGATTCCCAAAAGGAACAGGTTTATCCACCCAGCCCTTGAAAATTAAAAAGAATAGTCGGAATGCCTGTAGCTTTACTTTAGATCTCACTTTTTTCAGCGTAAACCATGGCTCTTGAAAAATCCTATCTAAGCAAGCACTCTATTTTATAAAGCCACACAGCTAGCATGCTAGATATGGCTGAATTATAGGGGTTATCTGGTTGGTGGTTGGTTGTTGCGGTTTTTCAACTCAGTCGACAAATTGATTCTCTAACCTAGATTCCTTCTCAAACCCCACAGCATTTTACAATGAACTCAAATGAACTCAGAACATAAATAAATAGCTAAATAGCTCTGAAGGCAAAAAACAGTGAAAACAGAGTATCAGAAAAATCACAGATGGTGACTGGAACCTGAACTGATTTAAAGACAAATAAACAATTTATTTACTGACAATTTTTTATTGCAGTCTTCCTTTACCAAAACAATCCAGCAACACAGGACAAGACAGACTGCCCAAGAGTTTGTGGGATAGAAGTTCTACTGCAGCAAAAGTAGAGCTTTGTGTAGGAGATAAAGGGACCTCCACAAAGCAGAACTGGGGAACCTGGAACTACAAAACTCTCACCACCACATTCACACAGTATCCAGTGGTTGTAAAACTTGTAGGTGCTAAGAATGTTACACAAATATAAACAACAGTCTCAAGAGAACAATAGTTTTGACAACCCACCTCTCATGTATCTGTCAGGATCTAGAAATGGACACTTACAGACTTGATTTAACATCACAGACAAGGTTTCAGAGAATGGAGACCACCACTGTCCACGTCTTAACGTCTGGTGTTCAGAAAGATGTACTTCACTCAAACTAATCTGTCCTGCCAAATCTCTACAGCACTGCTTAAACGGTTGAATCTCAAGTCGTATTTCAAATCCATATACGAAATGCACACAAAGTTAATACTCATTTTAATAAGGTAATTTGTGACTTTTGTTTGTCAAATATGAAATTAGTATCTTGGCACTAAATCCTATGCAGCAGATTAGTCATCTGTATTCACCAAGCAATCTAGCACTCTAAGCTCAAAACAGAATTACAAGGCTCCTCATTTAGGTTTGTAAGTGTTATTGAGAATGAATTTAATGCATTTAATTTGCAACTTAAAGTAAGGCCTAGAAAGCTCCATTTAAATAACATCAGCCTTAAGAATAGTAGCTTTCATTATAATGCTAAAGAGCCCGCAAATAAACTCAAGCAGGGTTTCAGCATCAGAAAGAGACCAGGCAAAGAGAAAATGTGTTCTAAGACTTTAATATAGAAAAATAAGGGCAGGTCAAGGGTGTCAATATTTTCGGGTTTTAAATTCACAGTAGAAAGGGTAGGCTGTGGCATGGACCTGACCTGTGATAGACTCTGTTCAGTCCTGGGAACACTATTAAATCAAAATACAATAATAAAGGTTGGTTACTGTTTACATGCTTTAATGGATGCACACTTCTTATAAGCACTAAGAACACATCATTCCCAATCATTCATAAATTATACAGGGAAAAATTAAGTCCTCTTCATGTTTATTTTGCTCTTCATAATTCAGTCAAACGGCAAGATACCCTATACCTAATCTCGCGCTGATACTAGGATGCAATTGCTCTTGATACTAGAAATGCAGCTGATAACTCTCAAAACTATCCCACCACTCTGCTCAGAAATGCCTACAAAAAAGCCTTTTTTCTTTTTTTTTTTTATAATTGTGTAAATCTATAAGAAACTTATGAATAAAATGTGCAAATGATGCATGTTACCCTCACCTTATCTAAATTGCCATCTATTTTTTCTTAAGGATAAGAAGCATTTGGGTTCACTTACAGCACTCCACTGCCCTCGAAGTATTTATGTGTATAGTCTTAAAACAACAAGTAATGAAGTGATCTGAAGAAAGGTATTGAATCCAAGCTATAGCTTTCCATTTTATGACAAGTATTTATTATTTGAGTGACAACTGTATTATTCTGTGATCAATCTATTATCAGTCCTAAGATCTCTTTATAAAAATAAACACATTTGCCCTAAAACACTGAGCAAGAGCAGAAGGTCATTTATATCACATTAGTGAACAGCAAACAGAAAACTACACAAGAAAAGCCATCAATCACAACCCATTAATTAGAGTTCATTAGCTTTCTCAGGATGTAAATGTGAGAAAATTTGGGGAAATTAATGACCTGATTTACACATAATGTGGCTTTATACTAAAGCCACTCCTTACTGCACTTATAAAAAGCTTCACACACATAAGCAGCCTTCACGCGTGCTGCGCCCTTCCCAAACACGGACTGTTTCACTAGAGGTCAGCCAGCTTTACACTGCCAGCCAGATGCTTTGCCTTTTCATCGCTCAGAGCTAAGGCTCCCGTCTTTACCATGCAATCACTAGCTAGGTACCTCATCTGGTCTTATTCATTCTTACACCATGGAAACACTGGAAGCTCCTCAGACTTGCTTCCATGACAACATGCAATTATAATACAATCTCAAAATAAATACCATTATACAACACATCCAGGCACTAGAATGACTCATAGGAGCCCTGCATCATTTCAGCAAAATAGGCACCTTTTCTGTAGTGTCAAACACTCATTGTCGTCAGCAAATTAAAATACTATAGAAGTTATAACAGGTTTAATGCCTAGTATTACTTGAGCAAAACATTCACTCTACTAGTAAACAAAGACTGGGTTTTTTTTCCTTACAATGCTGTTTTCTAAAAATTTCTAAAGATTCCAGCACTTCAGTATAAACTAGGAAAGAATACAGCCTTATGCAATCTTGCAGTGAGAAAACAAACACATGTATAATTTTAAGTTTAAAGCACTGACTGAAATCATCATGTTTTTACAAACAAGGTTTACATACACTGATTTATGGTCTGCAATAATCCATAGGCATTTTATCTGGCTTTTAAGCTAACAGCACCATAGAAACACAAGTCAGAAGTGATCAGATTTATTTTTACCAATGCTGATCAGACAACTAAACTAAGGGTGCACATACACATAGGTCAGCAGGAGTTGCTCAACCACTCAAGCAGAGCAGGAAACCTAAGCCAGTTGCTCTGAGCTCCATACAAACCAGCCTGTCCATCCTGGAACTAGGACTTGAATTTACCATTCAGGAAAAACAAAACAGGATTCATCAGATCCTCAACATTACAACAAACTATTTAAAGAAAATTTTGCAGTTTCATTTTATAATTCCAACAAAACTATACAACACAATTCTACTAAAGGTTCAACACTGAGAAGCTAGTAGACATCAATGAAAACCTTTGAACACAGTTTAAAACGAAAAAGAAGGGAGGCTACAGCCAGTGTTGATTTATCTCCCTACCTCAGTTACTCAAAAAAAAAAAGACAAAAAGAACACTTTCTTCATTCTTTCATCCTCAGAACAACACAATACCAAGCTAAAAATCCACCTCTAGCCACACTGTTATAGCAGTGGTCCAGCCACGAGAAGGGTATTTCCTTAGCACCTGAATTCTGTTTCCAGTACTGGTTTCCAATAAAAATTTTTAAGCAAACTGCAAAAGAGGTGCCATAACCCCAACTCTCCTCCCTCATCAGGCTCCAAACAAGCTGAAGCTGATATTTCAGTGTTGAATCCTTGCCACTACAAGACTGGCCAAGTCCATGAAAATTCATGGATTCAGGGTTATTAAACACATAAGTTATCTCCAGGTCTTAGAACCCCCACAATGCAACAGGCAGAATCTCTGAATGCCCTCAGAGGAAGCAACATACCTATTTGTCCTGGGTTTATACTCTTCCCCAGCTCTCTGCTCCAGCTGCTGCTGGAAGCACAGCACCAACTTGACAGACATCCCAGCATTTTTCTTTTCCAGCAAGCAAAAATGTAAGTAGAAAATTGTATTTTACAGTATCTTCTACTTCATCTGATTATGACTGGTGAAGGACAAAAATTGGGAAGACTTAAGCAGTGCAAAACCAGTAAGAACAAGCAGGTAAAGAAACAGGGGTGAAAGATTGAAAACTACAAAAGAAGAAAGTGGGCTCATGTAAATTTAAAAGCAAATTAAGTGGTAATGCTATAAATAACTACTTAATTACTTTACATTTCAAGAATGAGAAAACAAAATGTGTCGTTTATGCTGGTTACTGAAGCTTAAACCCAAATTAGCAGCTGTCAAATAAATTTTCCAAGTCCTGCATTAAAATAAAGTCAGTGGCAGTAATAACATATGGTATAAAAATTAACAACAGACAAAAACCAAACTGCCAGCACTTCCCCCATTTCCAATTGCATCAGAGCACAGGATGATTCTGTAAGACATACTGCAATATACCTACTGGCCTTAGAGGGCAAGGCAAGGCAACCACAATGTTTCTGATTTAGCCATGCCTCAGACAACAGTATGGAATTCACCTGTTACTTGTTTTCTTAATCATCTTCTATGAAACCACGAATCTAACCACTAAGCCCTTCCCAGATTTCCTCTGATCATCTCATGACTGATGCATCACTCAAGCTCAATCTATCAGATGGCATTTTCTTCAGAAGCTTGGAGATCTCTAGGTCAGATGATCATGAGCACAGTGTGACACACAAACACCAAAAACTGAGGTTTGATTCCCTGTATTTAACTCTCATATCACCAAGCTTCATAACATCCTCCAGAAATTTATCAAGGAGATATTTTTCCCCTTAGTGCAATTTATTCAGAGATATCAAAACAACACAATGAACTACAGACGCAGGCAAATTGTTCTGATAGTTCATGCCCCTCTCCAGTAAAAATCTGCACCCCTCACAAACAGTAAAAACTGCCATACTGGAAGGGAGCAAAGGCCCAACCAGTCAAGAATCTTACTAACAGCAAACACTGATAGATGGGCAAGCAGGCATATGCCCAGTAATTTTCCCAGAAAGCCATCTCAGAACCTGACAGTCAAGGTCTCCCTGAACCACTGTCTAATAGCCACCTGCCCTTTGCAAATCTACTTAACTCCATTTTGAAGTATTCTCTCTCTGAGCTTTCTCTTCTCCACAGCATTTTGTGGCAGTGACCTTCAGAATTTCAGCAAAAGTTTTACCGGACAGTTGTGACATTTAGAATTAGAGAATTAATAAATCAAACAGAGAACCTTCTTAATTATTTTTTAAAGGCTCTATCATATTCTCCTATACAGATTTATTTATTTTTAAATTAACCATCCCTATACATAACAAGATTATTCCTCTTAGTACTTTACCACCCTTTTGCTTTTTACTTGCATTATATCCTTTCTAAGACAAGGAAAACAGAACCCCACATAAAATTCAAGATACAGATAAATAAGATAGATACTCAGTATCATGTTCTGTGTTACTCTACTACTTCTTTAGTAATACCTAACACTTTGTTCATCCTTTTTACTACTACAGAGTACTTCGGTGATTTTCTCAGAAAAGCACCAGGGACAACTCCAAAATCTCTTTCTGTAATAGAAATACTTTATTTATAGCCTATCACACACAGAATTATCCTTCTAACTCTGTTCCTCATTTGTTATTGTACAAGGAGTGTCACCAGCTATGTCTGTGCCTAGTCAGGCTGGTTTTGGCTGGGCTAGGTAGTATTCTTCATAGTAGCTAGTATAAAGTTGTGCTTTGGAACTGTGCTGAACAGATCTAAGATGCTTTTGTTGTTGCTGAACAGTGCTGACACAGAGCCAAGGCCTTTTCTGCTCCTCACCCCACCCCACCAGCAGTAGGCTGGGGGTGCACAAGAAGCTGGAAGGGGCACAGCCAGGACAGCTGACCATAGGGATACTCCATACCATATGACGTCATGCTCCATATGTGTCTGGGGAAGCTGTCCAGGTGGGATCACCACACCAAAACAGACCGAGCATCAGATATGGGGGTTTTTCTGTGCAGGTGGTAAAGCATTTGTGATTCAGCTGGGGTTTTATATTTATTTAAATATATACTTTTATATTATTTAATATTTTTATATAAATAAAAATACAGACTTATTACTGTCTTCCTTTGTTATCTCAAGCCATGACTGTGAGGGTTTTCTTCCACTCTCCTCCCCATCCCAGTGAGGGAAGAGTGAGCGAGCAGCTGTGCAGTGCTTCGTTACCAGCTGGGGTTAAACCACACCACTATTCATTCACTTGTGTTTGCTATTTTCTGCAGATAAATTATTTTCAGGTTACCTAAACTAAAAAGCAAACCACAAAACAAAACAAAAAACCCACCACACACCAAACAAACAGAAACAAACCAAAAAACTCCACTAATAAACAAACATACCACCAATCACACCCATCTACCTCACAGCAGCCCCCACCTCCCCAGTGCAGAACAATCACAAATATGACTCTCTGGGAGTCCAGTCCCAGTTAAAGGGATGGATTTTAATCAATTGCAAATTTACTAAACACCCTTCACCTTTATTTCACGGCATCATTAATTTCAACAGCCTTTGATCCAAGAATCATTACAATGACCTCCTGAAGACCACATGTTCCCATGTATCTTTTTATCTACATGTTTCAAAGCCGCCTAGAGAATCTGTGAGTCCTTATCTTCTCCTTGAAACAAGCAGCTGACTTAAAAAAAAAATCCATTTATCCATCTACGTATAATTCTTTTTTAATAATAAAGAATTCCTCAAAGTTTGTACAATAAGGGAATCAGACCTGCTCAGCTGGGGTCTCAGACAGTACAGCTTAGCTCCTTCTAAAGAGAGCATCATATTTGCCTTTTTTAAAGTTTTTATTCTACCCAGTTTAAACAAAAAGGTCAGACACAGCACAATAGACCATTCAGTCATATTAAACACAAGTTCCTTAAAAAATCCTGAACAAATGTCATCTCCTATTGATCACCTGTGCCTCTTACCACATTAATTTAAATTCTCTTCATGTGAGTTTTATTGTTAATACAGTAAAATGAGTCATGGGAGCTGCTCCGAGCTCAAAGGTGGGACAGCCCTCAATGGTTTTTTTGCCTGGAGGTATAGGCATCTACTCTGACATTCAACAACTACTTGGGAATACAGTCTTAGGTCCATACTATCACCACCTTTACAGTCAATTTGCGTACCACTTGATTTAGCACCTAACTACTGACATGCTGCTCTAATGAGACTTAATGTGCTCAAATTCTAAAAAGCTGTTCACAGAATTTTCCCCCATGGTTTTCATCTTTTTTAAAATTACAGTTAAAATAAAAATTAAAAGCAGTAGTAGAAGGAATGTAATAAGACAGATTTAAAAAAAAAAAATCAACTACTTTCCAGTATTTTACAGCTTCCAAATAGCAGTTTAAAGTCATTATATTTGATATTGAATCAGAGATTCTGTGATCTATTTTGACATTTTCAAGCACAAACTTTATTTGTCATTTTGCTTTTTACATAGGAAGTACTAATTTATGACCCTGACTCAGCAGCTACATTATGTCCCACTAAGCTTTTAAAATGCTTATATTAATATACTACTTTAAAATTAACTTTTCATCTAAGTTTGTCTAGCTTCAGTTCCCTAACATGGAACGCAGATGCTTTTTCATACTAAGTAAACAAGCTTTTTAGTTTCCCAAATCTATCCCTATATCAAATCATCTCTTTCCTTTGGATGAACTAAGCAGAGGTTCTTAGGTTTCTAAATTTAAAGAGGTCTTCCTGAGCACCATTTACAATTATAAACCCTTTTCTGAACACTCCCTATTAATCAGGATCCCTTTTCAGGCCAGGATTTCAGACTGGAGACTGTACATGCTACAGACAGAACCCAGAGATCCCTCTCTCCCCTTCTCCAAAGGGAAAGCTGAGTCCCTTCTCACCTGCTACATCACAGAATCACAGAATAACAAGGTTGGAAAAGACCTTTAAGATCATCAAGTCCAACCACTCACATCCTAAACTAAACCATATCCCTAAGTACTTCATCTACCCTTTTTTTGAACACATCCAGGGAAGGTGACTCAACCACCTCCCTGGGCAGCCTGTTCCAGGCCCTGACAATTCTTTCAGTATAAAATTTTTTCCTAACATCCAATCTAAACCTGCCCTGGCCCAGCTTCATGCCATTCCCCCTTGTCCTATCACCTGTCACCTGACTGAAGAGACCATCACCTATCTCTCTATAACCTCCCTTCAGGTAGTTGTAGGCGGTGATAAGGTCTCCCCTCAGCCTCCTCTTCTCCAGGCTAAACAGCCCCAGCTCCCTCAGCCGCTCCTCATAGGATTTGCCCTCCAGCCCCTTCCCCAGCCTGGTTGCCCTTCTCTGGACTCGCTCCAGGACCTCCATGTCCTTCTTGTGGTGAGGAGCCCAGAACTGGACACAGTACTCGAGGTGTGGCCTCACCAATGCCCAGTACAGGGGCACAATCACCTCCCTAGGCCTACTGGCCACACTGTTTTTGATACAAGCCAAGTTGCCATTGGCCTTCTTGGCCGCCTGGGCACACTGCTGACTCATATTCAGCCTGCAGTCACCCAACACCCCCAGGTCCTTCTCTGCCTGACAGCTCTCCAGCCAGTCCCCCCCAAGCCTGTAGCGCTGCATGGGGTTGTTCTGTCCCATGTGCAGCACTCTACACTTGGACTTGTTAAACTTCATCCCATTGGTCTCAGCCCATTGGTCCAGTCTGTTCAGATCCCTCTGAAGAGCCTCCCTACCCTCAAGCAGATCAACACTTCCTCCTAGTTTAGTGTCATCTGCAAACTTAGTGAGGGAGCATTCAATCCCTTCATCGAGATCATTGATAAAGATGTTGAACAAGACTGGACCCAGCACTGAGCCCTGGGGGACGCCGCTCGTGACCGGCCTCCAACTGGATTTTGTTCCATTCACCACCACCCTTTGGGCTCGGCCATCCAGCCAGTTTTTAACCCAGCTGAGGGTCCACCTGTCCAGGCCAGTGGCAGCCAGTTTCTCAGTCAGAATGCTGTGAGAAACGGTGTCAAAGGCCTTACCAAAGTCCAGGTAGATCATATCCACAGCCTTCCCCTCGTCTGGTTAGCTAAGAAAAACAATCACAGTTTACTTACTAAATTACATCTTCTTTGAAGTAGAACTGTACACCAGAAGCAAAAGCAATCTCTATTGTGCTGCATGCTGTTATGAAACCTAATGCTATTACCTGAGAGGCACATAGAACAAGATGCTCACCTACCTTCTGCAGGCACAAGTCTTACACACGCAATTCTAAATAAGCAAATACACACACTGTGAGGCAGCACTGATAAAGAGGATAAAGGAGAAGAGGCTAGAAGACTTGTCCAAAACATTGCCAGGTATGACACAAACATGGGAAGAGACTGAAGGTTCCACGGTCAAAAGAAAAATCCTGCATCCCATAAAATACCCTAAGTTGTGTTAGAAGACTGACACAACTACATAGAAACTAGTGTCCAGTAACAATAGTACTAACCTCCACACAGTTTAAAAAACAATGGTAACATAAAATTAAAAAAAATTCTTTCACCTGACAACAAGGACATAAAAAAGTGAACAGGCATTTCTGTTTTACCAATATCCTGGTGAAATTTAAAATACTGTGTCCTGACTCTTTCTTCTTTTCTATGAAAAATAAGGATATGAGGATCTGGTGTTATTTAAATCACTGCTTAGATGAATCATTTTGCAAAGGAGACTGTTGCAAGGGACCAGGATAGGCACTGGAAACAGCTTAATGAAGTAAAAGGCTAAAAATTCAGAAATGCCAAGATCAGGGAGAGAAAATGAGTCAAATGTCTGTTATCTGCCTGGAGAACACATCAGCTCAACTACATCCTAACGTGCAGCTAAACACCAGGAGAAAAAGAAAACAGAAGAGCAGCAAATGCACAACAGAGACTGTAGAGCAAGCCTGATGTATGAGAGGAAATTCAATACTGACAGCCAAAGTCACATGGCACAGCAATAGTCAACAGACACCCTGAGGAATACCAAACTGGAAAATAAGTCCCAAAGTGCTTCAGTTGGTGTCAAAGATTTTTTATAATTACAAATGATCAGACACAGAAGGAAATCCTTGCTTTCCATTGACTGCAGTACTGCAGGGTGCTTTCTGATACCGAGGCCTTGTGTGTGCACAAAAACCTGGTACATGGAAGGGAGTCTGAAGTATTTCACAAGGCAAGTGACACAACTACACAAGTGTTCAGATTCCTGACAGTCTTCTAGGGGTTAAAGACCACCATATGGGCATGATTCATGACAGTACGTTAAAGAAAGGCAAGATCATCCCAATCCACTGAAACAAGTGCCACCCCCCACCCCACCTCCCCAGAGAAAAATGCCTGCTTTTCTGAAAAGCTCCTCAGTGTGGAACAGCTGGCTTCTGACCACCAGAAGGTGAGAATCAGACATGTTGGTTGAGTGAAAATTATAACTTAACTATAACAACTTCAGCATCTATTCCAGCAGCAGCTTCCAGCAGGTGAGGTTTGTTATCACTGAGGTACAGAGCACATACGTGGCTTGGGAAGAGTCAGGAGGCACTACTGGGCTTATTGTCTTGGAGTCCAAGCAGCTCCTGGAAGAAACTCATGTGAAGTGGTCAGTGATGATCACAAGTGAACTAAAGTTTCATTTAAGACACTACAGTTTTCTGTCAAAGAGACAACAATTTCATTTAAGGTTTTTTGGTTTTGGGGGGGGTGGGGGGGGGTTGTGTGTGTCATGATGGACTACTTTCACAGATATTAATTTTGACTGGTATAGAAATGACTGCTGCCAAAGCTTCTTTTGGCAAAACCAGAAAAGGCAGGTCCTCAAAAGGTATGTTTGGGATTCAGAGAAGACTTGCTAGGTGGTGGTATTTAAAAAGTCAGGTCTCAGTACTGAATTTGACCTCTATATTAGTTTGCTGAGCTTCCTTGACAGATGGCACAAGGTCATCAGTCTTTGATGTGAAACAGGAACATTCCTATACATTTTGAAAGGAATAAAATGGAGGTACTGAGACTCTGGCTTAACATGAACATGGCATCTGACAGGGTTGTTATGTCCTTCTTGGTCTACTAGTGCATTTGATACTGTTCTTGTTGCCTAATGTTCCAAAAGCCAGCATTGCAACTCCAGTGCCCTCTTAAGAATTATACCTGCTGAAACTTCATTACAGTGCTTGGTTAGCAAAGCATCTGTTGCAGGCAACAGTCACAGCTAATCAGAAGGATTTTCCTTGTTTTCTAACTGGGGAAACCTTGAAGTGTTCCTGAAATCATCTATAGAAATATGCAGTCTTCACCTGAATGATATTTGGGAGGGCATACCAGAAACAGCATTAAAGGAACTGTCCTTCCTCAAGGGAGGAAAGCATCCACTGGGACCTTTCTTTCAAAGCCATTACATGACAAGCTAAGTGTGAATGATAATGTTATACTAAATAAACAAGGATGAGGCACATGAGATGCAACACAGAGAGGTGGATGCTTTCCTGACATTTTCATCTTTTATGGATTGCCAAAGTAATATAAAAAATTAACTGTACTAGAAATGCTTCACCATGTGCTTGTGCCTGAAGTTCAGCAAACAGCAACATGTCAAACATGAGTTTGAACTCGCTGCCTGGGAGAGTGGTGAAAGACTCATTCTTCAGTCAGACTGTCATGCCCAGGTGATGGTTACAGTTGTGTGCGTAGCCCAAAGAGGTGAGCTTAGTCAAAAAGAGTTCATGCCTTGCAAAGACATCTTTATAAAGGGATCTACAGAGAGGCACATCTGGCATTTGACAACAGCTGCACAACACATTCTTGATTCCATGCACTGAAATGCTTGGGAGGCTGACTTGGTGTCAAGGTGTAAGCTACAAAACACAGCACTATGTAGGTCTCAAAATGTATCAGTAGTACAAAAGAAAACTGATCTCAAGAGATGGTAGAATAACACCTATTAAACAGGAGTCACTGGTTATTATGCGAGAATAAACCACACTATGAAACTCAGATGAAGATAGGGAAGGAAGAGATACAAATTAGGAGTTAATTTAACACTGAGTAGTTCACAGAAAGTAGGGCCATTTCCGAGAACTAGAAAAAAGTTCTGACAAAAGATAAAACAATTCAAACTTTCATATCAATACCTGAACCACAGAAAACACCCTTCAGAAAAAAGAAAAAAAAACCCAACAAAAAAACCCACACACAACAGAAAAACCCAAATGCAACCAAAAAACCAGAGAGCTCGAGATCCTTTCTGCTTCCTGAAAATTTTAATAAGTAAATTCAAGTACCTCCTTGGTTTTGGAGTACAGGGGAAAGCAGTGACCACAACAGAAGTTCTAGAAAAGAGAACCAAATTATTCTCAAAAGAGACTGCCTAGCTAGTGTGCACAAAGGCTTCAGTTTCACTTGGCTAACAAGATAACAATTTCCCTCCTTGACTTATAAGTCTCAGAGGCTGTGGACACAGAGTTTGCCAAGACTCAGAGCTGGGTATAACCTAAAACTCTTAAGCTGCACAACAAAGGTTATCATGTCAGCTCTCAAACATGGATGCAGATCATTCTAAAAGACAAAGTCATGTCTTCTAAAAGCACCTGTCACTTCTGTTGCATTGGCTTCTTCCAAGTAAAAGAAACATCCTACACATCCTTAATCATAATTGAGAGCACTTTTGATGATGCAGACCAAAACACAAGAACAGGAAGGAGATGGTATTTGCTTCAGATTCAGTGGTTCTTTCCGTCAGACAGTTATTTACTTCATAATTGTATTAACTGAAACATACAGCAGTGTTGGCAGCAAAACAGAAATGGTATACTACAGGAGCCATGCTGGAGCTGTTCAGTAAGCTGACAGCCTGGCAAAAGACACACTGGCCTGTATTTGACTTTAAAAACACTTTGTCAATCAATACAAGCCTCCACTGAGAGGGCAACTATCCCAATATAAAGTAGCCAAGTTATGTAATAGACCTAGAGAGCTCTACCTCTTCCACAGGCTCCCATGCACTTGGCTTCACATGGCAAGACTCTCTTAGTCCACCGAAGTTAATCTGTTGTCTTCAACACCAGCTAATAAAAGGGGACCCAGTGCCTGCCTTCCCTGAAGGTTCAGGGTCCTGGGCACGACAGAGAGAGATGACAGAAAGCCCCTGCCATAGCAGTTGTACTCCAAAAGCAAAACATTGTGTTACTTTCTCCATTGCTTCCCTGAATTCTGAGTCCTTCTGGAAAAATGCAATTTTCTTGAGATAAAATGGAACAGAAATATGAAGAAATTCTGTTACGAACTCTGAGAGAGACAGAACAAGAACTGTGAGAGAACAGGTGAGAGAAGGGGGACCTAAGCCCCTCTAGCAGCAAGAAGTACCTGATGGTTAGTCAGAGCACCGGTTCAGTTTCCATTGTTGCCGTGCTGCAAGTGATTAACTTCAATAACACACAGCACATGTCACCAGTAAAGTCAGTTAAACTTCCCTACTCCTGTAACTTCTTCATCAGCTTGTTAAGACAAATCCTGCCAGTAAAGAACATTACATTATGCCAGCCATTGCATAATGAAATCCCAGTTTCATCTCTGAACTTGAGGAGATGCAAAGTTTAATACTGTTCATAAAACATACCATCTCTTGTGACAGATCCTGACATACCCAAGACATTTAATAGTTAAACTACTATCAATTGTTTGAACTTTATCCTCCTGCTGCACGTTCCAGGTTTAATTCCATTTCTTATATTAAGCCCCGACATGCTACATGCAGTTCCTGAACTGTAACTGAACTGTAAGAAGCACAAAAAGTGCTGTGGCTTTTTACAGTAGCCTTCTCCCTCCTGACTAGTCCTCCATGCCACAAAGCATTTGTGCACATGTGCATTCTTCAGGGCACAAACCTAGCAGAAAGCAGCGCTACTATATCCATCACCAACTTCTTTCTTGCTTCTTTAGGGTACCAGATCCCCGACTCAAAAAATACCTTACCACAAAATCCAAAGTCCCTTCAGCAAAAGTCCTCTGACCACTCTGCTGGGGAGAAGGTGACCTCTGGCAAGCCCCAGAGTAAGGTAGGGGATGTCGCTTCCCTTTCAGTATCACCATTTTGTGCCATCCCACCCCACCTGAGAAAGCCAAGCAAACAAAGGGGCAGCAAAGCATGGGTGCTTTGTAGCAGGTGCCCACGGGAAACAGGAGACCAGCACTGTAAAAACCATTGGTTTGATGTGGTATATGTTAAAAACCGTGATTTCACAGCAAAAAGAGTACATAAAGCCCATTATGACAATTAGAACTTCAACAGACAAGGTTAGAGGAGTATATCACATGTCATTATTTATTTGGCCTCTGCAGATGTGGTTACATCCAGGCAATGGGGATGCATCTTCAATGCACAAAGAAAAGCCATCGAGAATTTTTAAAATACTACCTCACAGGACAAAAACTGAAGAGAACTAAAACCAAAATTGCATCACAATGAGCAATCTTCTAAATGTATTTTTCCCTCCCTGAGGCTAGAACAGCTGCAATGGGTGGATAAGGTACGAGGACAGTGCAGCATCTTTCCAGAGGAAGAGGCTTCAACAAGCTCTTATGTTTTCAGCAAATTACTTCTGAATATGCTCATTAGGTTGGTTTTTTTACAACCACTTCAAAATATTTGATGGTTCTTTTCCTCCTTCTGGCCATGAACATGCATAAGCAGTTCCTTTTAACAGAAGAATTGTCACATGAATAAAAAATTGGCAGGCTTTCACAGAGGTAAGCTATCTTTTTAATAGCAGAAAAATAGAACAAACACTGGGATATTCACAGAACCACAGCTTTGGTTTGAAGGGATCTCAGGATCTTTATCTGGTCCAATCCATGCTCAAAGCTGAGGCTATTCAGTTTTATATTTATTACCAAATTTCTAGTCCTGACTAGTCAGTGCAGCTGCAAATTTCATGTATTCTAACATTATTTGTTCAAGCATTAAACAAATAAGAGCAGCAATAATATTTATTAAAAAGGTTAATACTGTATGTTTTGACTTTAAAAAAACAGTACTTAAAAGCTATTATGCCTAGCTAATGCATCACTTAGAGTTGTATAACGACCCATTACAGAAACGACAGGATCTGCTTGCCATTCACCTACATTTGCAACCAGGAAGTGAAAATCCCCCTCTAAAATCTCTTATTCGTTGTTTACTCCAAATTCAGAAGCAAAAATATTGGTAAAAATAAACAGACATCAGAGGACGTGCCAATTTATCACCTCTGAAACAATTATGAACAGACACAAATTATCTTAATAATGTAACAGCATCTGAGGGCCACAACTTTTTCTGATTTTTACAAGGTTTTGTAGTATTTCAGGTTGACATCTTGACTAAAACTGAATTTAGTTTGACAGTAAGGAAAACGAATCTAATCTCACATTTGAAAATAATGCTGCCATCTCAATCTTATTGTTAATGCAAATAAGTTTAAACTTCTCTCAGTATCAAACTGAAGAACTCACCCCAAATCCAGAGACTTGAAATTTGCCTTGCCTCCTTTTACCTGACTTTCAGTGATTATTAATAAAAACATCACTTAGAGCAGATTGTTAGGTTGAAAAAGGTCATGTTTTTCTAACAAACTGCACAATTAAATGTATATTCTGTAAGTGAGGAAAGAATAATCTTATTTAGGGATTATTAGCAGCCTAAGAAAACCCCAGAAAACTGACACAGACCAGAATTTGTTGTGCTCCATATAATTAAGACTTTAAATTATTTAATCTTTTAAATACAATTCCTTAACCAGGAAATAAGCAGTCTTTATTTGACTTGCCATCTTACTAAGGCTATGCAATTGGCATTTTTAACTACACTATTCTCCAGAGCTAGGCAGTAGAATGCAAGCTACATTTTTCAGTATTGCACTGTTTCATTAAAATCCTTCATATTTAAGCTTGTTTGAGGCTCATCACTCGCAAAACAACTTGAATAAAAATCAGAACCCTTTTAGTGTTTCCATTTTCATGCTTTAACACTAAAAATCATGCAAAGCTCTAAGATACGAAAATGAAAGCAGGCAGAAAACAGCATTCATATATCAGCGACGATATGGAAGCATGCATAGATAAATAATTGCTCTCTCGGACTAGCAAGTAACCAGAAAACATGCAGACACAATCATTTCAACAAGTGGCATATTACCTGGGTGGAGCTGGCAGCAACAGAAATGCAGTCAATGAACCCATGTCTCCGAGTGAAAAACGCAACTATCTGCTGCCAGCGGGAAGGCTCGCTCCGTAACTCATCTGTCGAGCCTTTCTTTGCCCACTGCTTGTGCTTGGGGCCTACAGAGCTGTGGCTGGAGCTAGTGTTGCCTCGACTGGCGCGAGAATAGAGGAGTGTGTTATTTCCGAAAATGTAATTCATCTCTGCAGCTCTGCAGGTGGTTGCCAGGCAGTCTTACTTCCCTACCAGCTGCTGAGTGGTGAATAAGCAGGGGGAAAAAAAAATGCAGATAGAATTACAGCAGCATCATTTACTAACCAGGAAAACAAAATTCTTGATAGCTGATGCTATTTTTCTTCCGAGCTTTTCCACTCCCTACATCCCTTCTGTACCTGTGATTACAGGGATAAGCAGAATTTTGAGCAATTTAAAAAAAAAAAAGCAAGCAAATGTTTTCCTTATTTTTCCTTTCTTAGAGCCCACAGGATCAGAAGCTTGTTTTCTCTTCCTAGCTGACAACAGATATTTAAGAGAAACTGGGTAGCAGGTACAGTACAACGTTACAAATTCACAGCTATGAGGATGGTGGTGCATGATAACAGCTACTGGGTGGAGAAAGCATGGATCAAAAATAACCAAGTTTCAATCACTGCCTGTAGTAAGATCCAATAGCATCTTTTCACTTCCTTGCTTGCATAAATTATAAACCTGAACTGAATAAAACAGGGAGCATGCAGTATAACTGAGCTTGTTCCCTGATTCTGTCTTCCTGAGAACATTTCAGAGCAAAAAGACCTTAACAACGTGTTCAGAAAAAAATATTCAAGAAAGAAGCATTTGCTGGTTTCTTCTTTTTCCACCCTCCTCAGTGCATAAAACCACAGAAGAAAGATACTGTGCCACAGAACAGTCATTCTGTGCTGTCTATCAATGGGTGCCTAGTGGGGCTGTGGGGGGTTTTAATCAGGAAAAAGATTAGGGATATTGAGATTAAACACCAGAAGTCAACACTCTGTTGTTCTTATTCTATGATTAATGTGTCATGATCATAACACCCATTTCCAAAACTCTCTGAATACCTTAAGTATAATACAAAAACATTACTTCTCTAAAGTACAAGAATTGACCAAAAATAAAAAATTCTTCCCATGCACTACTGAACTGCCAATAAAATAATTTTCATTTCCAATGCAAATCACAAGAGTATTAGTGCTGTAAATGTACATTTTCTCTGCTCTCTACAGTAAAAACAGGAGAAGTCATACAGTAAATATCTAAAAGATTACAGGACTTCAAGTTACCTTACAGAGTTCACCATTCAAATTTTTAGTCAATTATTTTAAGAAAAGTCCTCCAGTTTGCAAAGAGATTTTTTAGGAAATCAGCCAAGTATCAAAGCTTTCAGTACAAGCTTGCCTCTGGAAATCCAACAAAAAGGTATCAAAACTGTTTGAGATACATTTTTTAAACAAAATGCTCTCACAGTGATAATCATAACACCAGGGCAAGCATTTTCAAAACAAAGAAAACTCCCAATACAACAACGGCAGAAGAGCTCCTTATAATGCTGCCACAAGTTACAAGGCTAGGATTCTACAAATCTACTGTATGATGTACGTTTTAGTGGGGATTACCAAATTCCCCCCACAGACTTCTTTTTGATGCAATATACTCTGCTGCTTAACAATTTTTCTTGACAGCTTACATTACAAGCAGAAATAGTAAGTACATTAATTTAAAACTGTGGCAATAAGATCAATGCACCATTTACTTGCAGTCACTAGTACAGCTCAATGACATAGCACATACAAATATTCCAAATAGTTCTTTCGGACAGACTTTATTAATATTCATAAAATACAATGGCTTATCAGTTGAAGTCATATGAAACTCAGTCTGACTTGCACAGTGTCCTCCAAGCTACATTCATAAGATAGACAATGGAGATAAAGAAACGTCCAAGACAGAGTAGATGCAACAACCCTTTTAAATGGACAAGCTTTTCTGATGTGAATTCTGTTTGTGGGAAGACTGCAGCCCGATCTTTTTCCAGACTTGAAAAAAAATACCTAGTCTGAAAAATACCTATGAATGTATTACTGGAGAAATTTCATAATCCCTGGTTATGATTGAAGATTTTTGGGACAAACTACAAATCACAGGCTTTGAATTCTGAGTCTCTATGAAAAGTCAAAGTGAAAATATTTTTTTACGTTTCCCTTCATACAGTCTCGAATGCCGACAGTGCTGCACATCTTTAAAAGACCTGACAGCAGGGGAATATTAGGATAACTTTCAAAAAACGTCTTAAAGAATCCATTTTTATGTGTGTGTGTGTGTGTATAAATGCATACATATATATATATATATATCTACCTCCATATAGTCCAAACTGAGTCTCACACAGGGGAGTACTGTTTAAAATTCTGAAAACAAGCACCGCAATACATGGACAGTCTACCAAGTACCTATTTTTCTTGCTGTTACATCAATCTGCCTAAGATGAGAACAGTTTGCTGCATTTAAGGCCATTTCTCCCAGGGATGATTCCCACCCAGACAATGATCAACTGTGGCATCAGAGGAGTTTAGAAATCAGCACTTCAGGAAAGGCTCATATGGACCAAAAAAAAAAACCAAAACTCCTGAAAGTGAAGCTATGGTGATCTAATTTCATATGGTGATTTAATTTCAAAGACGACAGAAATCCAGAAGTACTTCAGGAAAAGGTTATGCAATCACACTGGTGATATAAGGCAGCAATCTGTGTCACCTACACTCCATATGGATGTCAGTGATACTGAGCAAGATTTGCTGATGCCTACGAAGATGCAGTTGCAGTTATTTCTGGAAGCGTAGAAGGAGCCTGTACTGTGGTGATGAGATAAATCCTGATTTTTACAAGTTACAAAGCAACTTAAAGATAAGGGTCGAACTCTAGAGATGGTACAACATCGTGATATTGCAAAGGGGTCCAGACTAGAGCAATGGTCACTTGTGCAGATGGAAACAAACAATGGGTGGAGTAAAAACAAGGACTTGTTTTGGTCAAAGGACATTTCAACACCTACAAGTAGAAATCAGAGAAAGTGCTATTTGGAAAGGCAAAGTATCCAGAGAAAGGAGACAATCTAAGAAACATCAACACAGAGGCAACAGCTGTAACAGCATTTGTGAATTACTACCTCTGGAGTCAGAAGGTGGGATGGGGGGGATCACTTGGGAATCTCACGAAGTCCTAAAGTGAGCTGAGAGCCTCCATCATCCATTTTTCATATTCTGGATATTGAACTGATAGGGATTAAAAAACCAAAACCAACAAAACCCCAAAACACCATACCAAAACCAAATGCCACTGCAAAACCAAAACAGTCCCTGTTTACAGTAAAGCAAGAACTGAGAATTTGCAGATTAAAGAAAACAAAATTACCACCAAACAAGACAGCACAAAATTAAGTTTTCTACATCAGTACACATTCCTTTCTACAGCCTGATAAGTTTACTGCAAGATACATCTGCATTTGTAGTGGGGATGCAGAACAACATTATTTGCTCTGTGGCCAATTAACCAGATCTAGTAATTGCAGTGGTTACTCAATTTAAAAATTAGCATCAAATAATTGGAATAAAGTTCCTCAGACTGTGTACCCAAGATGATTCTTATTATCAGGGACAAGTTGAAACACAACACAATGTCATATTTTAATCTCATACGCATACCTTGAAATTAAAAATGCATAGCAACAAAAACTGTGTATGCAAACAGCAGGTATAGCTCAGTTACCCTTTCTGACCAGTAACAACAAAATCCCTGAAGCACTTGAAAGGTCTTGTATTATTTTCACTACCATCCTGCTAAAAAGAATACTGGCTAAAATAAGCACTGCCCTAAAGGAATAAACTGATACACTGGATAGAGAAAATTCAAGAAGCCCTGAAAACAATGGCAGGGACTTATTTTAGTTTCCATACCACTCTGGGTTTTTACCAGAAAAAGTAGAGACAAAAGAATTGTGCAGAACTTAAACACTCAAACACAGACTGTGCAACTAACTGTCCAGGCAGGGGAAGAAAAAAACACCCCAAAAATGTAGATATAGATTCCTGTTTACTACTGACACTATTCAGAATACAATGTTTAATAAATTTTTACTGGCACAACAAATTTAAGTCTCATTAACAAGAATATGCAATATTCTAAGCCAAAGCCCAGGAGCACACAAACTGGACACTGGAAAAAGAATCATTAACCCTTTCTGTTAAGTTACATTAGAAAGCTTCTGTTAGCTTTCAGTTGAGAGACAGGACAGAAAGTACAGTCCCTGATCAAGTGTGATTTACACAGTCAATAAAAAGAAGACATTTTACTGCTGAAACTACAAGTAAAAACCCCAGCATGATTATTCTATAATGATGTATTTTAGTATAAATATTGAATATAAAAGATTATTATTACATTATTACTCATACTAGACCTCAGACAACCTACCAGTCTGAGCAGATTAAATTGCCTGGTCTCCCGCACCCTGTTCATGAATCTTCTGCCCATCTTTTTGGCACGCCAGACTGATAAAAACATCCTGTATTTAATGCAAGTTTCTTTAGGCTTTCTTCAGACATGAAGAGTCGGAAATGAACCCAACTGCACTGAAAGGTCAGGGGAAGTCTCAGGCGAAAAGAGTATATTAAGAAGACTTGATGTTGATTACTGTATCTTATGTTGTTCTAATGTTTGGATTAATCCACAGTCCATCTGTTACAGTTTGTCTTTCCTGTCTGTTGACAAGAATTTCTTGCGCAGATTCATGTTGAGAAACGAGCAGATAAGGTCAACTGCTGCTTACTACAAGACAAACTCTGTGCATATTTGTATATTCTTCAATTGTAAGTTTAGAAGTAGTAACCTGCCAAGAACTTAGGCAAGGCATTTTAATTAAAGACTCCACCACTCCTCTCAAGAGTGACCACTAAAGTATGACACTAGTCTAAAAATTAGTATTTCTGAGAGTATGCTCAAATTTTTCTCCAAAAGTTCCGCTATTCTAGATATGTTTCTAACTCTGGAAACATTGCCTTCCTACTGAAGGTGTCAAACCTTTAGAAAGGTCTCCATTTGAAAAAGGTAACCTTCTCACAATCATAACCAATCTTGCAAATTACACATCAAACGATGTTTCATTTCTAAATAGAAACAGTATCTTCACAGCAATCTCACCTACCTGCTCAGACAGAAGCTGGATTCAGGAAATAATAAAAGCAAGAGAACATACATGGACAAATAGGAAGCTACTGTTACTTTGCCTGTTGGCTTAGCTTCACAGTCCCTCAAATCATAAAGATCAGTTCTCTCTGACAGCAGAAAAACTGCCCTAATGAGTAGAGAAGTCCAATTAAACAGAAGCTTCACAAGCTCCAGAAAACTTCCGGGCAAGCACTTGAGAGAATGGGGAGGGGCTGGAGGGAAGACGCACCAGGAGACAGAGAGAAGGAAACCTACTGAGCTTATTAGAACAAAATTCACATTTATGGGGAAAGGAGGTTGTCCTGCATTAAAGGAAGCATGTGTGTACATGCACATTACTACAAGCAGTTATTTCCCATACAGATTAATGGGAAGGAGTTAAAGTGCTTGCTTTCAGTTGAAGAAAAAGGGCAGAGGAGACAAGTAATTTATGCTGTAATACCTTTATCGGCCTCGCTAAAACCCAAAAGACTCTCAACAGCTAAAGGATTATTCTAAAGTCAGAAGCAGACTGTAGATCACTATGGTTAGGGGCTATAAGATAGGTATCATCTGTTAATCTGTATTTCAGAGTATACTGAAATAAACATTTCCTAGCCATTTTCACAATTGCAGTGACCCAGCCTCACTGACTATAGTTGTATCTCCCAATTCAGCTCTCACACACATTGAGGAGTCAAACTGATTCACCTTTCATTGCACTGCTGCCCCTGCCTCTGACCACTCTCTTCTAAGAGTCATTAGTAGACTGATGTCTTCTTCATCAAGATAACACAGCGCAGATTTCAGGAGAGATAAAATAATGCAGTTTTATTCCCATTTTCTTCTCCAGATATTCCTTGTATTCCAATTGCCTTTTTGACTGTCACTGCAGTACTGAGTTGATTATTCCATTAATCTATTACAACCCTGATTTATCATTCCCCTGAGATAATGCAATGAGAACACAAGTCCTTCCGAGATCCTTCTGGTAACCATCCATCATGATTACTGATCTTCTTTGTTATTCTTTATTTTTTGTTGTTAGTTTGTTGGTACTTTTTATCAACTTTTTTTGAAACTGTGTACACTACACTACATATGGGGTATCTGGCACAGAAACAGGGACCACTACTTCTGAGCAAGAGGACAGGGTAAGGCTAAAGAGCTTTCTTCTCACCCAACAAGCACATAATCCCAGCACTAGATAAAAATAAATGTCCAAGTAACCAACCACTTGTCTCAGCAGCTAATAGCGTAAGCATAGACCTTCCCTACTACACCACCCCAAGCTCCAACAGTTCAGAGATTCACAGAGCCAAAGGTGCTGAACTGTTTTACTACTTTTATTCTAAGAAAGGACTGCTTTTGCTCCAAAGCAAACCAAGCCTGAGTAAGTTTCTCCCAGATCTGACACTGCTAGGTAAACACAGATAAAGTAGAGGGGCACTGATGTGGGGCAAAGCTACAGGTTCAAAAGTATTCAACGTGTCATATTAGTTTTGGACCCAACACCAGACGCTTCACTTGAGTAAAAAGATTCCAGTAGTTAAAATTTGGGCATAAAACTTTCCACCTTTTCTGATGAGGAACAGTATTTTACCTTAGTTTGAAATACTACATTGTTCAAAGGCAAGGAGTCAGTAGCTAGTTTGCATCTAATGGCACAGTATTACAAAGTCATCGTTTTCCTCACTGAAGTAAGTTTGCATGACCGCAAGACTCCACCACTGTGCTTTAAATAGGCAAGCTGTATTAATCTACATGTCTAAAACATTTTCTAAAGAGATATTTGATATAGGAAATTATACTGCATTATCTGAAGCTGAAATACTGTAGCAGAACACAACGGCACCCGAATGGCTGGTCTTTGCAAGAGATCAAACAGGCAGCCAGTACTGAGGGCAGCCAATCCCTGCTTGGAATGGTCATTTCCTGGCATCCCTTGTGCAGAGCTGATCATTTCCAAACGCATGAGAATAGTAAAGCAGCTGACTGTGTTGCATGAAATAGGTACACGAGTCCATAATTATGTAACTGTAAATTAAAGACTAACATCCCTCCCCCTCCAACCTATTTCTCACAATCACTAGATTGTTCTGCTACTTCATTGATGATTGCACAAAACTTAAGATGTCAAATATTTAACCAGTAGAATACCTTTTAAATTGAAATTTTACTGTATAGCATGAATAAGCTATTTTAGATACCTTAGTAGCCTAATAAAGCCAGTACAATGTTCCAACTACAACATTTATGATCAGCTGTTCAATGACTGCTACACGTGTAAGAAACAAACCGAGTGCAAGCACTTCTCTCACACCCTCTGAAGACCGGCGTTGTGCTGAAAATCTTCAGAGATCAGCAAAAAACATTTGGTTAAAGAAAAAAAGAACTGAAGAGACTTTTCTGAAGAATAGCTTCCTGTTACCGCAGGCAGCCACACCACAACATCGTATATAAACTTACCAAACACCTGGAAAACCCTCCAAGAACAGCCTCATGGAAATTTTGAATGGGAATGGTGGATATAAGAGAACTGTGGTGAATATTGTAATATTACACAGCAGGATAAAGATTAACATTTATCACACTAGTCATGGTGTATCTTTCCAATATAAGATACATGTAGCAGTTCACAAATTACTGCATATTTTCTTTGATGCTTCTGTATTACCAGTGAAGTAACAGCCAAAAATGCCAACACGATATACAAACGTAATACATAATACAAACATACATAATACATAATAAACAAGCCCCAGTGAGGGTCTACACTCCAATAGTGTATTTCCACACTCTCTCATAAATATGGAGCGAGAGATGAAATATTTTCACATTCATGAACAGATTGCTTTAAATGAATAATGAAATTTAAGACAGTTTAGTGGGGGGGTTTTTGTCTTATTACATTATAGCCCACTATTTTAAAGCCTTGTGATAATCTATTGCTCAGAGCTTTTTTCCTTGACAGGAAACTCCAATATCAACCCCGTGGATTAAAAACTTGTTGGGTAAACCTATGGCAGATTTAACTCGTTTGGGGCTATTAAATAAAAACAAGCGTTAAATCCAGAAAACATCAATCTGAAGATGTGATAGAGACAATTCAGTTTTACAATAAATCCTTTTGTAGCATCTCCATCTAGTGGTCAGTCTTGGTAGTAACATACTGCTTCAATTACAAAGGCAATTGCTGACTCAATCACGTTTTATTTTATAACGACTCACGGAACCACCTCACATTTTAATGACAACTTTCTGTGTGGAACTGGGAAACCTCATATGGAAGAAATTCCGGTACTAGCTGACTATGTACCTGAAAATATTCCTTAAAACGTCTGGGACAAAATATTTGTGAAGGATTTGACTATTTTCACAATCTGTTCATGATTCTCTACCATTAAACATTTTAAAAAAAAAAAAGTTGGTTTATAGAATTAATAGAAGTTCCAATTCACACAGTATTAAATAGGGTACTGGGGACACAAAATCTTCTGAGTCAACTTTACTGCTTGGATGCTCGAGGCAAAGTAATACATTTCCTCCTCCTAAACTGACAAATCCTAACCAGACAAAACCTGTAAGAAGCCCTGTCTCATATTTAAACTTTCAATCAGTATGGTTAGTATCAGATATTTCATGCAAGTTGTGAACATGCAGTATTGTACCCCAACCTGAATCTGGGGTAGCCCCTCTCTGTCAAGATAAATCACCTTGAGCTGCTACCATAGTTAACACGGAACATTTCCTAAAAACGAGTCACATGCTCATCCTCTAAAATTCTGGGATACACATTTGTCTTTTTGGTCATTGAAAACTGCTCTCAAGCATCCACCTGTCCAAGCAAGCAGTAAGAGCTGTGTGAAAGCTTTTCTCACGAAGGAAACATAAATGAGTGAAAACCAGGCATGTCCTCACTCCCTGTCTTCTACTCATATGTTCTGCATTACTGTTCTAGATTGCAGAAGGCTTGCTGTGAAAGAAGGTATTTCTCAAAATCTGATTCTACTGCCCTCTGCAGCATTTCTTAAAAAGCAGCATATGATCATAAACCCACTGTTTACAGTTGTTCTTCAAACTAACAGCTCTGTAATTGAAATTTCAGGTGTACTTAACATTTATATTTAAAAAAAAAATCTTATTTACATAATAAACACAACATCCTCTATTGCATTTATTAAGTAAATATACCATTGACCAAAGCTAATCAAGATCTTGCACATTAGCCAAGACCTGCTCCCTATGCAGTGTATCAAGCTGACCTACCAAATGAATTACATAAAGAACTCTTAACTTAGAGCTATTGTCGCTAAATTGATCTTCAGCATGAGACGTGCCAAAACTAAAAGAGTCTTGCAGATCATCATTACAAAAGAGAGGACCAGCTATGCTAACAATACAATAGCAAGCTTGGGTTATTTTCTGACATGCTCAAGTTCAAGTTTGAACAGCATTTATTCCTATGTCCTTAGCAAACTCTCACCACATCAAAAAGAAATTTTCTGAGGCTTCAGAGCTCAGAGGCATTTTACTCTAAAAGGTCCCATAAAGACTCACAGGGTCTAGTAAACCACAGATGCACCCCTCTCTCTAAATACCTTATGACCTCAGATTCTGATAAATGATTTCCACAAAAAAGTTAACTTCTGCAAGCCAGCAGCCAACTTACCATTTAAAGTTCCAGAAAATGCTAGTAAACAACTGAAACCTGTAGCACCCACCTCAGTTTTCAGATGACCAAAGTTCTACCATATATTGCTTTGAAATTTATTAATAGTGGTCACTTGAAAACAATATGTACAATATAGATGGTAATGAATTGTACAATGCAATTTCTCTAACACACATGCTTTCCTATTAAACAGTGACTTCCCAGCACTAACCAATTTGAGAAAGAGAATAGTGATCCTCCTCAGAGACCTACAATACACAGTATTTTGTAAAGGCCTCACCAAATTTTGTAATTTTACTTACACACTAAATTCTATTTCCAGAATAGTTTAAATGAGATGTGGTTTCTTTCTTCCAGAACTGTGCAGCAGAGTTGTATATTCAACATACCCCAGGAGAAGTAAAACATTTTCAGCTTACATCATATCTAAGCAGAGCAGGGCAGAGTACAACCACTCATACCTGTTTCTGTATAACAGTTCTGGGTTTTGCATCAAAGTCTTTACAGAATGTTCCAGTAGTTACATAAAGCTCAATCAAAACAGATAATTAGGGGTCTCATAAAACTCCAAGCGTGAACCTCGCTTGTTTGCAGAGACTGCCTGGTACTATCACACAATGAGTTAACATCTACAAAGTCAATTTTACAAATTTTCCAGAAAAAAACCGAAGCAGGAGTATCTCATGTGTTGTTCCCCCCCCCAAAAAAAAATTATGTCCCTGGATTGTAGATAAAAACAGTACACTTAGTATTAAAAATGCCTACCTTCACTGGTGAAATATGAGAATGGGAAACAAATCCATGGACATTCTCAATCTGTGACAGATTCTTCTCTGACACATGAACCAGCTCTGGACCTGTCACCTCATTGGTAATGTGTGGAGAACTGTGCTCCTGGGGAGGTGTATCTTCGTCCTGGTAGCGGTATTTCTGCAGAAAACAATTATAGAAAAAGTTCAGTCCACCACAAAAATGTGAAAAGATTATCCAGAAAACATAAGTTAGGTATAGTTATTTTTCTGACCTTGCTGATTTCAAGACAATAAAATCTAGAAATAAAAGTTTTAATTAGCATTTTCAGCTTAAAGACCAATGTGGTCTAAACACATTTCAGACTTTAGTCTCACCTAGAAGTACTGTAAAGCTACCCAATTTTCTTTTGCCTATTTGCAGAAAGCAATGTCCCCAAACCCTTTTCCAAAGAACTTTTTTCTTTACTATTTTTTTCCCTGACGAACACTTTAACACAACTTTATTCACTAATAGCAGAAACTCTCAATACCATCTGTCCTCACCTTGACCTCAAAAAGCCTCAAAAGCTTTTTTGCATTCTTCTAATTCAGCACATCTGCCAAAAGTGAGTTTTGTCAGCTGAAGAGTTTTAGCTTTTTTACAGGGGTACCAAGATAGCAATTCACCATTGCTAACTGCATTACAAAACAGTAAAATGTGATTTTCTTAGACAGACAAAGGTTCCCAACAAGTAAGTCTTCAAACAGAAACAGGACTCATTATTCAGTCTTGGTTTTATTAACAGGCACTCCATTTAAAGAACCAGAACCCATTATTTAGCCACCAGAGATGTGTTCTAGTCAGACCCCTACTAAACAGTATTAATGAAATCAGAAGCACACATAATATTCACCTATTCTCTAGACCACAGGGTTAGCTGCTGAGCCAGCATCCCTAGACTCCAGTGCTAATATGGGCTCACATTACCAAAAAACTTATATATAAGCTTCACCCCAGTTTCACCTTTGTATTCTCAGCCGGTTCTGAGGTGCTTTAGGGAGTCCATGCATTTTATTGCTAGTTAAAACTGAAGTTGAAAGCTGAAGCCAAGTTTACTGTATCCATAAGATGCACCCAACATTTTATAACCACTTTCACACATTACTACTGTACTCCAGAGTACACACCTAGTTGTTACTACCTTACAGAGAAAGCATGCCATGCCATTAGATGAACAGGAAAGCCTTCTAAATGTACTCATTTCAAATTTGGAAAAAGCTAATCCTATTATTAAAGTATATTTAGGATAGAAGACTTTTTGGGGAAGGGAGGTGTTTTAACAGAATTCCAAGATCTACATACTACAGTTTAAGTCAAAAATAGTCATCTTGGTGGTAAGTCATTTATACATCATCATCCAGTAGATGACTGCAAGTAACCTGTGTGTCTGTAAGCACAGGAATGCTATGCCAAGCAGTGCCTGATAAACTGTGTATGACAACTACCCCTGCTCGCAGTTACAACCAAGTACCATTTCAGGCTACCACAAAGATCCCTGCCCTCCAGAGAAGAGACCTGCAACATTACAAAGTTACAAAGTCTACAGAATAAACTACAAAGATACTGCTTGAAGTGATACACCAGTTACCGCTCCTGTAATGCTTAGCCCATTCATCTCCTGCCCACATGCCCAACCCATGCCTGTGCCTGACATGAAGACTTAATTTTCTGTTTCAAGAACAAGGTTAGCCAAAAAATACGAGTGAACATTATCAGAGCATAAATAAAATCACACTGGAAATTGGAGGAAGAACAGCAGAGCTGCAAGAAGCACAGAAAATGTCTTGCAACACATCAAGGCAGGAATTCTGCGAGCTTAAAGGAGCCTGCTCTGCTCGTGAAGCCAGTGTTTGGCTTGACCTGAGATCAGAGATGTCCCTGCCAGATCTCAAGCTTCAATTTGAAAATGGGACCTGAAAGTGTTCCTGGTTTATTTCAGTCAAGACCCTGTAGAATGCTAGAAGTGGATCATTCCAGTTTTATTTAAAAAAAATAAGTCACAGGTCAATTAAAATTAACTTCTTTTACAAAGCAGTCAATAGCTTTAGGCAAAGTACAGAATTATCTTGATCTTTTTCCCTGAAACCAGAAACGTTTGTTAGAAACAGGTATCTGGACATGCCTCAGTGTAAACAGGCTCTACATGTCACTAAGAAGCATGCACTTACACTACATAATGTATCAGTGTTTATAACAGCACAGTACATCTTAACTGCTACTAGATCTATTTGTCATTATATTTTAGATTAAAAACATGAAAATGCTGCAATAAAGGATTCTCTCATATGAGGCACTGACAAGGGCTAAAAAGCTCTAAAAAAAGTTCTCACCTGTAATGTGAATTGCTAACTGGATTTTGATGCAAAATTCAAGATTGACTTTACTATTGTTTACAAAATACTTCCCAACTTGAAACTGCTAAAAAACCCCACTATATTAAAAATATTTAAAATACACTAAATGAAATACTTCCTGGATAACATTTCAATGTGCAAACAGAAAACAAGAAGTGCATGAAAACGAACACCCAGAACACTTACTCTGAAAGGTCCCACATTGTCCTTGCCCTATGCAGAAAGTGCTTCAAGTAAAGCAAGTTACCATATCTTACAACAGCTAATTCTGTTTAGAAGAGTAAGTCTTTTGTACTATTTTACTATGGATCACCACCTGTGAGACAGCATGCCTCCGGACTGAGGCAGTGCATTCGAGTGATTTGCCATGGTCAAACAGCCACCATTCAAAATTCCTTGTTCCCTTCACCTCCCAACCCTAAACAAGAATTCAGTCAACTGTTTCCATTGTGTCAAGTTAATTCAGCTGCGATATAGGAAGCAAAATCCTGTGTAAATTACCCTGCATAGGAGGCTAAAGATCCTGCATCACAACACAGCCTAGCTCTCTCAAAGGGCAAGGACTGCCCAAAAGACCCCTCAACCCCTCTTGGTCCAGCTGTACATCTCCTTGACCCTTGCTGCTAGCACACATCTGGCTTTGGACGAGCAAAATAATCCAGCAGAACATTTGTTCTCTCCTCTAGCAATATTAAATGTTCCCTAATTCCTTAAGTGGCACACAGGATGAGACATGCAGCAGTGCTGGCATAATACGGAGAAAAGGTAGAGATCACCCCATGTCCGTTTCTCTGCCTACAGCCAGGAGAATTCAATCCTGCATGCAAACCCAGGCTCCAAGGAGACCCTAAGGGAGAAGGGACAGCGCAGTGATGGGCAAGACATACCATAGGAAAGAAGAAAGGCAGGTGTGGCAGAGCAGCTCTGAATGTGAAGAGAGATGGCCCCAGCTGCACATCTCCCAAGTTTCCCAGCACTCAGGTAGTAGCCAAGCAATTTACCTATTTTTACATAGTTTAAAGACCGCTGTATAATTTATAATCAGAACTTAAAGTCCAAAGCAACCAAGTGCTAAGCATTTAACACAGACTTCTGACAGAGATACTGCCCCAAAGGAGGCAGTTGCAGGTATACAAGTGTGTCAAAATTAATTACAAACATTTTTCTCCTGAGGCAGTACACCTAACAAGATTTCTTCAGGCCAGATTATACCTTCTAAAAGTTTTGAACTGTCACCAAACACTATGGACTAAATTATTTACTGAAACTACTGAAAAATCCATTTACTTTAATAAACTAATGATAGTTTATAGGAGACAAGAAGATGCCCCAAATTCATCACAGTAAAATCAGTGCTAACTGTTCAGGCCCATGGCCTCCCTGCTTCCACTCCCAGGCCAGGCAGAGTTAGACAAAAATAATGATGAAAAAAGTATCTGTAGGACAAACAAGGATTTTGTGGCCATTTTATAGCACTGTGTTTCAGAATACAGATCATCTTCTCACAGAAAAAGCACAGAAAAGCTCTAAGAAACCCATTCTTAAAAAGCTTTACTTTAGCCTGCCTTCTCTGTGTTATAAAAAGAAGATATTTCCAACTGCTTCATACGTAATCTCCCCCCAGAGATAATTAAGATGTAGTTTTGTTTCTTTTATTTAAAGATCCTTTGATGAGAAATCTTACTGAAAGAGAAATTAAAGGAAGTTTTTTAAAGAACACAAAACAAACCCAGGCCCTAAACTGGTGGCCCATATCCCAACAGCATGCAATGCTATTATTATTCCAGAGATCCAACACATACAGAATGTCGCGTTCATGGGCAGAAAATTAGTTACACAAGAACATCCCTAACTATCAGATAATTTAATGACACAATGCAAGGCAGCAGTAACTACAGATCTCTTCAAAATGGGCTGCGTACCAAAATCCAATTCACATTAGATGTACACATCAATCCGCTGTCTTATGTGAAAAGAAACCTGAATGCACGAAGGGAAAAAAAACACCACTAAACCAGCTTTAAGGAAAGAGCAAAGGGCACTTGAAAAACAGTAAGAGTTGCTAAATTGACCCTGTTATGCTCACTTCCTTCCTCCAGATTTTAACCCTCCCCACCAGCACATCAATACAACTCTCACTTCAGACAACAAAAGTTAGAAGCTAAACCCAGGAAGACACGCAGCTTGACTTACAGTCTGTCCCCAGATAAGTTTTCATTTTCACTGTACAAATCCAACCCATGTTTTGAAAGAAATTAAGGGTGAGGACTTTAATAAGTAGATCTAACCATTTGAATTTAATAGATACATAGAAGCTCATGAGGTCAGCCCTGCTCTGATGCAGTATGAGCAGCCAGCAATACAAAAAGTGGATTCAGACCATTAGCACATGGCTTCCCAGGTTGAAATACTTCTTCAGTCACTGCTCCAGTTCAGAAGTTAAACTAGATCTGAAAGGACCCTTCAAAAGATTATTCTAGCAACTGAAGTTGTTGGGAAACACTGTTTGACATTCAACATGTCCACTCATGCATAAGAGGACTACGACACAATACATCAAAAGGAGAGGAGTAAAAAAATGAAATAAAATAAATATCACACCTCCCCAAAACAAATCTTCACAACTCTGATGTGAAGATACCATCCAGCAGAAAACGAACTCCAGCAACTCCAACAACAAAAGCAACAATAATCCAAATTGAGCAGTATATCCGAGATGTTGATGCATTTTGCTCAAGTCTCTGCTGTAGCCTATTGGAAGCGCTGAGCTGAAGTTGGGGGAACTAACAGTGGCTTCCTCACAAGGAAAAGGACACAGAACCAGAGGTATGTGCCATGACTGCAGAACTGAGTGCACCTGAAAACTTTTCATTTGTAAGAACCGGGCAGATGATGAGAGCCAAATAAAGTCTCTTGGCAGGTGAGCAGCAATTCACACTGAGAGGCTGAAAGCTTCTGGCTAACAAGAAAAACTTCAACAATGTAAGGAAAGAGGAGACATGTTCGGAATTTTCAGAACTTCTCCACTGACTGTGCAATAAGGCACTCAGCATTATTTTCAATTTAGCCCTCAACACCTGATAAACTGAATGACTTGAAATATTAGAACTAATTGCTTCATTCCCAAAAACACTGTTTCCTTTTAATAATTAGAGCTAAGACAAAAACATAAAGCATTTCATCCTCCTGGACAGTTTTGATTCGACACTGTATCTTGAATAAAACTGCATAGAGCATGTTTATTTGGGTCACAGTGTTCCATCAAATGTCAAAATGCACAGCCAGTATTAAATGCAAGTATTTATGTAATGCTTTCTGCCACAGATATCCAGAAATGATACAACAGTTTAAGACACGTGTATACATTTACAACAGCACCAGAAATATTTGTAGCCAAGAAGTTCACCTCTTCCAGAATGCCAAGAAAAAGACATCAAAGAAAGAACAGTCAGACTGCAGACTTTCTTTTCACAGATGGTTAAAAAACAGTAAAGGAAAAAGTAAAATGCTATTTCATAGGATTACTTGTCTGAGATTGTGTCTTTATGTAAAGGACTAAACAGGTTATCCTGAATTACTGTTTCACACTGTCACTTAAATATTGACTCTTTCAGCATTCAAAGGTTACCTTCCTGGAGGACAAGAGCGTTTCTTTTTAGTGCAGCACAACCCTGCAACTTTTCTTCAGAAGCCTGCAAGTACCTAGTGCAAAAACTCTCTCTGCATTACCAGCAGGTCACAACTACGAAATCCAAGTCCCTGGGGTGTAGACAGCGTAGGCTACCCACTCTGCTTCAACAGCCAAACACGTTTGTTTGAAGATAATTACAGCCTGTGCATAAATAGTGCAGGGTGTTTTAAACCACCATCAGGAAACTGATGGTCTGTAGGATTCACCGCCGGGCCGAGCACCGAATTGTGCCGACCGTGTTTTTTGTACGGGGCGGGATGCTGCACCTCCCCGCTCCCACAGCCGGCCGCTCTGGCAGCCAGGCAGGTTCCTCAGGCGGCGCGGAACTCCCGCGGGCCGCGGAGCGCCCAGCAGCGCGCCCTCCGGCGGGCGGCCCCGCGCAGCTCCGCGCCCTGACCAGCGGAGCCCGGCCCCGAGCACGCTGCCGCCCCCGCAGCGGGGCGAGGGAAGAAGGCACGAACGCGCCCCGCGAGCCCGAGTGAGCGGCCGGGTCGGGGGTGGAGCAGAAACCGCGGCCGCGGCTCCGGCCCGACACAGACCGGCCGAAGCGGAGCTGGAGGGGTTGTCTGGGGTGTTTTTGTCTTAAACTGAGCAGCATCTCTCCCCTGGCAAATGCAAATCAAGGTAGTATGTGCAGCCCACGGCTTTCTTCCCGAGTTCATTATACAAACATGAAGAGACCATAAGAGGGAGGTGTAGTTCCACAAAAAAAAAAGAAAAGGAAGAAATCTTAATTTTGTAGCAAAAAGTTTCCAAATTGCATCACTATATACATATTCACACTGCTCTGGACACATGAAAGAAGTAGATTTTAAACAAGGTAAATTCTTCCCTCCTGGAAATAAAGCATGCAATGTGAAGTTTCATAATAAACCATTCACACTAGCAAAAGATCCACAAAAAATTAGACTCCTCCCTCCCAAACTAGGTGACATTTATTCAACACCAACATTTTGTGAAATGCGTATTTACATAAAAATGTACCCCACACATGCAGAGATGTATGTACGTGTCCACACAATCCCCCACTTGCCAATTTATAAATTAAAATCTAGTTTTTGAAAAAAAAAATACATGAACAACAGAGGTGGAAACACCAAATATGCAAAGTACATTTTGGAGAGAAAGATTTCTAAATCTGTCACAAAAGTAACTTCACTCACGTATCCCTTTAAAATTAAAGGGGGGGGACACTAAGTACTGTGAAGCCATCATATCCTTCAGAGTGTGCATTAATTTTACTGGGAAAAGCGTTCTTAACACACCAAACATATTCTGTTTACTATTCTGAGGATTACCAAATTATCTATGTTTTATTACTCTGAAACCTAAACAGTTGATGTAGTCCTAAAATGACTAAATGCCCAAGGGCACTGTTAAACCCAAACCTGCCACTAACAATTGCTTCCATCAATATGATGTCAGGAGGCATTTCCAGCCCTGCATCTCAGTGCAAGTCTCCTGTGTATTTAATTCTCTACAGCTAAAGAAAATGAAAGCCAAGTGCAATAAACTGATTACATGATGATTAATGCTGATTAGTGGAGAATGACGACATTTTACATGCAGCACTCTGTAAATTCAAAATGTTGTTCAAAGGGATTTTTAAACAGTAGGCATGACAATTCGTTACTTCTGACACAAATCACCAAGAGCTCTGATAATCAAGTAAGGCATGGAACAAAATACACACTATTTAATCAGAAATTTAAGGTACAGTTACATTAAACATAATGCGATCATTCATTAAACACAGCTTACATTTCCAGGAAAGTCCTTTTATAGACCCACCTTACATCCAAACATTAAGGATATTGTGTTGTTGGTACATGCTACTTTACAGTGGCATAACATCGGAGAAAAACAATCCAAGTTTTTTATGCTAGGAGACATTTTTTCAGACCCTGTGCACTTCAATCGATCCGTGATTGAGATTCCAGAAAAATGCCTCTGTAAGCGCTGCTTGCTGCCTGGATTTGACATTTAATCTAGGTCCATAGTGTTCAAAAATAAACCTTTATATAAATAGCTTGAATCCTTCAGGAAAAATTTAGCTTCATGTTAGAAACCAGACCTTAAAAAAAAGGCAAAGAAAAAATGCTGTGTCCATGTTTAAAATTTTCAAGTCAGCTTTATATTTAATTATAGTAGCATCAGCTTGACAACTGTCTCACGGCCCCAAAGTAACGCTCGGATCCTCTCAGCCAGAACCCAGGGTTAGATCCACCAAGGCAGCTCCACCTGCTGCAGTGCGAGGTCTGCTATCTCCTCCATGAAGACAGAAGCAACTCTAGCAGAGCCACTATGCTCAGTGGATGCTGGTTGCTTAGGGGAGGGGCGAGATGTTGCAGCAAGGGACTCATTACACGGCCCGATAGATAAACCCAACGCTTCCTGCAAGGTGCTTTCGCACTGCACCAATGAGCATGTGAAACCCTGCTTTGAAATCAGCTGTGCATAATTATAAACCCAGGGAAGTTGTAAGCTTAACAGCAGGGAATTTGCTGATCTGCAGTTTACGCTAGCTTTTTCAAGGAAGTGTCAGCAGACCACAAAATGAATGGCTATGCGATATTTAATCCTCCTTCTCAAGCACTGGAAATTCAAGGTTATTTGACAAATGTTTTAAAATGTTCTTTAGCTGCTGAGTAAAACTTCTAATGCTTTACCAAAAGAAATAAAAATGAGCTACAGAAATACATGAATATTCTCCAAATTCAAACACATAATGAAATCAGAGACCGCTATTTTTTCCCCAGTTGTCTCTAGGAAGTCATTTATAATATGGATGATGCATCAGTTCGGTTATGGAGAGCCCTTAGTAAAGTATTTCATTTCAAGCAAATGTGCATGTGAACAATTAAACAAAACAGTCCTAAAAAAAGCTTTTTTCCCTTAGAACTGAAGCAAATATGGTCAGAGTCTCCTTAAGATTTGTTGTTCTTCATTGTGTGCTAACAAGACACAAAATTCTTTTTTAAATGGTTTCCTTGTGGGTTTTTTTTTGTTTTAATAGAAGGATTCAAACTTTATTTCCTTTTTTATAAGTACAAGGGTCCCTACAAGGTTTTAACATATTTCTCTATTTTAATGAATTGCATTACAGGATTTGATCAAAAACAGTTTCTCTGATTTCTCTATACCATAAGCTAACAAACCTTCCCAAAAAGCTTTAACAAAGTTAGCCATCACTTTTATTTTTAATAATGAACAGCAATGTAAAAAAGCACTTAAGACCTCCAGGGAAGTGTTGTTAGATCCTCCCTCTTCAAGACCTGACTACTTATTTACACCTGTAGCAGCTTTCTCTCCTCTCTCACTTCATTTGGTTTACCTGATAAGCACCCCCCGAGGTATAAAGTTTAATGTAGTGCATTACTGGTATCCACACTTAGAGCTCAGAAACTACAAACTTCATGAATTATACTGAGACAGTTATCTTTATATAAACGTGCAGAATGATGAAACCAAAACTAAGGCAAGATGTCTGGAGAGAAATGTGTAACTCAGCCCACAGTAAACCTCAAAATAAACTTCATTTGCATGAGGACCTCTTTCTTGGTAGAATATCCAAGTACTATGGGTGATAGCATACTAATAAGCAGAGTTTTCTTTCCACCATGTGCTATGACCTACAATTTTTCACCAAATATCCTTAGACTTTATTTCCCACAGTAGGTTATCTTCTGCATGCAAGTACAGCCATGGGGCAGGACCAAAGAAAAAAATCTCTTAACACTCAATCCCTGAAAAAGAAACAAAGACTGAAGAAGAAAAGGAGGGAAAAAACAAACCAAAACAAAAACAAAAAAAAAAAATCACACTTTTCTTTTCCCCCAGAAGTTAGGTTTTTTTTTTCTAGCAAGAATATTCCAATCCAGATGTAGCCCTAAGTATCACAGAATGATGGAAGAACCTAGTCACCCTTTTATTTTCCTTCAGCTGGCTGGGGGTCACAGAGCACAGTGTCTTGTCTGAAGAAACAGGGCAGAGCACAACCAAACACACACTCAAACATCACACAAAGGAAAAAAAATCCACAAAAGGGGAAGGAAAACAAAGTACTTTCTCTTGCCAAACACAAGAATGTTCCTATCCCACAAAACCACATTTTCTATGCACCACAGATCATCAGTCTTATTTCTATACATCTAATCATATTGCAATAATGTAATTTCTCACTAAAATAATACACAGTCAAACGCATGGCAATTTCATGACATCAAATTAAGTCAGAGAGCCAAAAGCAGTTCTTGAATGTTGCAGAAATAGCTTTTTGCAATGCAGCAAATGTAAGCTCTAATGTGCCAGGGGCATAGAAGAATCAATAAGAGGAAGACACAGTCTACACATCTACAAAGGATTCCATCAGTAAGATACTTAAGCTTTCTCTTCGTTATTGTAACTTCAGGCAACTACATCTAGATTGTTGGTGAAGACTACATAAAACATCAGAATGAAGACTACAGAAAAAATCTGAATCTTTCAGACATATGTTTACAGCTGTAAACAAATACATTAGTTACACTGTAAAATTGTCTTGGTTTTTTGTATAAAGACGAAACTTCTTAGACAACTTGCTGCCCACAAGATTACAGTATTTAAGCTTGTAAAATTAAAATATTCTTAAATATTTTGCTGACTAAATCCAGAGATTTAACTGTAATGAAGGTCTCAGTTGTTCAAAACAATTATTTGAACTTAAGGGGTTTTTAAACACATGTTTGTGAACAAAAGGCTTTCTGAAATACGAATGTATAGGATGTTATCACAGAGAGAAACATTTAGAACAGAATATTTAGAAATTGACTTTTGAGCTGTAAGAAGACATAGAACCACAATGGTTCAGGTTAGAAAGGACCTCATAGATCATCTAGTCTCAACCCCCTGCCGTGGGCAGGGACACTCTCCACTAGCCCAGGCTGCCCAAAGCCCCATCCACTCGGGCCTTGAACCCTGCCAGGGAGGGGACAGCATGTGCCAGGGCCTCATCATCCTCAGAGTGAAGAATTTCTTTCTAATATCTCATCTAATTAATATACCCTATCCCAGTTTAAAGCCATTACACCTCTTGTCCTATCACTACGTACATGTTCCCATTTAACTACTGCTCTGACTCCAACTGAAGGTTGGATTAACATTTCAAAACACACCAAAAACATTAGTAACACCATGCCTAAACCACTGACAAGAAGAATATGGTGTTAACTCCTGAACTATCCACCAATACTCTCTCCCAATTTATCAGGCTGTATTTTGTATTTTCACATATAAGCTTGAGCTCCTATAGCCAGTCTGCCGTTTCTGTGCTGGTTATACAAAGCAATAATTTTTATCCTGGGAGATAGCAAGATACACACAGTGTGAGGACTTCATTCCATGCTGCCATACAAACAGTCAACAACACATCAGCATTCACTGAACAGAGAGAAACAAAAACCTGAATTTTCTTCTTGCAAAGGATGCTTCCACCTGACATACAAATATTAAAATGACAGTTCAAAATACAACGATCTAAAGAAACCAATTCACAACTTTTAAAAACTTGTGTTTACTTGAAAGCTTTACCAGTAAACGTGATTGATTTCATTCTTATAAACACACCACATAAAATTAATTGCCTTTATTTCAAGTTTTGTTTAAACATTTACTTGGTAATAACTTATCTTTACGCATGACTCCCATGTGCATGATAAAAATATCCACATCTTTTATTAGTGAGCAAGGCTAATTCTATGACCATAAAATAATAAAGATCCTACTTCCAAGTCTCCTCAAGTACAAATTTCAGACAGAGAGAAACAGGAGTTATGCAGCATCAAAAAAAACCACACTACAATGCTTTCGGAAACTTAATGTTGCTGTTCAGCACCTGCCAACTATTCTTGATTGAAAACACAGTGCCCATTTCATCGACTCACATGTTCCACCCATATCCTCAATGAAACACAGGAGAGGAAACAGCAGTCTCATAAGCAGGAAGACCTGGAGCCTTTAGTGAAAGGAGTAAGGGAAAGTTTAACTTGACAAATGTTCAGATTGTCAATCCTAAGGAGAAGACGACTATACTAACTTTTGCATGTGCCTCAAGCATCACTGCAGGCACCTGTCAAGCTGGTGGGACTCTAGCTTAGGTCCTTCTTCCCCAAAGCCTGAACTGGTATAATTTCAGGATACTTAATACAATGCAGTCAAAAAAAGAAAAAAAATTAAAATGCTTTTCAGTAGAATTCTTTAAATCTAATACCGCTATTTTAAGCTCTGTTCTGCATAACTGTGGTCTGTATGGTCTTGAAAGAATACTCAGAATTCCAAAATTAGTCTCTGTAAAGAAGCTTGGATAACGGACAAAGGTTACTCATACTAACAGCGCTCTAAGGTAATGGCTGTAACACTTACTCAAGGAGTAGTAATTTTATACACATTTTCTAGAAGGTAAATGAAATTTGAACACTTGTTTCATAATAACTGATGTCTGGTGCAAACTGCATCCATCAGCACCCACGAAGCTCTGACTTTGCAGCTCTTGCTCCCTGAAGTATCAGATGACCACCCAAGCCAATTTTGAAAAGCAACCAAAAACTTACTCCTTGTTCCTGCATGCTACAAAGCTGCCAGAAAGATCAACTGCATTGTACTTTCAGGCAAACAGGTTTATGTACTGAAAACAATATGAGCTGAAAATCCCCCTTCTACACGGTACCTCTAACAGACATCTGTGCCTTAGAAGCACCTTCTTGAGTGCCTGGCATGTAAACACATCTGCAGGAGGAGTTAAACCAGCAGCCACTGTTACACCTCCAGTTCAGAATGCTCCTCCTTAAGGGAGGGCATCTGCAGCACCCACTCAAACTGACCCATATATTCTGAAAATTATCACCACTGAACTCCCAAAAATTGAGAGAATCCTTTCCATTGTTTGGATGCCAACAATAAAAAGATGCTTACCAGGAAAATTACGAGATTGTAAATATATTTACCCATATCTTAAGTTTCCAAAATCCTGAAGAATACCACAGCCACATTAACTTCAGGAGGAAGGTGGAATGTTACTTTGGAAAGAGGAATTTCATTAATAGTTGTATTTTTTAAACCTTTCCCTTCAATGGCATTTAAACCCAGAACAGGTCCTATGAATAGAAACTTTTCAGTGGGTGTTTGTGATTTTTCTCCCAGTTTATTCCAAGTCTTAAATTGTTAAGTGGAAGACAGATCTGGGACATCACTCCAGTGAGGTCCTTCATAAGCCTTGGTAAGTCAAGCCAAAACCAGACAAGAATACTTTCCTTCCTAACTGAGTGACCATTCATTATGGACATTTCCATGAGCTTGCTTTTGGAATTCTCTTCAGTCCAAAACAGAGGAGGAAAATATAATGCCATGTCAGAGAAAGAACCCAGAGGTGGCTGTGTTAAGATGTCCTCTATAGGAAAAAATAATCACAGAATCGTAGGGGTTGGAAGGGACCTCAAGAGATCATCGAGTCCAACCCCCTGGAAAACAGGCTATAGGAAAAAGACAAAAGCAGCCAGGAAGAAAACTTCCAAAAAAACCATGACCACTATGTATTCAAAGTATGATGAAACTCATGTTTAATCATATAATTCAGGTGTCAGCCCTTGCCTCTTAGTAATTCTAACCCAATTGGTTAATTTCAGGCAAATTTATTGGAGGGACAGAGGCATCAACCATTTGCAAGGTTTGTAAAAGGAGGTAGAGCAGGCAGGAGAATAAATATCAAAAAATCCCCACCAAATGAAGGGAGAGTGAGAAGGAAGAAGGCTGCCTAAGCAACAACAGGCAGAATTTCTATGATAGGAAAGGTATTAAGAGTATGGTGAAATGCTATACAGAAGCTTATATTAAAATAGTATTGCACCTTGACAAAAAGTTATAGGAGGCCATGCTTTGGAAGGCAGGTATAATCCATCTCATGTTTTTGAATTTAAAAGGCCCAGAGTGAAATCTCTTCCCCTTCTGATATTCTGAAAATATTTTAGCACTACTGGAAGATGCCTTTACATCTTTTGCTTCCGCACAAAAAGCTTCTGAGAATTATAGAGAGGTTACAGAAATGGCTAGTATGACCACATTGAAATCTAAACCCCAATGTTACTAGGTAGAAGCCACCAAAATCAGGAGAACATCTTCAAAACAGACAAGGATAGGACAGAAAACAATTGGTTCCTTTTGCAAGGCTTCAAATCTGACCAACTAAAGAGTCTATAAATGCTTCAGATAAACAGAAGCCTACCTGACCTCCTTTGTTAAATTCACTGCAGAAAATTAATTATATTGGTAACAACTGTGAGGAAAAAGAAAACGGTAACTGTATTTTGCATAGACTGTACTACAATTAGACTGTAACTAATTAGAAAATCCCAAAAATCAAGAAGTCCTACATTACTGCAAAGATATTTAACATGCCTAGAAACAGCCTGCAGTGGGCTGATCCTGGATGGCAGGTAAGTGCCCGCCAAGTCACTTGCTCACTCCCAACCCCAGACAGATGAGGGCAAGAATGAGAAGGGCAAAAGGGGAAATCCTCATAGGTCAAGACAAATAAGCAAAGGGGAAAAAACCCAATCACACACAGAAGTGATGCAAGGCAAATGACTAACCACCTGCCACCAACAGACCAATGGCCAACCTGAGCAACATCTACTTTGGAAGGCTACCCCCAGTATTATCACTAAGCATCTTGTAAAAAAAAAAAATTAATTATGTTTCTGGTCACTTTGCATCCAATGCTCCAGCTGTGCCCCCTTACAACCTCTTACCTACCCCCCAGCCAACTTGCTAGAACAGTAGAACTGAGAAACAGGAAAGACCTTGACTGTGTGAGCACTATTCAGCAACAGCTAAAACACTGGTATGTTAATCGACAGTTTGTGTCAATCTAAAACACAGCACCATATGGTCTGCCATGAAGAAAATGAACTCCATCCCTGCCAAACCCACTGCCAGTCTGACCTGAAAAGTCCTTTAAAATTAAGAACTACAAGATCCTTGTGATACGGGGCTTTCTAACAAGATGCTGACAAAGGGTTAAAGGGTGCTTGCTAATAAAATGCTTAGCAAGCACCCTTTAACCCTTTGCAACAAAATGCTATGGGGGGCTTATGCTTGTTAAGGGGGGGGATTACTAACAGGATGATTTTAAGTGCCGTAGTGGTTATATCAGAAGATGACCTTGCACAACTCTGACCTACTTGAACAACTCCTAGTTAGTTTTGAGTGACTAATGTTCTTGAGATAATTTAAAGCAGACCCAGGACTGATAAGAAGAAAAGATCCCAATTATAATTGTGCCATCTGGAACAATCACAATTACACATGTGCCAGGGGAAGGAGGTGAAAAGTTCAACCTGATGAAGACTTCGAGCCTTCATCACTGAGACCCCCTGACGACCACCACCATGAGGCAGTGCGCAGGCGCCATTGGGAGGAGTTTATGGAAATGCCTTCTTGGGGCTAATTTTAACACGAAGCGGGACAGGTTATGTATATGTATAGGTGTGTGAGGTAACCTAATGAATAAGTATCATTGAACTGTACATAACAAAGAAGAACTGTCATGTTGGGGTGCACGATTTGTGGCTGAATGATCCCCCATGCATCTGCAGGCATTAAACATACCTACTTTATAACTTCTGAGTTATAGAGTCTGTTTCTGTACGTCACTGGCATTCAAAAACACTGCTGAAGCCACACTTAGAATAAACTTATGCCATTATCTTAAAGTTGATTGTGATGCGTTGCTCCCATCTGTGTCCATACTTAGCCCTAGATTGTTCTACCCAACCCTCAAAAAGATTTCTAGCAATGGACAGAGCCAAAGACAAAGCTGATAAACTATAAAAGTAACAGACTTTAAGTAACAGACTTTGAGAGACCCAAAAGCTTTCATACTCTTGTCTCATCCCTTCTCTGCACCAACAATGAAGCTTCAACCCAGTTAGTATTTGAAGTGGATGGACTCTAAACTCAAGCGATAAAGATCATTAACCAAGCAAGGTTATATTTTCAAGGCTATTCTCAGTGGGAAAGATTGAATCCAGCAGGGTGTAATTAGCTGGGACTGCTCTCCCCAGTTTAAAGACCACACTGAAGCAAGGATCTAAGTTATAACTCCGGACTGTTCTCTGTAGGACCCAGGCCGACTAGGATTTACAGATCCTCCAAAACATCCTTTTCCTCAAGCATCTACTAGACTGAAATAGAAGGCTAGTTTGGTTCAACTACCATGCAGAAACTAGTATTAGGTGTGTGTTTGCATGTTGATGGGAAAAGGGAGATGAAGTCTTCAAGGTTTACTCCAGCATAGGTAACATACGAAGATCCTTCGGGTATTGAAGGATTGCTCAGCATCCGAGTCATCCCATCCTATCTTTTTGAAAGGACTCCTTTTGAAGCAGTAGTTTTCAGTAGTGGAAACCTAACTCTACTGCCGAGTAACTCTCAAAGTACTAATCAAGCATCTGTTCCTTCTGGAAAAATAAGAGCACACATGTAAAATAAAAAAAAGGTGAAAATGAGGAAGAGGAGCTATTCATATGTCTTTTATCTGGTGAAGTCTACTACTCCAGATTGATTTCAATAGCCATTTGTGCTTCCTTAACACATCAAGAAAAGGCTGCAGTGACATGTTTCTGCTCTGCTGCTTTGATGTAGCAGCACTGGAGTAGACACTAAGAGCCTCTCATAGCCAGTGGAGATGAAGTGCTTGCACAATACTGTGTTTCTTTCTGCCTCCACCGCAGTGAGCTGGTTGCTCCCAGAGACAAACACAAATCAGTCTTTCAGTCCCACTGCTTTAAAAACAGTGAAAACAAATCACACATCAGAAAATAGTCTCCTGAGATCAGGACAGAATCCAGGCAGTAGATGCTCAAGTATCTGCCATACCTTTCAGAGTACAAAGGGATGTCACCAGGTTCTATGAGAAAACTGTTCTCAAAAAGAATTTTCAAATAAAGCTGGTACAATGCTTAAAGGCAAAGTATCCACAATGCTACTACTTGACTCCAAGAGATAAAGAGTTTCCTAGCCTACAGTTTTAATTCACTGAAACTTTATCACTTTCTCCATCTTAAAATGCAAATCCTCTTACAGGAAAGGACTAAGATTGCCATCTCAATCCAGATGGGAAGGATACTGTCGATTTACACTTTGCTATTAACTGAGAACAGATAAGGAAGACTGCTGTTGGGGCTGAAGACAAGGTCCCTGCAGGCCACTGACCCCCCTACCATTTTCTTGGAAACTAAAAGGTACAGGGGAGAGTTGCAAAAAGGCAAAGCACAGACACCAGACACAGCACACCCCAAGCAAACTGACAGCGACTCTGCTGGTTATAGTGGCTATCAGGAAATTGCAGGTCATTAACACAGACCTTTGACCTGGAGGACTGGGTCAGAAGGCAGCTCATGAAGTTCAACAAGGAGATGTGCAGAGTTCTGCAGCAAGGATAGAACAAACCCATGCACCCGTACTGGGAACAACAGCGTCACAGAGAAGCATCTAATAGTTACTGGGACAGCAGGCTGAGCAAGCACCTTAGGGTAGAGGAAATACTCCTAAAAGTGAGTATTGACCTTCTCCAGTTTTTAAAAAGTATTTTTCCAATTATTTCTGCTCTTGTTAGCAAATCAATTCTCTTATGCAATACTCTAGTAATGAGAAGCCAGGGCAGTAAGCTCAGAACCTGCAAATAAGGAGGAAATAAGTAATTAGCAAGCTTAAGGAGAAACAGAAAAAACAGGTGAGAAGTGTGGATGGTGTTATGCTTTTTAAAAACACAAAACCCACAAATTACAACTTAATCACCATGACATAACAGCTTAAGTGAGAAGTATAGGGACTGTTACTTTAATTTGAGCTACACAAGGAATCTCAAATTACATTTTCTTACAGCAGTCTGAGTTATCTTAATGATAGCTAACACAAATTACAACACTTCTCACAGGGAAAAAAAAAAAAAAAAAAAATCACTGTCAAATTAAAGCCAAACTCTGCCAAGAATTCAAACAGTGATATCTGATCTATTATCACCGTGTGCTATTACCCTGACCAGAGGCTTACTCTGGTCTCTTTTAGTCATATTTTACTTAGTAATATTTTCAAATCCTACTTCTCCCCTTCCTAATTAGACAGAAGGCACCAGTAAAAATGTAACTGTAGGTACTTTGCCTGGCAATGAGGTCTGAACCTGCTGAAAACAATCTTCAGAAATAGGTAGCATTTGTTTCTTATTATTTCACAAGTATTGAAGCATTAACTCCCAACTATTAAAGTGTATGACTATTAAATTATCATTTTAAGTTAATACATTTGAATGTTAACAGCTTCAATTAAACTCTACTTTGGTTTAGATTTGTATCCACAGTTTATGAAGCAAAGTACTGATCCTAAACTCAATCCTACTTATTGACCCTAGACCCTAAAACACCTTTCTAAATCACACTACTTCAGCAGGAATCCAGGGCAACACATATATAAGTCCTTAAACACCACCAGCTGCTGACAAACTAATAGCACAGCTCTTCAAAACTGCATATTCCTTCTCCGTATGCTTTAGCAGGATGCAATACCTTGAGCTACAGAAAATAGTGCCCCACTTCAGCTTTGAAATTGCTTCAGAGTTAGGACCCAAATACCTGAGTGAATGTGACAGCATGTTACAGCAAATGTAGGTCATTCTCCCCTTCCCTCTCCCCTCTGTTGCCTTTAAACCACCTAGAAAATAGTACCTTAACTGAAAAGACAGGAGAGTTCTTCAACCACTAAGCGGAGGAAAGCTGATAGCTCAAAGGAACAGTTCCCATTTTCAAGACACAAACCTGGAGAAAAACAAATTACTATTTCTCTGTACATTGTTGAGATGGTCACAAATCTTGGCTATTGAAAACATTTCTGGTCATTTCCTTTGAGAAAAGTAGCAACAAAAATTTAAAGAGTACAGAGAATAAAAGGAAGATACTCAGTGCTGTCCATTTAAGAACAACTGACAGCTCTCCACCTTATCAAGTGAGCAGCTGAGGATGAGATCAGATCTTTAAAGAGATGAATGGCATAAAAAAGGCAAATAAAAATCAATTATTAACTGTTTAAGATACCACAGGCATTCACTGACAATTAAATCGTCTAGCTGATGTTTTGAAGTAAATAAAACAAACTGCTGTAGAACTCATTGCCAAAGACATCAAATGTTCAAAAAGGAACTACACAACTGTCAATCAAGTGTGGACCATGGTCTAAAAGTCATACAATCGTAATCACTATCTCAGGAAGTCTTTAAGATGCTGCCTACTGGAGTGAGACAGCAACTGAAGTGAGCACTTAACCTAAACAACAAGGTTTCCTTAAGATTAATTACCAGTCACACTCAGAAACAGAATCCCACGCTACAGGAAGTTTTTGGTCTCATCCTATACGTGTTTTTTCCATACATTATTCTCCTGAAGGATTTTGTATTATTGTTGTTTTTTCAAAAGAACTCCTTTTTAGTCATTATACAAAGGTCCACAGTCACTGGCAGTGACTTCAGGCAGTGCATAAGAATGATGCCTCACACTCACCTAACAAGAAAGATATTTTTGAAAGGAGTACAGGCACTTTACTTAGGAAGCAGAAAAGTATTTTTCTTCTCTTTGCAGCATCACAATCTGAACCATCAATGAAAAAGTACATCACACCAAAGCAAACTTAGTTCCTTTCACTTCCATTCTTAGGCCACTTCCACCACTGAAAAGAGGCCATGTGAGGTAATGAAGGAATTCAAAGATAGCATCTTTTGTTTTCGTTTTTAAACATGAGAGAGAAAAAAATCTTTAAAGAGCAACTTTGTACCTGAAAAGCAGTAGAGTCCTATAATTTCCTTTTCAAAATATATATATATGTATTTTTCCAACTCTGGTCAAAGTGGTCTTATTAACACTTGGCACTTGAGCAAAAGCATGAAAGCCAAAAGGTGAGAAGGACTTCTGTCAACTAAACCAGTACTAAGAGAGTAGTAACTCTTGAGAAAAATATAAGCACTTTGAAGCAAATGTTCAACCTGCACAAGGTTATCTGTTGTGAAATTAGCTAATCAGTGGTTAATTCCTGCAGATATTGTTACACATTGTCCAGTAGGAACACAGGGACAACTGAACTAGAAAGGAAACAGTAAAGAGGAGGAAAAGTGTTGCTGCACATGGGAAGTATCAGTGGTTTCTGGAGAACAGTCCAGCAAAAAGCACAAAGGGTTAACCAACTACTGCTACATACATTATGGGCAACAGCACACTCCACACTCCAGCAGAACACCAGAGACCCAGATAGATCATCAAGGCTTCCACTGAGCCTCTCTAGTATTGATTGTCATTGTGTTAGCATCTCTAAACAGGAACAGCAAAAGGGAAAAGGGAAAGAAAACTGTAAAATGTTTAACACACTTGCACACTGTAGTGTTCACATAAGCCCTACAGTACAAAGGGCAGGACAGAAAGTTTTCACATTTCTAATACATGTATTTGATAAGGAAAACAATCACACAGAATTGAGGACACTTTCATAGTACTTAGGTAGCTGAGGACACACAAGTTTAAGAAGGGAAGAGGGCACCAACAGTGCATGCCAAGATTCACAGAAGCCCAAACACACAGCTCCTCAAATATAAAAGTGATTTTGTGTTGCCAGCTCTCCTATTACACGAAATCATTACCTAGACTAACGAGGGTTAGGATAATCCAATTTTAACAAAAAGTATAGTTAAATACTTCTGTTATTAAATACTTTTAGTGGATTTGGAAAATTCCAACTTTATCAAGGAATTCCCCAAAATGATACAGGAATATTTAAAAAAAAAAAAGACCAAACAAAACCAAAAACCAATGACATTAACGAAGACTTCTACAGCTTCACGATCAGCAAAGCAACAATCTCCTTCTAGCTCTGCAATGTGAACGCGAATTCCACAGGCCCGTGACCTTCCCTACCTGTGGCCAGGGCCCGCTCAGCAAGCGGAGGATGCCGGGTCCCGCGGGCCGAGCCGCGCCGCCAGCCCGCGCCCGGCAGAGGGCAGCGTTCCCCAGCCGGCTGCAGCGCCGCCGCGGCGCTACACGGGAGGACGCGGCGCGCTCACAAGGCAATGACACTCTTCTTCCCAAAGCCTTGGTGCTACAGAAACACACTTCACGGCCTAGAAACGCAAACTAAAAAAGAAAGCCCGCTGTGATATATGCAAAGCGTCAGAGTCGAAGCAAAGAAAAACCAGAGAAACACAAGTGGATCGTGCCAGCGCGTTCTCGTTCCCCCGTTACAGCCGCACAATCTGCTGCCACGCTTGTTCCAACGCGATGCCTGTATGTAACTCACTGCCCTGGGAACTGATGCACACACACTCGCTGTGAGTTTATTCTCTAAAGACACAGATGAACAGTTTAATCAATGGGAGAAAAAGCAAAGGAGTTCAGATTGCCAGTGGAAGGTCAAACAATCCTACTTCAAAATGTAACTGTCCTGTTTATCAGGGACAGGCTCCTTTTGACAGGAGAGCTACGTTACAGTAAGCTACCAATGGTGCTCATGTCGTTTTTGATGACACCTTGGGTCCTTTTTGGACCCAACCCAATCTGATGCTTCTCCTTCAAACATATGCAGAGACAGATTTTTCTGCTAAGTCTCTCAAACAACCTAAACCCTTAATAAACAACTTAATATAATCTTTAAAATCATCCAGCTACATCATAATGAGCTCATGTTATCTACATTACTGTTACAAAAGGCTTTTACTGAACCAATTACTTTAGCAGCAAGGAACTTTTTGATTTCCAGCTTTAATTTATTTTGGTTTAACTCTTTGTTCCCATCTCAACATATTCTCATTTGCAAAGTCATTGCCACCTTCCTGTTTTGGAAACATATTCCTTATGCTTTCAAGACAAGCTCTTCCAGCCCTCCCAACTTCCCTCACCACTCTGACAGTACCTCCAGCTTTGTATGCACAATCTGGAGTGGCACCTACGTAATGCTGTATAAAACAGTACTTTTCCATCTCCTCAAAATACACTGATGGTCTCAAAAGAGCATTTCACATTCAATCAAAATGAGATAAGGGATAGACTTATAAAAGCCCTGCTCCTTCTAGCTCAGCCTCAAACTTCTCAACTGAATTCCAGTTACTTGCATAAAACCAGCTGTGTACATCCAATCCTCTGAACAAGCTATTAGGAACTGAGGAAATAGGAAAATTGATGCATTTCTCACCATACAAGAGATGATGCTTATTTCCAGGAAATTTTCTACAAACAGCTTTTAAAATGCATTTACTAATGAGGGGTCACTACGTTAACCACTCCTGGAATTTTTATAGCATATAGTCAGGCTTCAATTAAAACCCACCAAAACCCAATGGCTAAAGCATTCCCTAGCCATTTTCTTAGACTGAAGGAAAAGGAGAGCAGCAGGTGAAAAATGTTTTACATAATAAAAGTCCTACTTCTGCCTTCTTGAGTAAGAGCTAAATTATTATTGATATTAATTACAAAGAGCAGCAGAAAGGTGGTTTGTTTTGGGATTTTTTTGTGGTTTTGTTTGCTTTTTTTAATGAACTGCAACAGCAGCATCACTCTGGACTGGAGGATTAGAACAGAAGTTTCTTCTTCCTCATTTTGGGTTGTTGGGGTTTTTTGGTTTGGGGTGGTTTTGTTTTTTTGAGATCTGTACATGATTTAAATACTACTGCACTTTACTAAAACTAAAACAATTAAAGTAGATTTTCAGAGTCATGTAATAAGTAGTTGTGTTTTACCACATGAATGAACTATGAATCAAACATGCACAATTTTGAATTACGATGTATTTTGCAAGGAAGTAACGAGCATACAAATGTGAAAGGCCATCTTTTAATTACAAAACAGATCAAGTTCATCATTGTAACAGTACAATGACTTCAACAGATTTGCTACAAAGATAAATAGAAACCAAAGTGTAAGAACGCAAGAAGTGTGACTGCTCAGTTCCATATTCACTGCTACCACACCTTGCCAACCCACCACCCCCACAGCTGCAAGAGCCCAAGTCAGAATCACCTTCGCAGTCAGCCCAAGGTAAAAGCTGTGGAGCTTGAGCTACACCACTCACACATCATCTATCACGTACACAACAGGTACACAAAACATTCCTCAGTGGTGCTGTCTTCACCAGGTAATAAAGGCACTCAAAATGTGGGTGTCTAAATGCAACTATCACACTGACTATTTTTCCAACAGGAAAGAAAGAATAGGGCACAGAGGAGCAAAAATTCCTGCAATGGAGTGCTCTATCTCAATGGCACATGTGAGAGAAACGAGTGGTGGCTGGCACACTCAGCCCCACTAAGATAAGGAAGAAGCAAAAATGTCCTCAAATTATACATGGGTACAAGTAAATCCAGTTAGAGCACACACACAGACAGAAAGTAATTATTTTTCTCATGCCTTCACACAATGGAGGGGAGAGAACTGTGCTTCCAGGCAATAGGGGTCTTTCTCTAGAACACCCCAAGGACTGTTCATTCTCTGTTGGGCATTTAGATGACTTCAGAAAATGCTGATGATTCCTGCCCACACTGACCTTTAAGACAGCAGCCCTCAGTTACACTTTTAGTATGTATTAGAATTTCATTAAAGTGTGTCCTTCCTACAAAGCCCAGATGTGGCAGGGTATAGTCTTCAAAAGACAAACTCTCTAAAAAAAACAAAGCACCTTACAAGGCTGAATATCATCACTTAAACGCTGACAGTCTTCACCTGAATAGGGCTTTGATGTTTTACTTTTTTGGTCTGGTAAATACCAGTCCTAGAAATAAGATTCAAGCAAAGTTATTACCACTTACAAAAGTATGAGTAATGCCTACTGACAATAAATTAGGCTATGATTAAGCCTCGAATAAGGTGAAAAAAACATGTTCATGTTAACAAAGACCTGGTATAACTTACTGTATTCACAAGGGAGAAATGATCAAGCACAGTGCCAACTAGTAAAACCAAACTGACTAGGTGCCACATTAGATAATCAGCCAGTGAGCTCAGCCATCCTGAAACCTCACTTTAAGTAAGACAGGAAGCCTCTTGGGTTTTTGCCATCAAGAAATCTAAATACCTCTGCCTACTGAAGGAATCATGTTGGAGACCATATGTCCAACTACGAACAACCCTACGTTCATTCACCCACTGTTTGCTCCCACTGTTTTCATTACAACAGGAAACTATGCCAAAGCTGTTCAACGCTGAGGGTCCAGTTTCATACGGAGCAGCCAAACAGAGCAAACATTTTGATTCCACTGCAGAGAGAAACAACTGCTCTCTTCCACTTCTTCCAGAAGTGTTGAGCTGTTAAAGTATTACCATTCTATTTTACCTGCCTTTTAACAGGCAGCTGAGACAATTCAGCTGCTCAATACTTTCCAACTCTCCATCCCAGCAACTACCTCTCAATAGCTCTAGCGCTCATGAGATTTTTCCATGAGCTGCTTTCACCCATTAGCCAGCAACAAAGCACACCAGGTTCTACAAGGCTCCTCCAATATAATATAAGGAATATAAGGAGGTAGAAGCACTCAGTAGCAGTAACCTGACAGATCAGTTCACTGTCACTCATGAAGCCACAGATTGAATTCTTCTCCCATACTAAACAAGGGCAACAAAGCAAAACCGATCAGGAACGAATATTTCACTGCTCTGCTCCTATTAATCCTACCTGGAAAATTAGTCAGGTTATGATCACCAGCTCCTCTGAAATAAACCCACACAGTTCCAGGCAGGCAAACAGAGTTGTGAAAATGCTTTGAAGGGGTCTTATTTATAGGACTGATTTCAGAGCGATATTCTCCTTTTTTACTGCCGTATCTTCAGCATCTCCAACCTAAACATATTCCATACCATATTCTCAGAGTAACTCCACAACGTGATAACTGAACTGATGGAAATACTGTTATTTTACAGACATTTGTCTTACCTGCTCTTCAATCAATTCCTAACCAAACATGCCCAGAACTGGTGCAATAACCAAATACAACTCACGTACTTATTTGTACCATGGATTAGCAGCTTTAACTTTTAAAACAGGAAGGGAAATAAGTAGAAACTTAAAGACTCAAGAGCTTCATGTAAGATTCATCAGCCTCATATAAACACCTCAGGTATGTGATATCCAGTGTCTTTGATCACACAAACTCAAACTTCCCTGATGTATCTGCCTGAAAAACCACACAATTCTGATAACTTTTGGTTAACCAGTGAAATGACCCTGCATACTTGCAGTCTTAGAGCATGCAAACACACAAATAAAGACCATCTCTGGAGATGCTCTGTATATGAAGCATATGCCACAAATTTATACCTTTTGTTTTGTATTTTATGTTAGTTTTGGTGAAACTAGACAACTCATGTAAAAGAGTAATTGCTTCTGGCCCGGGCAGTCCTTGAGTCCTAAACTGCTGGTGGTTGGGAGAACACCAAACAGCATGTTGTGAGAAACACAACCCTGAATTTAAGAGAATCGTCTTAAAGAATTTAAATGCAGAAAGCTTATTATGTCCTTGTAAGCAATACACAGTAAGAAAAAACTTACTAATTATATTTTCTCATGCTTTCTTAATACAGCTTTTCAGATATGGCATATCATGTCCCCTTAATTTCCACCACTGTCACTCTCTACCACCTTCAACTTCTTTGTCACTCTTGGTGTCCTCACTCACCACCTTCAAACTTACTCATCTTCAGAACTCAAACAAGCCACCTTCAGTTCCAAAGAAATCCAAAATACAGTATTTCTTAAGTTCTTTAGCTACAACCTCTGGATTTAACCAACCTCATGCTATCTTGAGTTGCACTGGGCTTCTTTACCACACAGTGGTTAGAAGCATGAGCCCCTGCCAAAGTCTATTCTGAGTATTAAAACTTCAAACTTTCAAAAAGCTTGGTTTACAACCACAAACACATGAGTTGAGACATATTTCTCCTGGCATGATCACAAGATGAGTATTCTCTGCTTGCATCCCTCATTGGTTTTGTCAAATACCCTTTAAACCCACCTATAGCATATATTACTCACACACTCAGTCTCCTATTGCAAATGAAAGTTAGTTAATCCTTAAGTCTGCAGACAACCATCCTTGATTTTGATATCTACCTAGTAGGTAGCTATTTCTTTAGCATTGCACTACACTTCAAGATTACACACAAGGGCAACGTCATACCATCTGCTGACACCACCAATGTTAGTGATGCGTCATTTTTTTTCACTTCCCAAAGTTATCGTGACTGATTCTGCAGGCAGTTCTTCAACACTATAACCAGATGGCGTATCAAAGCCAAGTGTTGTATTATTAGCACAACTCAATTGGCTCACCAGATAACTATGATTTTATACAATCCAATCAAATATGTTTGGAAAGCAATTTGCTTTTTAGTGAAGCCATGGAATGTTGGCAAAATCAAGTTCCTTGCCAAACCCATCACGATACATCATTCACATGTGCCAACTTGGAAGGGCTGTTTCCAACTATTTTGCACTCAAAGGATTTCTGAAGCCTTTAGTGTAATAATTGCCCATAAAACTATGCTTCCATCTCTTCTACAATTTTAAACCCAAAAAATTCCTTATTTTGTTCCACCCTCCACTTAAAGGAAGCACCCTCCTTTGGGCCTACACAGTAATTTCTGCATCAAGTTTATATACAAAATCTTAGATTTTATTCAAATTTTATTAAAATCTGTTTCGTCTTCATACAATTGTCTCTATCACACTTTATTTCCTACCAACATCAGAGTTTTTAGTTTTAACCCACACAGTACCTTCAGAAGGTTAAAACTTCCTTGGGCTTTTTCAGACATCCAGAATATAGGAAGAAGTACAGCAGAGAGCCACCAAAATGGTCAAGTGGTTGAAGTACAAAAAACAAAGGTTCAGGCAACTTGGCATGTTCAGCCTGGAGAATAGAAGGCTTTCCAGGAGCTAGCAGTAGCTTTCTAACATTTAAGAGGAGGTTACCAAGAAAACAAAGCTTGACCCTTGTTATGCACAGCAGGAGGACAGACAAGTTTAAACTGAGACAGGGAGAGAGGGTTTATAAAACCTAACCAAAGCTTCAAGTAACCTGGTCTGAAGTTGATGCTGACTCTGTATTAAGCAGGTAGTTGGACTAGGTCACTTCCAAAGCAAGAAATTCTGTCGTTCCCTTTTGCACTTGCAACTGGCAGGCTAGGAGGCACAGTTCACTTGAGGGAAATACCAAAAACTGACAATAATGTGACTGAACTACAGTCCGCTGCACAACCCAGCAAGGAAACCCACGGGAACCGCACAAACTCAGTGTCAGCTTTCCAACTGCAGCCACATCGGCTGTAGTTGTGCTCCTGTGTTCAGGCACCTTGTGCAGCCACACCACTGTGCTCGCACAGAACAGAGGTGACCCAGAATTTTACGAGGGCTCATGACTTTCAACTTTAAAAACTTGGAAAAAAAACCCCCAAAAACCAAACATTCATCTTTCTCCCTTGGCAATAGGCCAACGCATCACATCCTTCCCCTCTCTCAAGATACTGTGCCTAGGCTACTGTCAGGAACAAGGTCCTGGACTAGACTGACAGTGCTCTGATAGAACCCCAGCAGCATGCCTCTTGGTATTTTGAAATAAAAATTATATAAAGCAACAATTCTTTTGCATTAGAAATATTATTTGACAAAATTTAACATCATTTAAATTTAACTGTTTTACCCAAAGTATACTACTGAAAAGACAAGCTAAGAATGTCTGCCTAAAAATTGCTTTCCTGGAAAAATTCATTATTTTTCATATTCTTTATTTTTAAGTGACATGAACTCATTTAAAACTGTTACTTAAATAAAAATCATTACTGTAAGCTCAGCCCACGTGCCTGCTCTTAATAGTATCCATGGTTGCAGTGATGCAAATTTGCCTACCTACATCAAACCAAATGTGCCCACATAAGAAGAAAAAAATACCATATTAAACAGTACTCTTTGCGCTAGATTAGGGCAAAGTAAATCAGATAGACCTCAGAAGACAGGACAAAGTAGTTTAAGGACCTGTCCACCCATCATGACTACATCTTAATTCTGAACTAAAAGCTGAGTTTTCAAAGCTCGAATTACAAACGATTTATCAAATATGTGAAAAAAAATTTATCTTGATGACCAAATTCTTCTCCTCCCTAATCCGAAATAGAGAGTAACAATGAACTGCTTCCAATACTCCTCCACCCGAGGTGGATAAAGGGGAAGCATTTAACTCTATTACTTATCCTATCATGCACTTTTCAATATTGCCTTATTTACATGCATTCACTTTCCTTTACATTTGACAAACAGGTTTATGCACAAAAATCAAGGAATTTATTTTTCATTAGACTTCAATTTTCAAGTCATCAAATGCACACGTATTCATAGGGAGGCAAACCGCTCTTTTGAGCCCCACTTTAAATAAACAGCTTTTGCTGAAGCTGCAAGGACTACAGCAGTATTTAGTTAAATGAGGCCAAAACTTCCCAGGAAGTCAGCAGGAAGGATTAAGTGCTGATAACTCCAGGTGGAAATGCATGATCAGTCTAAGCCCACCTAAGACTATGCTGTGCAGACAGGATGATCACTTCCTTTCCTGTGCAGCGTTTCTGTAAGCAGTCTCACTTAGCACTCAGAGCCAGGCTAATCATACCCTCCCCGCCTCACTCCCCCCATATGTATTCTCTTGACTGAAGTTTTCATGTAAGTTGTCTTTTTCTAGTAGATATAGGAAGGTAAACAAATGCACAAAATAAACCTCAAGATGAACAGCTTAATTATAAAAGTGAGTACTGCCCCTCCCTTTTTTGAAAGGGGTAAAGGAAGAATAAGGGACACATCATTTAACCAAAGTTGATGAACTAATATGCAATCCAAATCTCAGAGTATAAACGAGACTATTATAAAAGAAATAAAGCAGAAATGCCACACATGAATGTTATTAATCTAACCTGATTTAAAAGGGGTTTATTTCCAAAAAACCCACAACAGTTCAGACACCAGAAAGACCCTTTTGAGGAGGTTACTTCACCCACTCCAACCAGCCCATGCTTCCTTGGGTCAAACGGGCTGACAATCATCTACACCTTTTTCTTGTATAAAAGCTATCACTAAACTCACACAGTATCCTAAAAGATGTTAAACTTCATTGCACTTCTTGAGAAGGTTATTTCTGTGAACAAGTTTTATGGTTTCAAATTATCCAGAATAATGCTAGAAGTCAAAGCAGCTTGTTAAAAAAAAAAAATTAAACCTGCAACTGTTTTCTCCCTCCAGAGAGAGCAACATGGAACAGCAGTTTACCACTTGCAAGAAAATAAAAAGCTTCTAAAACAACCAGCTCAGCATCTCAATATTTTACAAGTATACCACTACCACATTCTCTTTATGCATCAGACTTTATCCTTAGCAGTTACAAGTGGAACTGTATTAAATACAATCATACATAACCCTTTATCCTATCACAGAAATGATGACATTAAGCTATCTGAGTGTCTTCATCTCAAAGCAGCAAAATGTCAAAATAACAAAGCATCCTGAAATATATCCACCCCTAACTGGACATAATCTTCTCTTTGATTTTTATTTCAAACATGTCCTGATAAAGATTATCCAAAACATCATTTGGAAATCCTCATTTTGGAATAAAAAGCAAGCTACTGTTTTATTTAAGAGAGAGAGAATTTCAATATAAGAGTTTCTGCATGCAGAATTTTTAAAATAATTAATCATTCTACTACACCTAAGTTTTTCAGTATGTGCATAATTACCCCTTGGAAGAATTAACATATATGATTGCTCTTAGCAACAACTACAGAATTTATGTTGGCAAGCTCTGCAGTTAAAGTTAAAAAAAAACCAAAACACAACACTAGAAAAACATCAAGACATTTTCATTACCAGTAGACAAAAACTGGAAGAAAGATTCAACAAGAACTTCCAAGACTGTAGGCATTAATCAAAAGCTTTATCATCTTACCTTTGTTGTTACAATGCATAAGCAATCCATCGTTTCAGCATAGCAGGTACTTTCCAAACATTTAAAAGGTTTATTTTCAATCACTGCTAAACACCATCTCAACAGAATGATAAAAAGCACACTTATTTAATCGTCAAAACAGTAGAATGCATGCCAGGTTTCCCTTTGGATTCATTCAGAGGTAGAGACACCGTGGAGGAAAAAAAAAGCAGGCTAAAATACAAACGCTTTAAGTTTCATGAAAGAATCTTAACCTCTTTTGATTATCTATGTCTGAAAAACTTAAATTTATCCTGGAAAATATCCTATAAAAGATGTCAAATCCTATTCCATACCAGTTAAGTACCTCCTCGTATTTGATTTCATATACTCCTCTTTCAGGATTACCTAACACATGAGCATCACAGGGAATCATTTGATGAAATACAATACAAAATTATTTTACAGCAAAAAAAGGCTCAATTCAGCTTTTCTTAGCTGGTTACAATTTCTAAAATGAAGCGTTTGTTCAAAAATAGTTTTGGTTGCAAGCAAGTATTTCTCCTCTAACGTCATTTCAGCATTTGCAGACTGCAAAATAACTGATTTCTTAGGCTGTGATGAATGGAATATTCCATGTAGAACAGGGAGAGAAGAAAGTGGCGAGGAAAGAGTAATGCATATTGCAAGAGAAATGCTATTTTGAGCCTTGAATTAACCTAGAATTTCATTTCCTTTTGTAAAGCTGTAATGCAGTCACAAGGCAAAGTTTGTATGCACAGGCATTGTCTTCTCAGCTTAATTAACACATCTGGGAAAAGTCAAACACTTGGGCACAAGAAAACCTTCTATGTACTATGAAACAATAAACTGACAGTTTCATACATTGGTAAGAACCTTATTACAGTCATTTCCCCTCAAGGAATTTTGAAAGCAACTAGTTAACTCAGTTTACATTATCTTGTACTACTAGGTCTCCCACTAACACCTTTGCTACAAACACAATGAAGTATATTGAAAAAATTCAATAAATCACTTCAAACTGTTAAATATCATCTGCATCATTTTGCTCTTAGCCCAAGATGAACAACTACCCAAACTGATAAAGTTTTGCATCAGGAAGCAACTCTAGAATATACTAAGTATGTATCTAGAGCATTCTTATTGTTCCCTTGAGATTTTCTGCCACTACACTCCACTTGATTCCCTGGCTCTGCCATATATAGAGGCGTGGGGGGACAGGTCAGAAAATAAAGTAAAACTGTGTAAGAAATAAGGAAACTATTCTATTTTGTCTGCAAGAGATACCTTTACAGGACAGAGGAAAAAGGTGGACATTACAAGAGTCCTCCTCCAATTAAATATATATATTTTTATATATAAGTTGGGGTTTTTTGTATATATTTATATATACAAAATAATATATAAAATATATATAATATATATTTTTATATATATAAATATATACAAAAACCCCAACTATTAAATGCAAGCTTGACTGCATGCTAATAAAAGCAACTCTGTTCAGCTTGAATGGATATTCAATGTAAGTCTTATACCATTCAGTCATCAAGCCCAGGATTTTTACCTTGTATGCCCAATTCAAGCCAGACACTTTTCCTTTTTAATCTGTCTATACATCCTGTGAAGAATTCCTATTACAAACACCTAGGTGAATTTTTCACTGCTGTAACGCATCAGTGGGAAAAATATTCATCTTTCAGATTAATAAAGCTCAATCCAGACAGAAGTCTAAAAGTTCCAGCTTTTTTTCCTTCCTCTTTCTCAGAAAAGAGAAAGAAAAAAAGTTCCTCTTGTAGCTGAATGCACAGGAAGTACCCAACACATAAACTATCCTTCAACTTCCCAAGTCTTCTGTTGGGAAGACTGAAGCAGAGAAATTAACTAAGTACAAGCATCCAAAATAGTAAGGGACACTGACAGAACCCATTTTTAGGTGATTTGGCACATGTTCAGTGCCTCACCTGAAACATCTTCCATGACTAGTCCAAGACATCTGTCCAGTCCACATGTATGCTTCTTGACAAACTTCACTTTAGGAGCCCTGTTAACACACACAAACTGTCCCTCATGTTCTTTTTGTGAAGGGTAAAGATGAGTGACACCTTCTCATCAATTGAATCACTCGGCCACTCTGGTTCAAGAGTACTTTCCTGCAAACTAATCTTGGCTACAGCCACTTATGGTCAGAGTCAATCACCACTTCTCCCTCGTTTATTCTCTTGCCTTCTCTGGACTCCTTTACAACCAAATATCTTCACCACCACATTTTCTGCCCCTCCCACTCACTAGCATCCCCTTAGCAAGATTTGAGACCCATTTAGCCTTATCACAGTGAGCATGTAATGTCCTGCCAATGCAGAGGGTGAGATGAGGAAAAGCAACCCATCCAGAAAGTTAGGGAAGAGACATTTCTTAGTGCAGGATCTGCAGGTCAGACTGCTCATCATCAACAGGCACACTAAACACACCAAGGCTGAGGGCACAAACTCTCCTAAGAAGCATGCTTGAAAAGCAGTAACACATTCACTGCCCAAGTCAGAACAGCATGTACTACTGAGCTACATTAGAGCCCTTTACCAACTAGGGCACCACTGTGATGGGTTAAAAGTCCTTCCTGGTAACTGCCTGCACAGCTCTCTCAAGACCTACCTTCAGCAAAGCACTGAGTGTCCACACAGGACAAAAAAAAAAAAGAAAGAAGATGCACCAGCACATCATAGTGTCAGAACAAAACATTTTGTAGCAAATACCAATACACATTTTCAGAAACAGTACACCGGTGGCTGAGCACTCAAAGAGAGCACTGTACATCAGGAATCACCTCCTAGCCCAAAAGCAGTTTCTGCAGACTTTTCATTGGAAATACTGCACTCAACATTTGCAAGGTTTAACATTATCATAAGAAACAACAGTACAGCTGCTTGAAGACAAACTTGCATGAGCATGCGTTAAATCTTGGAGATCAGAAGAAATATGTTTTTTTTCCCAAGGTGAGAAGTAGGTAAGGAAGCCCGAATGAAAACTACTGCAATTAAACAACTTCATAAAATAACTTAGAACTTTCTTTTCTTTAAATTGCATTGTGAGGAACTAGAGAAAGATATTAATGGGCACACCAAAATCTGAATCACAATCATGAAACACAAGAAAACTTCCATTTTTAAGGCACTGAAGAATAAGACCTCTCCACACAGTCCTGTCAGCCATTAAAAATCACAATTATTCTACTGAATTTGTGAGAAGTGTTGCTCTGTATTCATGTCATTCAAACTTACTGAAAACAAACCTTGCTGTCCTGTTGGCTCCAAGTGATCTTAGTAACAATCAGCAACAACCATTCTATACAGTTTGGCAAGAAGGAAGAAGGGCATTTTCATTCACCAGTATTTGGGGCATTAAATACAAAGGATGATTCTCATGAGAAACACAAAGGAATATCAGAAACACAAAGGAAAGATTTTTCTTGCCTTAAAAGATCTACCAATTCTTTCAAGTTATGTTTGGCAGTCACTCTCTGTGCCTTCAGAGTCATATTCTTTTTCCAATGTGAGATCTTCTATCTACAAAGTCACCAGATGACTAAATAAAGGAAAACTCATGTACAGATAAACCATACATAGAAATAATTAATGCAAATGAAAACAATGCTTCAGAAAAATACTGATCTTGCAGATAACTCATTTTTTCATCTATCCACAACTTTAAAAGTGCATATGGTTAAATGCTAATTTGCTTTTAGATTCTATGAGAAAAACCCACATAACAGAGCTGTCACAGGTGTAACCAGAGAAGCAGGCTCATTTCAGCTGCGTGAGGCTGCCAATTGCCCAACCTCAGCATACTTGTGGAGACATTTCAAAGACTCAGTAAAGATCAAGCACTATCATCACTGCAAGAATTTTCTCAGCTCCTTTAGTAAAGAAACCATTAATGTTGTAAGATGCTGTAACCTAATTTATCTAGCTACCTTTGAACCTGGCTGCAAGATGGAATTATTACAAGTAATTTTAAAAAGCCATAAGTAGATACTAAATTCACATAACTTTTTTGTAAATTCTTAATTTGCTTTAAGTTTTTAGAAACAGCAGGATTTGATTGCCTGTATATGCATTCTGCACTGAGCACAGGGGTTTTGTTTGTTTGCTTCACATTCAGTTTGACTAGAAACCTGCCATGGAAGACATTTTTTATCTTTGGTTCAAGACTCCAATTCTTGAAATCCAGGCTTTGCATACAAATAGGAGAATGTAAGGCACAATACCCAGCAAGCTAAAAACAATTTTCCCACTGTAAAACTAACACAGATGAAACAATAAGGCTTGTGTGACCCAAGACTTATCAGGGCACTTGTCAGTGGATAAACAAACACACCATTTCTGCAGAGAAGGTGCTGATATAAATAATGGGCAATACAAACATACGGATAGAAACAAAAAGGACCAGTGCGGTAACAGGGAGCACGACAATCAGACACACCATGTCATCAAGCCAGACAGTACTGAACTTTTATAAGTATCACAGCAAAGAAGGTATTTGAAGACAGTGCAACAGGTCTGGGATTTTCCCAACATCTTATCATGACAGATGCAAGTAACTGTATTTGTGAAGGTCAGGCAAGGATAGAGCAGTCAAAAATGAGAAAACAGAACTAGAGTATCCTAACACTTTAATAATATGTTCTCTATTTGCGGGTATCATGTTCTAACATCCAAATTAACTGCTTGATGCATCATTTCATTTTGAATACAAATGGCTACTGATCAGATTTTTTTTTCATCCCACTAGCAACCACACATCCAAAGTTCTGTTCTCTAGACTATGCCAGCTCATCTTACTAAGAATTTATTTAAAACTATCAAAATCTTGTAAAGGTTAAAATGACATTACTCTTGCTTTATTAATAAAACCAATTCCCATCTTGTGGGTGAAAATTAAATTAGCTTAACTCTACCCTTTTTCAAAATATTCACATTGCTCTTGTCTTTTTACAGATACTGAGCAAACACAAGCCTGCAGAACTCCTTAATAGCAAAGGAGGCTAACAGGAGCTGCATTAGCAGGAACACAGCCAGTAGTATCAGGCTATTATTCTCCTTTACTCGGCACCTCTAATAAGGCATCTGAATACGCATTCAGTTTTGGGCCCATCAATGAAACAAGGATGTTTATAGCCCAGAGCAAGTTGCCCCTTAAGGAGAGAATGAGGGTGCAGAGTTTGTTTCAGCTTTGAGAAAAAAGTTCAGTGGATCCTAAAAGCAGTCTTCTAGTACCTACAATGAGGTTACCTAGAAGACAGAGCCACATGCATGTTGCATGATGGAAAGTCAAGAGAAACCACAAATTGAAACAGATATCTTAATCAGAAATAAAGGTAAAGCTTTTTAAGCATGAGGCTAGTCAAGCACTGGAACAGATTGGCCAAACAACTCATGGAGCTCTCAGCCTTGGAGGTTTTCAGGGCTCAGTTGGTTGAAACCCTTTACAATTGGACTGACCTCACAGACATCTGAACTACTATATCCTTCCAAGATGTTTACAGCATTTCATCTCCAACCTGCCTTGGCATGTCTATAGCTTCAGCTATTTTCCTTAGTTCCTCTTTTGTTTTCTTTTTTGTTAAAGAGATTGGTAAAATATTTTCAAAGACAGTGAGCCAGTCTCTCCACATGTCAGACATTAAACACATGGGCACATGCTGATAAATAGGGAAAGCCCAGATCAAAGTACTTCAGCCACCACTACTCACTAAACAGAGATCTGCTAGCCCAACTGTAAGACACTCCAGACCAGGTTCCACCTCTTAAGACAAAAGATTTCCTTTGAGACTGTGTTAGTGGGGTTTTTTCCAACATCTAAAATGAAGTGATGGCTACTGAGAAGTAAAAGTGTTTGTCATTTAGCTTGAATTAGAACAACTACAATATGAAAACATACCCTACAGATTACAAAAAAGTCACAAGACAACTATTTCCTTCACAAAGCATAACTCAAATAGGTCAAGAAGTTTCTTGAGTCGTTTACACTTCTCCACATTTCTCAAACACAAATTGTCCCACCTACAGATGGCACTACAGATCACAACAAACAGCTTAGAAGGCTGCTCCTGCCTGTACACATACTTCTCCCACACGATTACTAACGTTAAGAGATCAGGCTTTAGATGTGCTAGCTACTTTGCCAACACCCCCCAAAAACTCAGCATTTCATGCATCTGAGAAAGATAGGCACCTTCTGTCCTTTTCAAAGATAAACTTTTTTTATTGCTAGTTGGTAGCACTGAAAGAATTAACATTCCTTTTGTGCTTATCACTGCCTTGAATTTTTTTTTTTTTTGCCTCATCATCTTGTATTGGAGACTAAAACAAATAAAACTGTCAAATAAGGTTCCGGGAAATACAAAGCATGGAAAACAAAACAGATTGCTGTGAGCAGTAAAACCACAATCTGCTGCTCTAACTTGCTGTAATACATTACCTATGGGGATTACAAACTCCCATCTTGATCCAAAAGCAGTCCTCAGGCACTCAAAGCTTGTATACCAGGAGTCTATGTATATACACAAGCACACGTTGCTACAAAGTCATCCCCAAAGTCAGCTGTGCAAGAAAGTTCTTGTAATACAATCACTAATCTCTTTAGGAGAGCATTATATTCTCACTCTGAAGCAACTCTCACATATAACCATCACAGTGTCAGCTGGAAGAATACTCATTTTTCCCACGGTAACTACAGCAAAAACACATCCTCAAGGTAAAACAAACTGGGTTGAAAGGTATTACTTCCAAGGCTAGCAATTTGCAAGCGAGAAAAAAACATGACTTATCTCCTACAATCCTACTAGCCTGGCTAGCAATAGAAAAGTAGTAAAATAACCTCAAAAGTGCATCTGGTATGCCAATCTGGTTATAGCTGGTTAATGAACTAATATTGAATTTGGCAGCTGCACTGCAGGTCTAAAAAGTGATAGTTTCTGTTAAAAACACTGACTTTGAAAAAACTCAAATATACTAAACACAAGTTCCCTCCAATTTCTAGTAAGTTTCAGCAAGCAAACAAACCATTAAACACATGCTGTACTAGAATCATTATGCCCTTGGGTTGGTTAAACCCAAATTTTAAAAAAACAACCCTAAATTTAGTACCCTTTGGTACCAAAATGCATTGTTTTATATTATAAAAACCCATTATTTTTCATGTACTACACAGAAAAAGTATACGGAATACAAACTCTCAATAATAAAAATTACAAGGAGAAACTTTTATGTGTCAAAATACTGAGGGAAAGGTATAAGGTATATGAGAAAAAAACCCTGAAGAAGAAAGTATTAAGGATGATAATATGCACAAGATATATATGAAAAATGTTACAGTAATTGTATTTAGAAGCTAAACTAAGACACGCAGAGATACTAGAAAAACCAAATGAACCCAACACTGAACTACAACTCTTCAAAATTGTCCATCTTCACAACCATAATGTGGAAGCAGTATTCTAACTAACCAAATACAACGTAACATTTACTGTAGGTGACAAACTGTGAGATAAGTTTGGTTTCAGCTTCATATAAACTAGCAACACCACCAATATATACAACTTTGTTTTTAAATACTGGCAGTAAATATCACATCTGACCTTCATATACTGAAGGTCAAACAACTGACTTTCACATGATACTATGACACTTGAGACAAAAAAGTCTGAAGGAAGGCAGGTGGCATTGTCATACATGTTCAAATCTGGACCACTTTAATAAAATAGTGAAGTAATCCACACTGTATCAGGTTCTGTTAGGTAAGACCATATATCATGACCACCAGACTGTACTGGTGAGATGAGAACATTCACTTATGTCTATTGTGAGATTTCCCTAATTAGGCCATTCTTCAATACATTTGTAATCCCACCACAGTGACATGCCCGTTGTCACTAGTACAGTATCACAGACGAGTCCTTGTGTGCCTGGCACTCTAGCAGCACATGACAATTAAAACTAAAGATGCAACTTCATTGTTAAATTACACCTTCACATACATCTCTCTTGAAAAATTCAGGAAGATACAGGAATAACAAATTCTCAGGTTTGTTACACTGTTCCAAGGTGTATGAGACAGAAAAAAGAAACAACCATATTTAAGACCTTCAATAAGGGACACTGCCCATGTACAGCTATTTAAAACCGCTTTCTCAAGCCTATTACCATACTGCCGTTCTAATACATTTTGCATAGGCACAAAGTATTATCTTCCTTTTTTACATTTGCCTCTGAACACAGGAAAATTCTGTTTCCCAATTAAGTGTTCAATTATTTTAAGCACCACAAAATCTTCCCATTGGTCTTCATTTCTTTGCTCAAGCTTTAGACCTTGCCATTCTCTAAGTACTTAGATTCTTCTACTTTGTTTTGCACCATAGTACCTTAAGTTTTATAATATCTCCAAGCAGAGCAGAACAGAACATTTTTCACCACACTTATGTCAATAAGGTGTTTTTTCTCATGTATTAACATGACATGGTTGACTCACCTTGAGATTCAGAAATGACACAGATCTTTTCTGATAAACTGCTTCTTAACTATTCAACTTCCACGGGCGCTACTGAAGTACAACCTCAGTGCAGGACACTGCACTGGTCCTGCTGAACAAGAGCCTGCCTGTTAATTCATTCAACTGCTCAAGACTTCATTCTAGTTTTAGCTTCTGAAGCAGCAACACAACATTCTTCTCCCATGGATCAATTTATAACTTAAGATATTTTCACTAATAACGCAACCAGGATGCATTTTTGGAAACTTTAAGTGATATATTATCCCAAAATATAACGTGTTAAACCATGGCAAAGTTTTACTGAAGTCAGAATTCTTTACAGCTACTGTTTCTTCCTACTACCAGAAGTACTACCACATTATAAGGAAACTAAGTTTGGCAAAACTGTTAACAACTATGGAGGCTATTATTTGGCTCCTTTATTGCTTTCAAGGAACTACAGAGACTGTAGAATCATTCCCTGTACCTGTTACACTCTGATCCTCCTTTCCTGCCTTGCTCCTATATAAACCCTTTTTAAAACTGCCCATCTGCAGTTTCCCAGAAATTGATCTATCCTCTGTGACTAAAGGCAACTGTAACGATTCTTAAATTGCCTCATTAAGTTCTTTGCACGTGTAAACAAGAAATGCTTAGAACCAGTTTATTTCAAAACATGTCAGTAGACAAAATAAACTTTGCCTACACAACTGTCTACAATCCATTTTGTTTCAGCTTCTCAGAAAACTCCATTTCCACCAAACCTGCAGAAAGGTAAGTTCTACAGCTTTAAGCCTAAAATTTAGGTGATGTCAAACAAGTGAATAGCACGATGCTCTTTTTTATATTATTTCTCATATACCCAAAATTACTCCATTTTCTCCAGAAATGACAATTCTGAGTCACCTTAACGAAAACTTTCTCTATGACAACAGTGGCCCTCTTAATGCAATTTCAGGTAAATAAAGACTTCAGAAAGTCATATAATTCAGGTTTTCCAGTGTATAATCAAGATGCACAAAAATCAAAGGAAAATAATCCATTCCTACACTGTCAGCTCAACTACTAGATTTTAATCTCTCAGTGTTCAGTTACTTACAAATCTGAAAATTATTGTCTATCTAGGCTGCTCAGTTTTTTTCCCCATAAAGACACACAACGAGTGCTCTTGGCAATATATAACTGCTGTCCCTGGCTAGGCTTAAAAGCTGGGGAGGGCATTTATTGACTAGTCATTTTCCACTTCGAGTGAACACAGCACAAGTCTTGGATTTCCTCTGTAGTTTCCTTTAAGGCATTTCTGACACATTACTTATAAGCTTTAATATGACAAATTTCAGAAACACTACAATAAGCACAACAACTTTGTAACTGCACAAACTCACTACCAAATCATGAGTGCTTCTGCTGTGCACCTAAGTGGGCTTTTTTTACACAATCCAAACAGCCTCTGAAAAAGTTCACCCAGCAATGAAGCATCCTAAGCACCTTATCTTGTTGGGTAGTACAAGCTACCCTGCAAGCTGCACCAATAATTTTTTGCCTGATCTCCTCCAGTGCTCTTCCTGAGCTCTATTACCATTTCAATAACTCATGTCATCACAGTACACTGCCTTCAGTTAGCACAAAAAAAGTTCACACCCCTTTCCCAATGCTATTAAGGGCACACTTGAGACAAAGTTCACCTCTCTGGAGACAAATAATAGGTGTGAGGCAAATAAATAAATAAAGCATGCAAGCAATGTTGTAACTGTAACTTGGACAGGGAGATGCTGATTTTGTGAAAATACACATTAAGGTGCATTTCCCTGGACAGTTTTCTCACCACTCACTAGTAACAACTGGATTGATGCAGTTTTCAAAAAAAATAGTCCTTCCAAATCACAGCTGTACAAGTAGCAGATAACTTCTTATGAACAGACTGTAAAGTTTACTATCAGAAAGATACACCTTCAGATTTCCCAAATTACTAATGAAGTAATGACTGAACAGTTGTCAGCATGGATGAGTACAGGCATACAAAGCCTGTCAGCAAGGTTCCAAATTCAGAGCATAAATCCAATTTAACGGTCACTTAATGGTATATTTGACAAACAAGTTTATAAATTTTCGACTAAGTAAAATGCACACAACTTATTAAAGATCTCGATAATTAAATCCCCTATGACTATTGACCTTAATAATGTCAGTTTTCTATGGAAATCAATATTTTAAAATGTAGGAACAATGTTGAGCTAATAATTTCAACAAGAAAAATAAACCAAATTTCTATATCATACCTCTACACTTGGGCTAAGGCTGCTCGGCAGTGTTTCTGATGTCACTGTTGTGCTTGGAAGGCTGGAGAAGTCCCAGGTATTCACAGGCTGTATTGGTTCAGATGGCTGAGAGCGATCAACACATTTTGGATTGTCCAGTAAGGTCACTTCATAAAATTCTTGAATATCTAAAGATGTGAAAAAAAAAATAAGCAGTCAGTCTTTGTAACTACAATAACATTCTGATTTTAATACAATCTTCCTCTACAAAACAAATTAGATCATCACTAATCAGTAGAGTAGTAGGTAAGCTGTAACACCAAGCTCACACATGAACTTCCCCACAGGATAGACAGCTTAAACTCTGTGATATGGGGCACAGAGTTTAAGTGGCCCCACTCACTTTGGGCTTCTGCAGCAGGAAGAGCAGAAGCATATGGAGTAACTGCAGTGGAATACTGGAAGGGATGGGTGTCTGGGCTTCAAATTATGCTATACAATAATTTCAGCCAGTGCAGCCTCTGGTTATCTGAAATCTAATATTTAAGGGCAATATGAGAAAGTCTCTTTTGTGGTATACATATTTTCATGGGAAATAGAAATATAGCGATGAAATCAACAAGAGTGAATTTCCAGTAAGTTAGGAAAAAGATTAATCAGGCTGTATTTTCACTAAGTAACAGAAATAGGATGAAGCTTTAGCAATACGAACTACAACTCATGAGGTAATGAACAGCTTTTTCTATAACCCTGAAGACTCAAGCGGAGTAACATCCTATCAACCACATGAAGTACCAATAAAAATAACAGTCTAAAAAAGCATCAAAGACTTTTCTATGGAAGTATAAGCATGTGAAACTCACCAAAACAACTATAATAACATCCATAAACACATATTTTAAAAAATCTGAAAAGGTATAGGCTAAGGGAAGAACAGACAAATGAAGAAGCTGTCTTGCAAAGCTTTTAGTCTCTTCTTCAAAGTAAAAATCTGCTGAACAGGAGTTGTAAACTCACGTATTTAATTACACCAACTTCACAGAAGACAAGCATACAGACATGGTTAGCCCAAATAGCAAACAGGACCCAGCTGTGAATAAGGAGGATTAATCTGCAGAATCTTGTAGCTTTTCAGCAGCTTCCCAGTCAGTAACCAAGGCACAATAACTAATTTCTTTATAGAGCTGCACCATAAAAGAAAGACTACACAAATAACAGACGTCTTACTGTCGCTGGTGTTCCAGTCTTAGGGTGGGTTTTTTTTTTTTAATGTGGACATTGTACTCTTGCTCTGTACCAGCTCAGAAAATTGCAATTTTCAAATTCCATTTGTATCTTTTCTCTGAGCAAGAGTCAAATTCCAAACAACTGCTTCCATTAATTTTTAAAGTTATACTTGCTTTTAGCACTGCTGATTGGAAGAAATAGCACTGAGGGTTGCAGAAGATGTTAAGTGACCTAGATAAACAGGAGCAAAGCAGCCTGAGAGATACAAATTGCATCTAAATCTATCTTTCACATTAGCTCCCTCAGTTAGTCTTGGCTCCCTCAAATTTGTCTTGTAGCTGCATTAACATTAATACATCAATCAAGTAAAGATCCCTCCCCACCTCCGCAATAGAGAGTACTTTGTATATTAAAATAGGCAGTGGTTTAAATTGATTCTATAGCTGCAATCCACAGCAACCAAGGCAGAAAGAGTACTACATTATTTATGGGAAGGGGTTATTTGTGCAACTGTTTTGCAACAGAAATCTAGGGCACCAATTCTCAACTCTACTACTGCTCTTTTAAGTCCCTTCCTGTGGAGGTAGCCATTTATGCATACTGCAGAATGACTTGCTTCAAAAAGCATGTTATTTCCCATACATCTTTTCAACTTCTCTATAACCAACACCACAATAGACTTACTATTGAAAGAGGTCAGAAATATACACAGTACTTCATAAGGGGACTGGTTTCTGTTTATCCTGAACTTGCTCCAAATCCACAGACACACTTCCTAGGAACTTGGTGTCTAAATAATATCTACCTTTTCTTTAAGAAAAAAAAATATTTTTACTACTCACAAGGCAAACTTTAAGTACTTACAAGCAGTCTCTGAACACTGAATGCATTAGGTCCACAAGGAACAAGTGCTGGACATTCACATCTTTTAAAGCCAGAAACAGACCTTACTAAATTCAACCTAAAAAATTTCTTTTTATCATCTACTGCTTTATCAGCTCACAGAAATATTTCATCACATGAACACACTTAAATATCTACCGAAGTCACATTGAACCATACATTTTCCTAGTTCTTACAGACAGCAGGTGGTAAAATACTATTTAGTTACATTTATGCTTAGATTCTTTCTTCAACATAGATTTACTTTTATCATGTCCCTGCTCTTTCCTCCCATATTAATTCCATGTCGCTCATACTAAATTCCAGGAAACTAAATTGGAGAAAAATAGCAAAAGAAAACATAGGTGGGGACCATTTCTAACTAGAAGGTGAACTTTCAGAGAGCAGCTGACTGACACTGAAAAATAGGAGCACAAAGTTTCATGAAAGCCAAACTGACAAGAAGTGATGAATGGGAGGCAACAGAAAAAAACATACTAGAATTATGTCAGCTTAGAAGTAAAACCACATAAAGAAGACAAATCAGCAGTAAGTTTGATGGCAACAAGAATAAAAATCTAAGCAAGCCAAGTGACAGGCCTCCAGTTCTGAAGAAGAGAACATTTAAGACAAAGCTAAGAAGTGTTGACAAGCACAGTATTTATTCAATATTCATTACGGTAGAAGCTGACCAACTACAAGCAGTTTGCTGCTGTATATTTTTCCCCCTTCTCATATTCTCCACTCATCTTAGTTTTGTTCTTTGAAGGAGCTCATTCGCCAGTAACGTGATACCCTAGAAGCTAAAACTGTTCACTCTTAAAGCAAACGAGACTTATCTACCAAACATAAATTGAAACCCAAATTGACATCACAAGGGAGTTTCAAGTTCACTAGAAACCACAACACAGTAATTAAAACAGCAGAAATGCAGAAGCAAACAAATTACTGCAACATCTCCTAAATTGAGTGTATCTGATGGCACTTCAAGAGCCTGCATCAATCCTGACTAGAGGATCTGCCTCTGAGGACAAGGATTCCAACCAGCAACATGACACCAGTCCTTCAGATAGATTTCTTCCCGGCTCCTTAGAAATCAGACATCTGCTTGCCATTTCTACTGGTACATGGCACGTCTGATACTTTCTGCTATATATGCAACAGCAGCTACACTTGCAGTCAGGACAGCGTAAGACCAGCACGCATTCTAAAAATCTCCCTGTCAAGCCAAGCTCCCCACATGCATCTTCCCCACAGAAAGGAGCATGTAATTTTAATCTAGTCAGCTAGTAAAATAAAGCTGGGCAGATCTATTTTCTGCATTCACTTATGCAATAAACCTTTTGACAGCTGTAACTTTGCAAGTCAAAGATGGGACACCTGTAACTCCATTTCCTGAAGAGAACGGTGTAACCCCATAAACAAGACATCGACAGCACTTGTAACAGGCCACCAGTCTCAAGCTAAGCTAACAACCAGACCTCTGGACTTGCCTTGGCCTGCCTGGAGCTTAGTTTGAGCTTGTCCAACTCTAACAGCAACTACCTAAAGACCAGGCACCCTATCTAATTTGTATAGCTTTTACTTAGCTTCAGACCATTGTGTGATCCAACACCTCTTTTTATAAATATTTATATAAATACACACAGCTTATACACAGATAAATAACATTCCTATATGTGTTACATATTCCATAGATATTATATCTTTATATATGTAAAACCAATAGGTCTCACATTGCACAATTATCCAAAGTGACATAAATGCTATACGTAAGGACACACAGATTGTGTATACAAATAAACGTCTGTGCAATTCTGTAACTAATGGATATCAATAACAAGTAGTTATTCTGTAGGGAATTAATCCTCTATGACCCAAGAGTAAAAAGCAGCATAGAGGAGCACAAACAGAATGACTGCAGAGGCCTTGAAAATAAGGCACAGGGTGACACCAGAGGCCTCAAGGCTATCAACAACTCACCAACTGCCAATTATTGGTCAAAGGCAACCAACTTTGAGAACCAGGCAAAAACTGGTGGATAACAAAGAACAAGCATCTAGTATATGTAAAACACACTGAATATACAAGAAATTTAACATGGAACTGCAAAGTTATGAAGAAAGAATAAAGTACAGAGTATGTTAGCAAACAAAAAGAACTTCCAGAAACCATAACAGTGAGGAGGAAGAAACCATCAACACCATATATCTCGATGGGAAGGATTCCCTGTACCACAGTCTCCCATTCCCTCTTCTTCTCTGACCATATTTTAATATGGTTTGGCTTTCTAACAAGTATTAAGCAACTCACTGTGATTTCTATGCATTGTTGTTCTTTAGGTTTCTGCTATAGGACTTCTAATGTTATGGTATAGAGGGAATCACTAAAATGACGTTGACGTTTGCTACTTATTAAAAGTATTTAAAAAAAATTAAAAGCAGTCCTTTGATGATCACAGTAGCTTACTGGCTTTGCATTTTTATACTTTAAGCATCTTGACCATTTGTGGGTTATAGGTGGTTTTTCTTAAATAAACGCCAGGAAATTCCACACGAGCTTAACATTTCATGGACTAAAACACTAACACATTTTTACAACTGACTGCGCTGGACGCTGCACGTAAAACAGTGGCCTGTTGCCTGTGCACCATACACTACACAAAGCTGCAAACTGCTACCATAAGATACATGATGGTAACAAGCACATCTGTATTAACTGTAACCTCATTTGAAGATTTTCAGTTTTAATGTAGTTAACATCCTGTATTTGCTCATGCACCAAGAAGTCTGTATTTGTCTTCTGGTTTTTTAGAAACCAAAATGTGAATTCACCGTTTACAAAATGCAAAGGAGAAGGGTCACCTCCCTCAAACTGCTGGCAATACTCTAACGCAGGCCAGACTACTCGCTGCCTTTGCCAAGGGCACACTGCTCACTCACATTTAACTTGATGCTCACCAGGACCCACAGGTCCTTTTCCACAAAGCTGCCTTCCATCTGGATGGCACACAGCATACTCAGTACATGGGATTGTTCTTCCCTAGATCCTAGACTTTGCAGTTCTCCTTGTTGAACTCCATGAGGTTCTTGCCTCCAGCCTGTTGAGGTCCCTCTGTAAAGCAGCATGACCAGGATTTATGCACTCCAACTACAGAATTAATTCCACACTGGCACTGATGAGGTCTTCCAAATACGCTTATTCAAATATGGCACATGCAAGTGTCACTTTGTTGGTTTATGAAGTTACCCATATTTGAAAAATAAAAAACCCAAACCAAGAGGTCTTAAGAATTTGACCACCTGTACATTGTCCAGAAAGAGATGTCAACCCCTTACAAAGGAAGTATTTCTTTAATCCCACTCGGGGAGGTTGGGAAGGACATGTTTCTTACTCAGGACTTCCTACCAAAGCACCTGAAGCACCAAAAACTTAACACCACTAGAAAGGAAACAAAAGGTTAACATGTTATTTCAGTTCAGGGCAATCCGAGATGTTTGGCATCTGCCAAATCCTTTGCAGCCCTACATCACAAATGTATAGAGAAAACTTGAGTTATGATCACTGCCAGAACAAGCAAAAAAAGAGTCTCCCACTTCTACAGACTTTCATTATTTAGTTGTAAAGCAACTCCTCCTAATTTTAAGGAATTCTCAATTCTGCATGCCTACTTCACCTGCTGTATCAAGCAAAGAACATCCAACCCCACTTGCAAATTAGCAGCCAGCACAACAATGTACTACTTTTTTGTAAAAGTGTTGGTTTTACTACTGTCTTTAGTAGTAACAAAAACCTTATTCATAGCATGTCCCTTAAATAGTGCCAGTGTAGGACTGTGGTGGTTTCTCTCCAGACAAATACATTAAAAAAAATTAAATCACACTATTTTGGGGATGAGTTCACTCAACACTCCAAGCTGAACTCTCATACAGGTTCATAGCTCTGCTTAAAAGAGGCAGCACAAGCATTTGTTTCTTCTACCACCAGTAAGCTCATGACTCCAAGGTATTTACCTAGCATTGGTGGGAACATGAGGATGCCATCTCCACCAGCAGTAACACTTGCATGTTTCCTGCAGCCAAACTCTGACTCAAGTTTCTGAAAACAGGACTTCAATTTGCAATGCTTTTACTAGTTGTTCACAAGATTTCCTTGTTGTACCTCTGTCTTAGGCTGACCTTTTAATTTCAGGCCAAAATAACTCCACTTTTTTGAGGACATGGCTAGGAGAATACTTGCACATGACAGGATTCCTATAAATGCTTTACCAAAGATTTCTAGAAACTTCCCTAATTTGGAGAATGAGCACAAAGCTAAGGAGGTTATTCTAGTGTCTGCCCTACACTTTCTGCAGTCTCTTAACATTCTTGCAAATTTGGCCCAGTTATAATTGAGGAAGCCATCTGTGCAAGGAGAATACTACTCAGCTGCTAAAGCTCAGCTTCCTTGAAGATCCATTCCACCTGTACCAAAACAAACACCATCCCTTAAGACACAGGCAACTAGATGCAAAGGAGGCTCATGGCATTCCAGCTTTAGAGCTGAACAAGATGTTCTGACCTTGCTGCAGACCTGAGACTAAGACTAAATATCCTCTCTTGCACTTTACCCCTTCCTCTACAAGGTACCCAAGCACTGAAGCACCCGTTTAGGGAGATTAGGAGGGAAACCAGCAGCAGCATGGGAGGAGATAAGCATCAGAACTAGGCAAAGTAAGTGAAAGAACATAGGAAAGAAAGTGAGGCAAGAACAGGACAGAAGATAAACTTTCCCAGAATCTGGAAACTAAACCAATTACTCCCAACTTTCTTTTCAGCCCCTGAATGAATAGGAAATTTATTGACAAAGTTCTCCTGTCAATAGCCCCTTTTAATGGTAACTCTGCAGAGAATAATACAGTAATTGATAAATTCTACAGTGCAGCTATTCAGCACTGAATACACAGTATAATAACCACAAGGATAATCTTTTGCCACAATACTATTTATCTGCATACCAGTAGCTACTCAACTTACACTAGTCTTACTTGCTATTTTAGGCTACCAAAAACAGCACCTAATCCTAAAAATTCAATACATTGCACTGTCACAGTCACACACATATACAGCATGAAAAAATACTTAAAGCAAGCATGCAATGACCCCAGAACTTACTACACTGCCAAACTGCATTACATACACACAAAACAGTAAGTAGTGCCTTAAAATGGAGGAGCGATGAGATTATTTTGCTCGTTATTAGGTTCCTCAAAGAGGAACATAAGAAGTTCTTCCAAAAACTGAGACATTCTGAAGCAATGACAAACTACATGGCAGAGGCACGTAAACAATGACCAAGCGAACACTCCCATCACCTAGACACCAATGGAAGTGTTTTATCCTCCCCTTCATCTGGATAAAAAAAGATACATGAAAATAATCAAGTACTTAACTTCCTTTGAAGACACAACCCCAGGTGAAACCACTCTAAAACTGACTGACTTTTGCCTAAGTTTCAGGAGACCATAGTAAGCATAACCATAGTGCATCCCTGGGGAACTTCTCTGAAAAGACGACAAATACCTCAATGTTGCAAGAATTACATCCATGGATATTTCCACATCAAATGAAAGCAAATATGTGTAAAATACAGAAGTGGTACTTGGGGGGGTGGGGGGGTGGTTCGGGGGGGGTGTCAGTCAGAGACATGTGATGACAGCAAGATTTCAATGTGAAAATACCCTATTTAGCATCTACAAAAATTTCATTGGTACCTAATGCAACAGAAGAACCAATTCACTCTGAACTTTCACTCACTAAAAGGAAAAATAAAACCCAACAATATTCACTGATTTACTAACCCAATCCTCAACTTACCATCAAGAATTTCTGATTTCTTAATGTAAATATTATTTAACTGAGTCTAAAAAAAGCTTGTGCTAGGGCCTCAGTAACATTTAGAAAATGTGAAGCAGTCCAGACTAGCCTTCCTCAAGTTAACTGAAGAGCTGACTTACAGTGACACATACCCACAACTGAAATTCTCTCCAAGGCACGAGCTGACTTGAAAAAAGTTAACTGTGTCACCATGCCATATGCTCTATTAACTAATTGCATCATTGAAATAAAAGCTGATACTGAAGTTTCCCCGAAAGCAAGTACTTTTGGTTTCACTTATAAAAAAGAGCTTCTGCTTTAACTGTATTCTATTTTAATTTAGCCAGCAAGCACAGAAAAATATTTCCATGCTGGATAACTGAGTGTTAACTAAAAGAACAAGAAAGTCTACAGAGATGCTCAGAGCTGAGACCACGTGCCACCCAGCAGAAACGTGGTCAATCTACTCCAAAGGCTACTAGCTTTAAAGAGTGCTGACCCGATCCATTCTGCAATCTAGGGCTGTTTCCCTAATACAGTTCAGAAAACCAGTGTGCACAGATCCGCAAAACATGCAGAATGTGTTTCATATTCCTACATGTTCAGTCCTGGTCAGACTGCTGATAAATCTGAGCAAAGAGTTTATCTTAATGCAACCATCAATTTTACAAAAATTTCAGAGACAAGATTTCTTTCTTTGGTGTGTAAAAACATATTAACAGCATTTTTTAATATATTCTTTCCAATTCATAAAGCTCATTAATTCAATCTATAGCTAAAAAAAATTTAACAACTACTGGTGAAGAGCTGGGTTTTGGTTCAGTAAGGATTACTGAAACCACTATTTATTTTTTCTTCAAAATTTCCCACACTGGGTATTTAGTATTAAGAATAGCCAGCATGTAAGCACAATTCTCAAGGTAAATCTTCATGCAAAAATTCTCCAAGCAAAGTAAGTTACGCTGCTTACACATATGAAATTCAACACATTCAATCTTCCCTAGTCAAAGTGGTCATTTTATACCAAAAAGGTTTTATATGCATAGCTATAGAATAATACATGAAAACAACCAACACTTCAGACAGACAAGGCAAGAAAGGCAGCAGAGTCAGCTGCATTGCCAAGGTATGTAGAGACTCTTAGAATTCCCTTTTTCTGACACCTGTAGAAATGGAGTTAAGTTATTGCCAGGAAAAAGGAGTATCTTTAGAGTAGTGTGTGCAGCACACAGTCCATTAAAAACAGGCTTCAATTACACAAATAGATTACGTGTGTAAACAGAAGCCTACTTCACATGTTTATCCCTCAGAAGTGTTTGGCTTATGCATGCAAGGACTCCTCCTCTTGTATTTTTAAAAAGACAAATACATCCTATATCCATACCTTTACAAGGACCTGTACCTTCTCAAGACGGCAGAAAAATGCCTAAATTACAGGCAGAACTTATCTGAAGGATTATTACCAAACTAGTTGAAGATAAATATCAAATTATTTACCGAAGTGAAATTAGGTCTATCCCATGCCTCCATATGTGCATATCTTACTCTGATAATTGATGAGGTGACTCATGTTTATTAAGAAACAAAAGTATCAATAACAAGCTATTTTAACTACAAGCAAGAAATCACACGCTAGAAAAGATAGCGCTTAATTCTGAGACTGTGCAAGAAGAAATTTACTGGCAGTAGTCTCAAGCTCATTTTAATTACAGGCCATTGCTATCCATTTAAAGTACTAGACATCATGACATTTGGCTGGTTGAAGCAACACCACATTACAGAAGCCATAGAAAATTTAAGAAGTGAGCTTTTTCAGAGACTGTTTTAAGGAGGACACATTTGGTTACCAATTTTGTTACTAATTTGAAATCCTTACAGTTATTTCACTTAAGATCTGACACTTATGATAATGTCAGTTTCACAACACTCACTGGCTGTTCACACTGACTAGTGAGTGTTCCAAGTCAAACCATTTAAAGCCATAATTATATATTTAAGAACCAGGTCAAGATTGTAGGTTGAACTGAGTTTTATTGATATAATTAATTGGAGAGAACAACATTAAAAAATAGACTTAAATGAGAAAATATCACCATTTATTCTTAAGCATCAAAATGGAAACTCACAGAAGAAAAAGCCTAAATTCCTTTATATGTATCTAAATATATAAAGTATTTATAAGTGTGTAGTTTTCAGGAGTATTTCATTTGTAATTTAGATATTACAAATCTAAAGATTCATTTCTGTGCATAAAGTCATGTCTATTTTTTGCTTGGAAGAACAGCATTTGATTGCCAAGTTAAAAATTCTACTAAAAAAGACAGACAAAGTTGACAACAGATCCTGACTGCAGCCTTCACAAACATTCTCACCTATCATGGACAAGCAGGTCTTAGATATAAAGCGCGGCAACTTGGCAGGAAAATAAATGTATGAAGTTCTTGGGCTTTTGGCTTTTTTAGTATTATTTTAAAAAAAAAGAAACTAGAAGTCACATGCTTTCTGGAAGAGATATCTATATGAGAAGTAACTTGGCAGTTGAGCTTGAAGCTTTCTGTCAGAACAGCATTGGCTATTTAATTTGGGGACACATCGCAACTCCTCTAAAAGACACAACTGAAAATCTGCTATGAGGTAATATGAACCTGCAGCACAACTGAATACTTCATCCAGCCTGCTTCCAAATCTCGAGGGAAAGAAGACAGGCAGGAACAGACTCAAGGTCCTCCCAGTAACTGCAGCCATCCTTCAGATAGCATCTTTCCCAAGGAGTCACCTCACTCTACTCCCATCATGCTGTAGTCACACCATAAGATGATGTTTCCAGAAAAATAATAACCAGGAGCAGCCTGCCATAAACAAGAACTCCCCTGGCACATGTCCACAGAAAGGAACAGGTTAAACAAGAGAGACTAAAGTTAACTGCATAAATTACTTGGAAAGTGCTCGCCTTCTGCGTTACCACCTTCAGACAAGCACTTTGGGAACACACACATACACTCCGTAACAGACACGGCGAGCCAGGAAACGCCAAGTTCACACAACTCACCCGAGAAGCACAGCACCTATTGTGCTCGCACACATGAACTGAACTCAACAAAAACAGGGTCATACGGTTACAACTTAAAACTTCTTACAAGGCCAAAACACAGGCCATGTAGCACACCCATCCAACAATACCTTCCTGCTTTCTGCTCTCGCAGAATGAAGCCAGCACACATGAGGCTGCCTGCTGTTTCAAGTTTACTACAACTAGGTGTATAGTTATTAGAACAATGAAAAACTGTATCTGGATAGGAGAAGAAACTGTCTTGCAGGTTAGAATATCAAAGGCTAATAGGTAGGTATTTTAATTCAATGACAAGGAGAACAGAGAGTACTTTGTGGATCTTCAAGACAGCTTTTAAAGAATAAATAAACCGCACACATACACACACCCAGAACAAGAAAAATTGTAGTCAACATTGAAATTTGCTGGGTGAAAAAAGCATTCAACTGCAGCACATTATCTGATCCACCTAACTGAATCCTGTTCCTATGTATCCCACAATGATTATGGCTAACTTGTCATCATCAATTCAGTCAGCATCAACTGAGTACTTGAAGCGAAATGCACAGAGTTCCTCTAAGTAAAAGGTTCCCCTAACTGACCTATCTTCACAAATACCTTTCATGAACTTGCATGACAAAACAACACAAAGATTACTGTTTTTGAAAACCTAGAAATGATGATTAAATATATGCTACAGAAGAAAACATTCCACATGCAGCAATGCATGTTTAATGCTTTGCCTGTACCTGTGTTTCCACCACAAGAGATTCAAAGCAGTTTCAGAACTACAAGGTGTACACCTGTGTGACACTAACTAAGCAGTAAGCCAAATAACAAATTTAGCAACAGTGTTTGTTATTAGTACAATTCATACACAGATTACTTTGTTAAAAGACAAGGATGCAGAACTTTACAACTTCTCCTCCTTAAGGTAAACTAACAAATCCCTTTCATTCATCAGCTGCCATAAAGATAGTAACAATCAATTCTGGAGAAACCACTCTCACTGCTTCCCTGCAGAAGTTTCCAAATAAAGTCAGCATTCTGCTAGTCATATTTATGCTCAGTTTGTTGGCTGGTTGTTGTTTGGGGCTTTTTTTCCCCCAGACAGCCATACAGAAAATTTAAAATTACATATAAGCAGTTCAACAAGATTTATGGGAACATTTTAAATGAAGTGCTACAAATATTCTGAAGTAAGAATTAGTTCACTTTTAATATGCAACTGACAACAGAGAAAATGAACACTGTAGTATTGCTCAAAGCATTAGAGGTTTCTTCTCATTTAAGTTAACTTTACACTTCAGATACACACTTTATGATGTTTTAGATGTTTTTCAGCAGAAACATTTCCTTAAGTCCTAGCTTATATTAAAGTCGTTTTAACTCATTCTTTAAACTGTAACAAATGGACTAAAAAAAAGATACTCTTTAAGAACTGTTCAAGGAAATAAAGCTATGTGGAAAACCAGTCTACCTAAAGTAAGCTACGATAACAAGTCACAGAAGCAAAAACTGCACTACGGTTTTAAGCAGCTAGGGCCAGTCAAAAGCCTCAAATTGAGCATCGACACAGTGAACTGTTGATCCGCAACAGCACGTGTATGTTACTACGCAAAACAAAAACAACGACTAAAAGCACATGGTTTCTACAGTCAGGGCAAAATACCTTCCATTCTTAACACTGCAAGCAACAGCATTAGCAAGAACCGACCGGCCTGAGCAGACAGCGAGAGCAGCCAGCCTTTACCTATCAAAGCCTGGAAAAGGTTACTTTGGAAGATGCTGATGACACGTTCTATGGAGTTTCGCAGCTGCCGGTCCTCCGCCTGGCTCAGCTTGGAGCGGTATTCCTCCAGGAGGCGCAGGGCTCGCTGGGTATCTGCAAGCGGAGACCAGAGACACCGGTGACCCCGGCGCACCAGGCAGGACCGGGGATGCACACGCCAAGAAAGCACCAAGCCTCCGCGCCCACGACCGCCCCAGCCCAGCCCAGCCCGGCCCGGCAGCTCCTTTGTTCACAGCCAGGAGGGCGCGGGCGGGACCGTGCCCCTCGGCGGGTTCGCACCGCCCGCGGACCGGCGACTCCCGGCAGCCGCCCCTCCTCGCCCATCCCGCTGCCGCCGCAGCTGTCAACCAGCGACTCCGGCAGCTGCCGGAGCCCATCGGCGTGCGGCGCTCACCTTGTTTCCTGACAGGCATGGCGCTCCGGGGCTGCGCCGCTCCCCCGGCGGCCGGGGCTCCGCCTTACAAACTTTGAGCCCGACTCGGGCCGGCGCGGCGGGGGGGGGCGGCGCGGCTGCCCCCGCCGGCCGGGTCCTGGGGTGGGGAAGGACGGGACGGCGGCCGCCCCGCCTGACCGACCGACCGACCGATCCGCACGCCCGCCGGCCGGCGAGCAAGCGACTTCGCTCAGGGCTCCCGCCGGCGCCCGCCGCGACGCCTCCGTAAGGGCCGGGCTGGACCGAGCCAAGGCGGGACGGGACAGGCCGGGCCGGTACCGGGACGGGCAGGGCTGAAGCGCTCACGCCACCCGCCGCCTCCCGCTCGCGCCGCTTGGAAATTCCAAACTTTCCAGCCAAAATGGCGGCCTGGAGCCTGTGGGGAGCGCGCCCCCCCCCCCTCCCACGTGACCGGGCCCGGCGGCCGCCCAATCAGGGCTCGGCTCGGCTCGGGGCCGGTACCTAGTCGGCGGGGCGAGCGGGGAGGAGGCAAGGTGAGCGCTCGGGGCCCGCCTTAAAGGGGCCGGCGCGCCGCGCCTGGCCCCGCCCAGACCCGCGGGAGGAGGTGGCGGTCTCCGAGACCCGTTCCTCCCGGCCGGCCCCTCAGGGGGCTGAGGAGTTGGGTGTCCGCCGTGAGAAGGTGAGGTTGAGTCCGCTAACCGCCACCGAGCCCTCCCGCCGGCCCGGCTCGCCGCTCCGCCTGGCCGTTCAGCGGTGAGCAGACCGCGGCCGGTGGCGTCGTGCTTCCCCGCCTCCCGGCACAGGCGGTGCGGCCTCACCGGCGGGACCGCATCGGGACGGTCCTGCCGACGAAACCGCCCTCGAGCGCCCCGGCCCCGGGGGCCGTCCCGGCCGCGGGCAGAGGCGCTGCCGGGCGCGTCGCTGTCGAGGGCCGGCGTGTGCTCCAGGCGGGACAGCTGCAGGTGTGCTGCCAGAGTTACCGGGCGGTACCGCTTATCCCCTCTAGCTGCAGTTTACCAAATGTACGTGCCGCTGGCAGGAGTTAACGGGGGCACAAAGAGCCTAAACAGCCGGGTTGGCACCGGTGCTGGCAGTCCCAGGCACGGGTCAGCTCCCATAGTGCCGCCCGCTGCAGAAACGCAGCTGGAGATGCCCCTTCCTCCGGGAACTTGAAGCCTCTTAAGCCGTGAGGCGATGGGACGCGCGGAGCCCTGGCACCTGCCTGTGGCTGGCCTTCCCTGCAGGCGTCGTGGCTAAGAACGGCATGAGAGGGAGAGGAAGGGCTTGCTTGAAGGAAGATTAAAAAAACCAGCCTTGCTGTGGTTGACAGAGGATGTAAGTTTAATGTAAGGACATCATGGGGAAAAGCACAAAAGCCTGGTTTATTTGAAAAGGAAAGAAACGGTCTGTGTCAGCTAAGGTAACGGCCCATGGGAATCATGAGAGCTACTTCCTCAAAGCTGGCACAGGAACGGTAATGAGGCACCTTCAAAGGCACAACATGTGTGACTTGGAGAGAAACGTGCACAGGTAAATGACCTTTGCAGCATCTTTTAGATGCCCACTAAAAGGAAAATGCATATTAAAACCTTTAAATTTAGTGGTAACTCAAACACTTGTGCTGAGAGGAATGTTGGTTATTTCTCATCGGATCGATGATCAGAGCCTCAGTTCTGAAACACTTCAAACTCTGTGTATACGTGCACCAGAGACTTGGAAGTTCAAAGCAAATCCTGCTATGGTATTTTTTTTTGATCCAAGTTTGCATCTCCATTTACACTTTTTTTGATTTAAACACAACAAAATATTTACAAGAACTTACCCCAGGTACCTAAAAATAACCTTCTGGGCAACTCTTCCAAATTTGAAGTCTAAAAATCAGGACTAGACTTGGCTGTGGCAAAGTCCAATTCTTTAAAAAAAACTTAGACTGCAACAAATCTAACCCAGATCTAGGAAAGGCCTCCATCCTCTCTCTCCCCTCTCCCCCAACACTCCCATGTTTTATACTTTGATTTGCACCAGAAGTTTATCTTCCTCTCACAACTATGTACTGCAAAATTGTCATCAGAGCTCATTGAGGAAAACAGAGTATACATTTAGAGCTGACTGACACACATCTCCTCCTTTCTAGCTGTATTTTCATATTTTCAGAGTTTTGGCGCTAACTGGTACCAGTTCCCATATTTTGGAATGAAAGCATGCTAAGAAAGAGCATTGGCAGAAGCTTCTATCATCTGGCCTCATCAGTTTCCACTGTTTACAACAGCAATAAATGCACTCTGAAGGGGCCATAGTCCTCTTGATGTCAGAGAAATATATACGAGGAGGAAGAACAGCCTAAATTTAGCTAGCAGAAAGGAGACATCTGCAGCAGTTAGGTTGATTTTGCTGACTGACAAAAAGGTATTATTACAAAGCAAAAAAAAACCCTTTTTTTCAATTAAAGGAACCACCATAAAGAAACCACTTTTTCATAAACAGGATTTGATGTTTCCAGGGATTCTTTTTATTTCAAATAAGAGATAATCCCATTACATACGGTCATTGTGCTGAGGATAGAGAAATAATCCCATATATAACACCCTAAGACAGCATTTCTCACTTGTTACTAATGGTCCAGGAAAAAAAAAAAAGAAAGAAAACATCAAAGAAGGGGTCAGGATGACGGATCAGCAAGCCAGGAAGCAATTAGGTGAGCCTTATTGTACCTCAGAGAGTGGTGCTGGTTCACAGTGCTTCTGTTTCAGTTCTAGGAGTGTATTTGTTGATTGAAAGTGGTTGAACCAGAAAGCAGAGTGTTAAACTGCAGTATATAAAGTGGTTTTGAAATTCCAGGGCATACAGGAAATTTCCCTTGAATGGAAAACAGCATTTTTACTAGCACATAGCAGTAAGAGTCAGCGTAGCAAACCCATCATGTATTACACATGGGCTTCTCCAGGCACCAGTTTTCAAGAAATTGTGTGGTTCCCTTGGAGGCCAGGAACAAGCGTGTATGAACCAGAACACCATTTATGACACGGTTTAAGCTGTATCATTTAAATCAAATTCTTACAGGCAGCATACAGAAAGGCTTGTAGTTAAATTCACCACTGGTGTGGTTGGCATACAAGTCAGCATTATGCTGTGCTCAACACGGCCTGGCCATGCTCCAGAATGACCCTTGGCATAGGAACTCCAGAACAATTATACCAAGCAGCAGCCTGTCGCCATTGTAGCCCTCTTGGCTCCAGAAGCAGCTGAGGATCTGACCGACAGCCCCATCTCCCTACCTTCTAATCTCACCATTAAAACCCTTCTGTGGTCACCCCCGCCAGCAGCCTGTGTGGGACCCTCAGTCTGCAGCTGTACCTCTGGCTGGGACAGGCAGCTTGCTACAGTGATGTGTTGCTCTGCCTGTTCAAGGAGATGGTGCTTAGGGGACACGTGTGATATAGGGGCAGGCAGCTGTTAACAGCAAGGGGGCTAGTACAGTACAAGCATGTGGCCCAAATGTGGAGAAACTTTCCCTAACAGCCACCTGATTCCAGCCCATGCCATTTGTGCACAGAGGAAAGAGCCAGCTCTGAGCAAGAGGCTGATAAACCCAGTTTACAAACCTGTAGTAAAACAGAGACAGTGCTTTTCCATTTCAAGAAAATACATCGAGGCTTGGTGGCAACTGTCTGCTCTGAAAATTATTGTAAATCACGTGGTTTGTACCTGACCATACACCAGCTCCCACCTCTTCAGCAGGCCAGCTGCCACTTTTAAAGTGGCTCTTGTGCTCTTGAAGTATCACCTATACAACTGGCACCCAACTGCAGGGAGCAGGAACGGTGTCAGGCTTGCGCATCTTGCAGCAGCCATACCTTGGACACAGGCAGATCAATATAATGTGGAGGGATCTGACTTAACACCAGCTACCTGTCAGACCCCTTAAGTCCCACAGGAATGAGTTGACAGCCACATGGACTGCTCAAAGTGATGATCTAAGCAGATGTGTTGTAGCTGGCACCCCACACAGTAAGTGGAGAGGTATGATGAACTCAGAGCAGGAGACTTCAAGAAACATTCACTAGATCCACACATAGCACGCCAGTCGACACAGCAACAGCCATTTGAAAACAAGGACAAAAAAGGACAGTGGACATGGCCACATTGCAAGAGCTTTCAGCTATAAGTATGGCCAAGAAAATACAACAGTGACGAGCTGAGACAAACTCCACTACAACAGAAGGCGGGTAGACAAACTCACTGAGTCCTGGTATGTGTATTCGTACTCAAGTTGGATGCTGGTGCAGAAGGTGGCATATTGCTAGAATCAATAATACTAAACTTTAGCAAAAAGAATTGCTGCTGGTTGAAGAGTAATGAGTAAAACTCAGTTTTTTATATCTGGCTTAATAATAAAAGAAAACATAAGAAACTTGATCCTTTCTGTCTTATGTTTGTCACCTGTTTAATCCCAAAGTCACAGTATACAGAACAGGTGATTTTCCTTTTTCATACAGAGCTAGGAACTGTTACTCATAAAAGGATCTCTGACAGCTGCAGAATAGCTTTCACTTCTCCCCTGCAGATGTACTGCAATGCTTCACAACTAACTGGGGAAGCAATGAAACTGATGAAGCCCAATTTCCCCTGGCTAACAAGGAGTGAAGCTAGCTCGTTCATTATGCCCCCACTCATCTGGATTCTCTGATGTCCGATAAGATTGGATCATGCGCTACAGCCTTACCTTCCAGGAGCTGCCCTTTCAGGAGAGGGCCTTTTCTTTATCATCTGTAATTTTGTGTGTTATAAGAGATGCAAACAACTTCTTAAAGAAGCATTCTTCTTGAATGAAAGCATGGTAGCATATGCCTTTTTTCTGCAAGAGCTACTACATACAGCTATTTTTCATGAGGCTAATAAACGTTAAACCTACTCTTTTCATTAGGTTGTACAGTTACTGTGTCACACCAGCCATTGAGTTGCAGATGTCATATATACTGTTAACAGTCAAAATGCAAGCTCACTCTTTTCTATCGTCTTTGTTCTGGTGCCTATCGCACACAGAAGGATCCAATCTGATTCCAGTTGTTAAAGTTTTATTAAAAACCACAGTTTTAACTTATTTAATTAAACCTACTCAACAGAATTCTTATGGGATCATCTTGCACATCTCTGTTAGATTTTAATCTTTCTTATACAGAGAAGACAGTTTCCCCAGTAATACAAGCTTCATATTTTTAATTTGTGAGCTCTATATCCAGTGTTTGTCCTCATAACTGAAACTTGTCTTAGGTTAATTCGATCTGGATCAGAATACAAGGATGCCTTTATTCTTAGGGCTGGAGTCCAGCTGAGTATGACTAGTAGATGAACGTGTTCCTGTTTACAGAGAAGACTAAGAGAGAACTCGCCTTTTTCTTTTAGTCTAAAAAAAGGCCCCTTTCTTTCCTATCATTGTGCAGTTTGTGTGCTCCAAAGTTGTTTGAGCTCTTGTTCGAATAGGGACTGTGTGCCATGTGTAAATAGTCATATCTGCTTTCTTTTACGCTTGTAATAAGGTGTTTCTATTCCATTTGGGACAGTTTGCAATCCTACAAAAGAGCAAGCAACCTCTGGAGCTAGAGCTCTATAGGAAATGATATGCGAGTTCTGTTTCATTCTTCAGAATGTTTTATTTACATATATTTACCTAATGTGTAGAATAGTGTAATGGAATTTCCATAAGCAATTAAAGTTGGGTGCCTGGCTGCTAATGCGCCAACGCCTTCTGAAGGGCTGCAAAACATCAAAAACAAAAGCATACAAAACAATATCAATTATAGCCATTAACAATTACTGCCAATATGACATGCATCAACCTAGATCATCTTCCTCCACACTTTCTATAATTGGGGCTGTGTTATATAATATCAGCTTAACAGCTTCTTAGTTGACTTCCTGATGTAAAGAGAAACATCATTATATAACCTGCCTATTTTAACTTTCCCAGTCAAATTAAGCGGCAAGGTTGGTGTATTGTATGGAATGAGTTAGTCTGTGTGGAAACCCAACCCAAGCAGTAAACCCTCAGAGAGCGGGTTAGATGCTCTTCAGCAGTTTCCCTGCCAGGAGCGCAGCGGCTGCGTCAGGGTTTGCCTGATGAAATCCTGACAGATCACAGAATCTCAGAACATTAGGGGTTGGAAGGGACCTCAGAAGATCATCTAGTCCAACCCTCCTGCCAGAGCAGGATCACCTAGAGAAGGTCACACAGGAACACATCCAGGTGGGTTTTGAATGTCTCAGAGAAGGAGACTCCATAACCTCTCTAGGCAGTCTGTCCCCATGCTCTGTCACCCTCACAGTGAAAAAGTTTTTCCTTATGTTTACATGGAATCTCCTATGCTCCAGCTTGTACCCATTGCCCCTTGTCCTATCACTGGACATCCCTGAGAAGAGCCTAGCTAATTTGGGAATTTTTCTATGATCATGTGTTACCTAATTAAGCCAAAATCTATTCAAAATAAATTATTCACATTATATGAACATGTAGCAATTCCCCCTTAAATAGCAAGGTTACCTAATTCAGATAAAACACGAGAAGTGGTATTAAACCTCACTGTGGGATTTGGACACAGACCATGTACAGTAGCACCTTGTCCTAGAAAGCACAGAAGCCACTTTCACACTTTCTCCATATCTCTGTGGCACAGCCCACAGCACATGACGAAGCCGCTAGCCACAGCTCTGTTTACTGTGCTGATTTCTGGGCAGCTGCTCTCTGGAGGAGCAACCTCGGCCAGAGTCTTTGCACCTAATGTCAGTTCAGACACCCACAGAAGCCTCACCACCCCTGACGTACAGGAAGTGGTGTGCCTGAACCACGCCATCCAGCAGCACACAGCAAAATGACATCACAGCTCATCATATCAAGATACCTTTGTTTTCCCAACCCAAACAATGTAGTATTTGTGCCCAGCCTTACGCCTCTACACACAAGGGTGAGATCTACATATGGTTGCTACCACCATGTTGTCCATCACCCACACCTGAAGAAATAAGAAGTCTTTGTATTTTGGGATTACAGGCACACACAGCTAATTAGGTGAGTGGAAAAATGAGAAAGGGAGTCTGGCAGTGATTTTTATAGGAATCCAAGCACTTTCTTTTAACACTTCAGAATCTTTCTCCAAATAAATAAAGTTTGCTTGCAAGGTATTAAGACCTTCTCATTCACACCAAACACTACAGGAACACACTGAGTATGTGGAGCTCTCACAGTAACCCCTCTTTCTCCTGGAAGGACAGACAGCTTCTTTAAAGTCTCCTCTTCCTCTGCTAACGCCTGTCTTTTTAAGGGGAAATACATATTTGTGAGCTGTTAATGAGAGCACAGAGAGCAGGCTGCTGCTTTGACCTTCACAAACTGCAGCTTCTGCTGTAAGACTCTTCCCTGCTACTAGCTACAGGCTATGGTGCAGTCACCCAATGCATAGTCTTCCCCTCTCCTCATACTCTGCTGCTCAAGACTGTAGAAGCTTTCTCCAGGGATCGGTTGAGAGGAGTTGTTCAGCAGTCCTGAGCTGTCCCCCAGGACTACAGATGGTCTCCAGCAGGCGATTGAATTATGAGGCACACCTTCTGTTTAATGGGTTTTCTTGCTTCTTGTTTGAGTAGAAGTTTTGTGAGGATAAAGGTGAGTATGTTCCTCAGCTACATGTACAAAAATAATGGTGCTGAAAAGGGATGCAGCTGGAGAATTCAAGAAAAGCTTTGTGTTGCTTGGAATTTTATGAATCATTTATGTTATAGGAGGGAGAGGCTAATAGTGACTGAAGCTGAGGTGTGAGTCCTCCAGCATACCAGTGAAAAACTGCAGAGCGGAGCAACTCTGAGCAATGAGGAACCCAGGAAAACCATGTCCAGCTATGCAGGGATCTACTAATGAAAAGGACCCCGGGGCTGCAGAAACTGCTCACAGTTAATGCAGCCTGTCCTTCACTCCAGGTGAAGTGAGCAGTCAGTAGTGCTGAGCTCCTGTTCACCACAAGCATCCTGCAGTGCCTACACAGCTTGTCTTATATTTTCCTATGTGTTTAGGTGTAGAAAGTCCTTGTAAACATGTTCTGTTTCCAAGAAAGGACTTTGCAGAGAGCCCTCATGTGGGTTTTGTAAAAGCCACCCTTTAAATCCTAGTGATATTGTGTATACTCTTTCTGAATATGAGAGGTTATCAAAGGAACCTGTTACTGATTCACAAGCAGATTCCAGTTTGTCCTTTCTGTAAATCCTGTGATACATAGCTCATTTAAGCATTATAGCTTGCTTATCACTTACCTGGTCCCAGTTCCCTCAAATACTACTGCAAGTTGAGGTCAATGGAAGCTTTAACAGTGCCTGTTGGTAAGTTCCCAGGGAGTTAATTTCTGACTCTCAGAATCAGAACTACCTCTGGATGCACCCACCTAAGCATTTTGCTGCTGCTCGCTAAGGGGAACATGGACAGCTAAATCCTCCAGCTGAGTACAAGGATCTAGGATTTCTCCCTGCTACAGAAAGCTACAGGGAAGCCAGCTGCAATAATCAAACACGCATGCTGAGAGACCTTCTATTCCTTCAATTTGATTTTGGTCCTCAAAATACAGCATTGTTTTAAATAAAACATCAGTCTTTCTTATTTTCAGATTTTCAAGTTGGGGGGAGGATCTTCCACTTAACCACAACTGTGGTTTTTGCAAGGTAAACAGTAACATCACCAGAGGCCATACCACATTCTTTCTCAGATCTACACTATTGCAACAGCAAGGTGCATTGAGTAACTAGTTTGTCTGATACCAGGACTGACTCATTAAGGACAAGAAAAGTTGGAAGACAGGTGTATGCTTGCAGTTCTTGTCCTATTTCCTTGATAATTTAGAAATGTGGCAGAAAAAACCCAAACATGAAGTTGGTGATGTGCTGGCCCCTCTCTGGAATGGTTTATATTCGTTTGCTTAATGCCAAAACCAGAAAAGTTCCATTATTTATTTTTGGTCGCAGAGATGTGGACTAGGACTTGGAGGTAAAATATTTTTCCCTTTTCTTTCATCAGTAAGTATTTCACACTCTGAAGACAGAGTTATGGCAGAAGCATGGGGCAACATGAAGAGCTATGGCAAAAGAAATGCTGTGAAGTTGAATAGTTAGTGATCAGAATTGAAACCAGGCAAGAGGGAGAAGCAAGAAATGTGGGTACACAACTCAGGATGACTGTGAGCCCTTGCTGAGATGTGACCATGAAAGGGGGTAATGACTGATGCAAGCTTCAGGAGAGAAATTTTTAGCAGGTAGCATTATCCTGATGGCCCTGTACCAAACACTAGTGAGACCTCACCCAGGGCAGCATCTAACCATAACCATCTGTGCTCAACAAAGGTAAATTCACACTAGAAGGCAGAGGAGGGTTCCTGGGATAATGACCAGAGTGGAACACCTCAGAGGATCTCTCAAGGTCAGCAGGGCTATTGAGGAAAAAGAACAAGGCCCCCCAGAAAGCAGAAGGCTTCTTTGGACAAGAGCAGTGAGGTTTGGAGCTGCTTCCTAATTCAAAAAGTACAGAGAATCACTGAGCTGGTTTCAGGTTGGGGCTTGAAGCCCCACATCACGATGCCCTTTCAATTCCATGTCCTGCAGGTTTGGTGCCTTGCACCTGGGATACTCAGACTGCACCACATATTTAAAAAGTAAATTGCACAGCCAGATTCAAGCTGCATCTGCACTGAAATGGCTCTGTATTGAGGGGCAATGGTACAAAAATGTAGATTTTGTGTTTGGTTTATGCCTGTAAGTTATCTCACTCACCCACAGTTTCCTGTGTGCCTTTCATTCTTGACTTTCTGCAGCCCTCTGGTAGGTGGCCCGGACAGCGCTGTGAGGTATGGCAGCTTCAAGGTAGCAACCTGATGAAAGCCAGGAGTCCTGAGGACAGGTCTGGCACAGTGAAACACTAGATACACTCCTCTGCTGTAAGGTGCACAGGACAGGACAGGCTAAAACTTCTGCTAGGTTTGGGGTTTTTTACTGCTTTCTACTTAATAATGTGAAGAAAGGAACAGAAATGAGCTAACAAGAAAGAGTGGCATCCCTCTCTTCAAAGCTGCACTGAATTTTCATTCTTGTTCTAGAACTGCTATGAGCTTCCTGTGCAGTAAGGGCAGGCTGGAGAGAAGAGCCCAGCCTGCCATCAGCACTCTGGATTCAAGGTCTCCCACTCAATTTCCTAATCAGAAACAGCTCAGTATTCTCATGGATCTACTGGCATCATGCAGGCGCGGAGTTTGCCTCACATCACAGAAACTCACTAAGCATTTCCTTAATTATTAATTAAAATCTCATTTGATTATGATCCTACCACACACTGGAGGAAGTATCTGGTCTCGTGGCGAACTGTTAATTTAGACTCTCTGAAGACATTCTGTCATTTAAAACTAAGCCAGCAGTCCAAAGAAAGCAAGCTGTATCATTATTTATGGCATTACATTACAATTCAGGCAGGATTAACTAACTCTGTTCCTAATATTTTTAACAATACAATCTGATGAAACAGCCTGGCTGTGTTAATTATCGTTCGTTAAGGCCATTTATGCAGCGTACATCTTTGGCACAGTTCCAGTGACTTTCTGATGCATTTTTGCCTCTGCGGATTTATTTTTTCCTCTGCCTTGGCTTAATGTAACTAAAAATGATAATATTGTGGGTAGTCCCTGCAGTGAGCCACATGCTCGTATTTATATCAGAAACAGCTCATAGCTTCAAGAAATTAGCAACTCAAGTGTGCTACTTTCTATCCATGGCTGGAATTAGCTCTAGATACCCATCATGCCTGGGTTTTAGATAGACCCACAGAACTGCCAGTGTCAAAGGGAGAATAAAGTGGCCCCTTCAGATCTCCCTTGCTCGATTCCTTGCTTGTGGACTTCGAGTTTCTGCAGTTAGGAAGCATTTGTTCCTATTGCTCCCATGCCCCGTGCTGCTCTAGCACACGGAGCACCCTGCCCTCCACACCGGGCCACGGCACCTTGCTGGCTGCAGTCATACGGACAAGGAGGCCTGGCTTGCTGGCTTTCAGCCCTTATTGACTCATGGTGCTTCAGAAATTTCACTACCCATGCAATAAGCACTAGTAAGTAAACTATGTGGTCTAGCCCCAGTAAGTCTGAATTAACATCCCCACCCCATACAAACGCTTGCTGTTTTTTATAGTTTTGTGGCAAGTTACTTCTGTAAACTCTTTGGATGGAAAGTGCTTTTGAAAATGTGGAAAACATATTAAACTCCTCCAAAACCTGCAGGGTATTTAACAGCCTGCACATGGACCAACTCCATTTCATTGCTGGTGTCCGCAACGGAAAGTGGACTGCCAGCCCCAGGCAGCCGGAGTCTGATCCTTCTCAACAGTATCACTATTAAAGCTGAGGAAATCACTCCACAATCACCAGTCAGAATTAAATCATCAGCCTCATACTACAACAGTTTCAGCAATGTATGTATTAAAAGCAGAACAGAGCTTTTCATTTTACAGGCCCTTAAAAGCTTTTCAGTGTCCGTGCAGACCTCAGGAGTCATTTTTAGACTCATTAAACTTCATTTCTTGGTTCACTTTTACAATGCTGTTAAAAGCAGCCTAACCTACAAACTTCCCCTGACCATTTTAGGAAAACCACTCAGCTAGAAGGAAAGATGAAATGGCATGAGAAGTGCAAATTAAGCCCTAGTTTGTGTGGCTGGAGCAGCACAAGCTAGCAGTGATCTGGGGAGGGCAGGCTTAGCACCTGTGTTCCCCAATTGACTTAGGCTTTCTCAGCTTGAACCAGAGAGCTTCAGAAGTGCCCCTTGGTGTGGGGACCGCATGTTAGGTAAGTGCAATGCACTCTGATACTGAGAGCTGCCCCAGGGCTGGCAGGAGCACCCCCCGGGGAGGGTAGAAGACTTCCTGGGACACAGGCACTCCATTGCAGCATTTGTTTTGCTGTAAGTGGTCACGCAGCCTGTTTCGAACAGCCTCTAAACTTTCTTCTTACCGTGTGGAGTCAGCTCTGTTACGCTGGTGCCTCCAGCAGCACTGGTGGAAGTACTCTTCCCTTATAATAGCAGCCACCCAGCCAAGTTTCTGTTTCTTGTATGAAAGCATACACCCAGATTGGATAGTTTGGTCTCTACTTTCACTTCAACGTTCTATTCCTTCTCTTACTGGCTAGCATGTTACTGCCAGTGTTTCCAGGAGCTGTGTATTGGGTGGCGCTGTGCCATTTGCAGGCAGAGCAGTTCCCCTGGCAGCGCAGCCCTGCACCCAAGCAGTTTCACCAAAGCTTTCTCTTGAAGCTCTCCAGTCATCTCACACACACCCCCCACACCCCCCCGCCTCCCATGGCCATTCACTGAAATAATAAACCTCATTTCTTGATATCAACAGAAATGCTGTTAAAGCATTTGAAGGACTTTATTGCCATTCCCAAACTCCATCATCTCCCACCACAGGTGCTGTCCAAGGCAGCCAAACTAAAGCTCCATTATAAAGCACCTGAACATTGCTGTGGAAGGATGCAAACACTTCCTCTTTGGTGCCTCAGGTAAGATTGCTGATACCAAAACTGCCTGCCCTCATTCCTCCTGCCTCTGGGAAGTGGGCTGAAGCAAGCTGTTTCCAGAGCAGCCATTGGACTAACTCCTGTCAGTCACTACCAATTATCAATATTATTTAATCAAAAATACTCTGTTGCAAATTATGCAGATTCACTAGCACACTCTTTCAAAACATCTGTGGGTTTCTTTGGGTTTTTTTTAATTCCAGAGTAGTTTGGGTCTTTTTGGAACCAGTACCAATCCAGATGGAGGGAGGAGAGGTCTAAATTAGCAATGGTATTTTGTGCCTATGCATGACTTTCCAGGTCACACACACCTGAAACCAGTACAGTAACACTAGGGAAGTCCCTGCCTCCACTGAGCAACATTTTGGGCAGAGTTGTAAAGCAACATTCTCTCACAGCAGGGGAGGCAGCTACGTTATTTGCCCTAATGAATATTTCTGGCTTTTTTACTACACTAAATCACAGCAAGAAGCTCTCTGCAAGCTCACCTTGTTCCTTCCAGCTCTTCAAAAGTCCACATGGCTTTTGCCACTTTTTCAGGCTGCATTAGACCCCAGAACTATCATTAGGCCAGGGTGTGCTTACGAGGAGACATGGATGTTTTTAATGTGAACAGCCAGCTTGCATGCTCTGCAGCAGAGCAGCCTGCCTACACATCCCTTCCCCTTCAATGAGTTGTAAGATTTTTCTGCGTAACACCTAATACTGCTAGCATTTGAGGTACAGCTGCAAAAATAGCTCTGTTCCTGGCAGGCTCATTACATCATTCACAGCTCTGGCAGCAGACCTCAGGGCTGCTGTTCTCAATTTTGGCTCCAGTGCTGGCCCTTTGTAGAGGAAGATGGAAGATCTCTCTTTTCTCTCATCAGCAAAAAGCAACAGGGAGAGTTTACAGGTTGCCTACACTGTGCTGAGGAAGGGAAATTACCATGTAATGAGACTGATAACAGGCAAATGGATTTGTCTGAGGCTGGGGTCCATGCAGTTGAGGACCTGATGGCATGAAGATAGACACATGCCCCTCTGCCCTGGGTCAGTCCCCAGGCTGTGCCAGAGCAGTCCCAGTGTGCTCCATCTGTTCCAGGCTGCAGCGAAGCAGCAGCAAAGGCTCCAGGGTGCCCACATGCTGCCACAGGCGGTGTGGCAACAGCCTTCAGACACAGAAACCCACCGAGCAAAGGTCTTTCCAGAGCAGCGAGAAAGGGCTGAAGAAACTGGAGTTGAGCCCGACCCAGTTTGTGTTTTGTGTTGGACTTTCTGTTCCTAAAGCCCCCTCTACCTTCAGAGGGCTCTCTTTACCAGTTTGATCCCATCACCCAAGACAGCTGCAGTCAGTGCTCTGCAATGGTCCTTCAAAATAAGTAGCACCATTGCGTTTCCCCGCATGAAACTAAAAGCAGAATAGCAAAACACATACATATGCAAATGGTTATGCATATACTGTCTAAAGTTCTTAAGAGATTGCATGGAAAATAGATGTGGAAATTTCACAGATTTTCAGCATGACTCAGGGAGCATCCAAACAGTGAGTGTGACTCACAGACTGCGTAGGCATGCACAGGTATGTGGGTAGGCTTCTGGAAGCCGTATGGTTTCCTGCAGGAGCTGAATCTCAGCACAAGTGGTAGTGGTGGGGAGAAATGTGACGTTTTATCACATAACAAGCTCCTTCAGCACCGCCTGTCCAAGAACTGCTAATGGAGCAGAGCCTGGTGAGGGCTGCCTTCCATCCGCACTGCAGAATAACACAGCCCCTCTAAAGAACAGCATCTATTCACGGGAAGCCTTTCAGAGCACAGTGCAATTGAAATGGGTGAGGAGCAAGTGCATTCCAAAATAATGTGGTTCTGTTGAAACTGGTCCTTAAAGAAGTGTCTATAGGAAGCCACAGTCTGGCAGAAAAAAGGGACATCTGGGACCATGGCACTACTTGGGCTTTGTGAACAGCTGGAAGCAATTTCATCTGAACTATAATGATGTTTTAAAAATGAACAGCCAAGCTTGGATCCAGAGCAAGACACCTAGCCCACAGAGCCAAAGGAGTTGTACCTGCTTAGCCCTGTCTAAAAGTGTTATGAAATACTGCAATTAAATATTCAGGTGAACTTCTCCAGTCAGAGACCAGGCTGCAGGTGTCAGTTCCTGGACTGGACAGTGCGGACTCTGCATCCACTGAGGATGAGAGAAGTCTGAAAAGCTGCTACACCACCAAGGAATTCAATGTTCCCCCTTTCTCCCCCAGGAGCCACAAGAATTTACGAGGTGGTTTTCCCTCAGGGGGAAGAAACCAGGAGATAAGAGATATGTGGATTTTGTGACTTTACAGGAGTAGCATGTGCCAGGGCAGATGTAATCGAGCAGAGGGGACACGCTACATGATGAATATATGCCGCCCCTTCATGATTTGACAGCTGCAGCCTGCCGTTTGTTTCTTGCAAGACAAAAAAGAATTGAAGGGAAAGAATGGATGTTTTTTCTCCCATTGTTTTTCCTACAGCAAGTTCTTTCCATACACCAAAGCCCAGAAAGACACTGAAAAGGAGGAGGTAAAGAGTTGTTACAGGTTTTGGAACTCAAATGGAGACTTAAATTTTTAGTTAAAAGTCAGTATCAGTGCAACACAGCAGCTGGTGGACACAACACATTTGTAGCTTCAGGCTCAAACCTCAAACAAGCAGGACATGTGAGGAAATCAGAATAGATTCCTGTCTCTTTGCCAGCCAAAGGTACCCGAGAACAGGAAATTTGCGCCTGCTTTTGGTTTGGATCTCATGGGTGCTGGGTATCTGGAGATGGGACCCATGCTCACAGCAAACCTGATCTGCTGCAGAGCTGGAGTGACACTTCCGTAGTGCAGTGCAAGATTTACTTGAGTCCCTCTCCAAAGAAAGTTTCCACCAAAATAGGGATTGTTTTGCCTGAAAGCATCAAAATCCTGGAGAAAGCCTCTGCAGTGGGATGCAAATCTCCTTTTGAGACCTGTACTTAAAGCCAGAGTTATTCTGGGGCATTTGACATATGGCATGCCCTGTGGTCTGAGGCATTTGTCATGATGGAAAACCCTGTTCTCACCACAGTGGAGACATCCACAGATAGCACAGAGCTACTCTGCTTGTGGGGTAAGTGAAAAGTTTGCTGATAAGTGCTTGCAGATTAGGTAATACCCTTCTGTCAGTGCTGCTTTTACATTATAGCAGATTCATGGAAGGGAGACAGAGACAACCATCTTGATCTTGATACACAAGAAACTGGAATGACAGAAATAAAACTCACCTGAGCTGTCAGAACATTGATGCTGATATGGGAACAGGCAGGAAGACAGCAGAGAGAGCAGGTTACAAAAACAGTGATCAGCCATAAAATTCACTTCCAAAAGCTATTTGAAAAGTATGGACACTGAACAGCGAGCCCCATGTTCAGAGGCTGATTAGGGTGCTCATCCACTATCTCCTGTCAGCCTCTGCAGGAGCAATGCTATCTGTTTTCAAACACACTGCTGGTACAAGAAGTTAAACTAGAGCCTGAGAGCAGTGCTGCTCTGCCTTTTGTAGTTAGATGTAGAGAACATGGATTAGAGACTCTCTTTCAGCTCCCTGGGCAGCTATGACACTTAAACACCTTGAAATCTCAGGACACTGAAGGTAAAAATGGAAATATTTTCTCACCTTTCAGAAACCTGCCTAATCTGTGTGGACAGGAGCTGAAGGCCAGCGGTGGGCAGCACTCATCTGCAGGAGGAATTCTGATGTGGGAGAGAGGCACTGCAGCTAGCTCCACTTCAATGTGGGCAAGCACCCCTTGACAGGGACACCAAAATTAGTGCCCTGCCCCAGAATAAACTGTCTTCTGGCTTCCTTTCTCAGGCTCATCAGATGTGTCCTCAGTCATCCACCAGCAGAGCCAGTTTATATTCAGGTCACTTCAGGCAAACAGTAAAAGTGTCCCAGGCAAATCCCAGCAGTGAGTGGAGTGATTGCAAACTCCTGTGCAGGTCCTAGACCTGGTTCACTTGTGGTTGATGCACTCCATAGTTCATTCTCCACTTAGCAAGATCAAATCAGTAGAAATAACTGAAGCACTACTAAACAGACAAGCCCTCTAAGACTTACACAGCTTTTAGATGCCAACCTTTCCTCAGAATCAGTAACTTAATTAGTTCTAATTTAACATAATAAAGATGTCTCAGTAAGAACTTGAGCGTAACTGATTATGAAATAAACATAACCTAGTTATATCTCACTGATACTGCCATCATCTGCATAAGCAGCTGGGTGGTGAGCTGGGTCCCTGCTGTCATCAGAGGGGCAGAGCACCGAGCCCTGCTCCAGGGATGGCACATTCCCAAAGTAACAAGCCTTACAAGCATCTCCAACCCAGGCGGTAGAGCTCTCCTTGATCCAACATGGAGTGAACAGAGGGGTTTCAGTACAGTAGCACAGCCCAGGAAGGGCAGGATCAGAGGGGCCTTTTTCCTCATTAAAAGGAAAATCAGTGCAAGTTTAGTAGGTCCCTGGATGGAGGCTCAGGTCCTGGGTGCATTTCTAGGAGCTGTTTCCATCGCAAGGACAAGTGAGAGAAATGCCAGGTGAGAGTAGAAGGCAGTGGGCTTGCTGTGATCCTACCAGGGGGATCTGCAGGGAGTTGAAGCTTACTGGGGTGTCCCAGCAGCCACTCATCCTCCCACCAGTGAGGAGGAGTCAGCCTGGCACAGGGGTGGTGGGAGCCAGATCTGCACACAAAGGTCAGAGGGGCAGAGAAAGTTTCTGTGGGACTCACCTCCAGGCTATTCCCTTTGGCTCAGGGGACAGAGCCCTGCAGACCCCTCAAGCCCTGGCTCCACACAGGAAAGAGCCAAGAGTGTTTCTGTGCAAGGCCCTGGCACCTATGGCCTTCTGCACTGCAGAAAAGGATCAGGAGAGCCTCTGATGTGGGCTGAAGATTTCTCATGCAATCTCTGGGGCATATTAACTGTTGTTGATTACAAACCCAGGACAATCTTGTTAATTTGCAACACAGAACAACAACAGCCATTTAAGAGAGCAGCTCCTCAAGCATGAAATTCTCATCGGTACCAGGCTGTTTAGGAAACAAATAGCACATGGATCTGGGAAGGGCCAAGAGGGATTGAGAAGCAGATAATAGCTACCTGATATGTAAAATGAGGTGTTACAGTCCACCTCTTGTGGTGGCAACCTGCCTATAGATCAGGCCTCTGCTGCACCGGAAAATGCAGGCAGAAGAATCACTGTACAATGCCTTGGTCCCGTGCTCTTTCTGCTCACTGGTACCTGCTGAGGAGCCCACGGGGCCAGCTGAACCTCTAGGTTGTCTCATATCTGTGCAGAGGAACAGTCCTGTCCCTGTATGCTGGCATGGCAAGGAGCAGGAAAGAGGTGACCCAAGAGGGAAAGTGACTTCAAGGTCACCCAGCTGACCACAGGCATGCAAAGCTCTATTGAAATGGGTGACCATGGCCTGGGCACAGTGCCCCAAGCTTGCCATGGTACAGGGACAGCACATTTGTGGCAGGACACAGACACTGTCAAGGGCTGTTCTGCAGAAAGTCTGAGGTAGCACCCCTCGAGGTTCTGGAAGAACAAGAGAAGGCTGCAGCTCTTCTCTTAGAGCCTCCATCTGCCCTGCCAGGAGGGGGCAGAAGGGGAATGGGATGGGGTCACGCTCCACTGAAAGAAGCAGCAGGAGATACACATTGTCTGTGTGTGGTACCCCAGACATGCTCTATGGGACACTCCCATCATCTCATGATTAAACTAATTCCCTATTGCTAAGGGAACAACCCCATCTGTACATGATGCTGGACTTTTTTTTTTACTCCACTGAGGAACAAGCAATTGCTTTTTGGAACACATCCCAAGGTGGGGTCTGTATCAAGTCCATGTTTTACACTGTGACGCATATGGAGCTCTGCAGCATGCCTGCCTGCACACTAAGCTTACAGTGTCCCTTCTCAGAAGGCAGGGAGCAAGAGCAGCTCTGAGCTGCAGATTTCTCTGTGGCTGTCTCTGATGGCTGATGGTGACATAAGCTGGCTGTCTTGGGGATTTCATGTAAGCTGAAGCTTGGAAGGCTGAGCTACACAGAAGAAGCATCAAAGCACACCCAGGAGCCCAAAATAGGGAGAAGGCGGCGCATGGATTGAAGTGGCTCAAACACCAGGTCTGGACAGCAGATTAAATATAAATTGCTGGGAATGTGGGGTTAGTCTAAACCAGCTCCAGCACGACAGGCATGTGATGTCCTGCAGCACACCGCAGGCATGCAGCGCTTGTAAGTAAAAATTCTAAGCAAGGAATCCCAAATCAAACCCTAATTTCATTAAAAGCCATCAGCACCAAAGATACTTTTTGGCAAGTGGGAAAGATAAGGTTGAAGCAGGAAAAGGCAGGTGGCAGAGGAAAGAACTCTGTACACAGGGTCCCTGTGCGGTCTGAAACCCCTGGCTGATACCTTAGCGCTGGGACACAAACGCAACACTGAGCATCCCACAGTGCTGGAGGGACCTGGAGTGACATCCCCATGCAAACAGGGTTTGCACAGGCCGTTTGGGAATTAAGGTACGGTTTAAGCCTCGGTTGCTCTAACATTACTGCAAGTAGGGCTGTGTGGCCACAGAGCCCCTTTAGGGAGGGATAGCAGGCAGGGTATTTGCAAGTCTTTTCTTATGCACTCCTTGAAACACCTTCAGCCACCTCCCCCTTTCATGTCAGCTGGTAACATGCAGAGGAACAGCCCCCTGACTGCATCTTCTAGGTAACATGCGGAAAAACACCCAGAAAAATAAAATCACCTGTATGAAAATTCGCAGCTTTGACTTGCTAACATATCATCAGGTAGCACAAAGCAAGGGCATACAAGTGTGTGTCAAAGCTGCCTGTGAAGAGGGTAGAGACACTCACTGAATGCTGTTGTCACATTCAGGCTGACTGGCAGGTTTCATGAAGAGGAAATGTTCCTTTTCCTTGACAAGCAGTATGTGAGCAGCCATGAGAAGTGCTGTCACTTCATTGCTAAATCCGAAACAACACGTTCACCTTTAATCTACTGCATTTTAAAAAGCATTAGTCAGACAAGGCATGTGACGCTGGTTACCCCAGAAGGAACTGTAAGTAAAGCTTAGAGTCTCCTAAGCAGTTTATAGGCTGTACGTTATGCTCCAGTGCTGCCTCCGAGTAAAGCAAAAACCTGCAAAATCCCTCATCTGACACCTTGGGGAGCAGCAGAGCTGATAACCAGCCACACCAGAAGCTGAGGTACCGCTTTGTCCCAGCAAGATGGTCCCACCACAAGCACTGATGCACTTTAACATCTTCCCCACTGCATCTGCTTGTACATCAGTATGTCATGCCCCCAGGACTCTGTCCCTGTTCTGTGCACCACAGTCACTCTGGGCTCTGGTTCAGTGTCCCCAAGATCAAGAGACTATTTCTGGACTACATCCTACAAAACTGGGTAGAAACACATGGTCATGAGAGCACGATAGGGAAAGTAATCCTAGGAGGAACTGGGGAGCACTCCCAGCAAGGACCCGGTTCCTGCCTGGTGCCTCCGTTGGGGATGGCTGGACACAATTCCCCCTGCAGCTCAGCGTTATTCATATGTAAATCAAAAGCTGGTTCAAAGGCTTCTGTTGAATTCTTGATTCCCCCTGACTCCGGCTTTGAGTTTTCCCCCTTTATGCCAACAGCTTAGTCAGAAGTCTTTTAAATCACTGGAAACATCTCAATTAAATAATTAACCAGAATGTGAACGTCTACAAACTGCAGCAAGAGAAAGTTTTGGCTGCCCAAGTTTGAGGGTGCGGTGGAAGCTTGTATGCTATTAATTTTGGCTTCTGGTCTATCAGCTTTAACTAAAACCCAGCTGTGAACCTCTGCCAGCTCCTCCAAAGGCACGGCCACCACGAACGTGTCACTGTGCCTACCTAATCCCATGTGCCCCATGGCTCTGTGGGGAGGTTTGAACCTCCTCTGTTACTGGAGGAATTGCACAGGGGGTGGTTTTTACATCCTCAGAGGCAACTGGACAAGCCCCAAAAATTCTTTGTTCTCCAGACAAGTCTTTGCAGGAGTGCCCATCACCTGATGCACGTGAATAAGCCTTTTCCTATTTAAGCTTCACTCTCAGCTGATGGACCATGAACTGCTGAGCCCCAAATGAAAGGGCAGGGTGGATGGAGGCAGGAGAGTAAAGGAGTTAAGCAGTCACCAGTGAAGGGCAGTGAACAGGAGAGCAGGAATTTATCTGCCTGCAAAGCAGGGAAAAAGATGAGGGCAGTTCTGAAGACAGCACGGAGGAAATGCAAAGTGCAGAAACAGGACACAGCAAAGCCACAAGGTATATGTAACCCATGAGGGACATGTGGTCACGGTTGCTCCAGCAGTAGTGCCAGAGCTTGTAAAAAAGGGATGGATAAAATAAATTATCGATTAAGTTAATATTAATTTAGACCAGACCTCTAAGAAACATAGGTCTAATTCCCAATTCCCAATAACAAAAGGCAAATTGATCAGCTCAAGAAAGCGAGAAGTCAGCTAGGGTGAGGCATTTGAGGACCAAAAAAATGGAAGCAAAGCTCTTAAACTGCTCTGGGACTTTTATCTCATGCAAAAAGGAGTACAGTCCAGAGCAGCACTGCAAGCTAAAGTCCCTACTCCTCCACCTTGGAAGAGTAGCTGGAACATGCAGAGACTTGAAAAGGAATAGGGAATAAAAGCAAAGGTACCAACACACAGCAGGTCAAACACATTTGGTCATCACCTCTGGCAATCCTCAGATCAAATGACACCTCACAGTAGGTATTAAACATAAAAGTTTAGTCAGCTATACGAGAAGTAGATCAAAGAAAGGAGAAGGGAGGGTCTTTTTACAGAGGCAGTGGGGTAAATACCAATCTCAGGATGGCCCCAAGCTAAGTTAACTCATTGCTTATGTTCAACATTGTTGTTTTCCTATGAGTAAGGTAGCAGGGTAAGCAGATGGGCAACAGGATAAATATGATAAATAACTGGGTAATGTTTCAGCCCAGATATGAGGAAAAAGCAGTTTGACATAGTCAACTGGAGCAGACTGATACATGAGGCTGCAGGAACAGCAGTATTTGAACATGCCTGGGACATTACCATATGACTCAGGAAACTCAAAACATCTATACTATGGAAGGGAGAAGTGATGAAACAAGCTTGAGGCCCACTGGTCCAGCTGCAGTGGAAAGCTAGGTTTTAAATTTTGATATAATACAGGATAATGAAAGAGACAATAACATTAAACACAGACTTTGCAAAGAGAAATTTTGTCAGACTCTGTTCTTTCCTCCTTTGAAATCCAAAAGAAGGCCCTTGGACCTCATCTCTTTGGACTTCAGAGAAGCAGCTGCTGACACAGCATCAAAGGGTGATTAACAAACTGAAGGTGCTGCTGCTAAAAGGCGGGATACAAAGCAGGAAGGAGCTGGTTACAAGGGAGGCAGTGAAAAATAGCATTGACAGAGACAGGGTGAGCCTGGAGAATTACTATCACAAGTCCTTAAGGGTCTGCCACTGAGTTGGATATTTCGTTGGTGTCTCTGGCACAAGAAGTGACATTTGCTCTTGCCGGCTACATTCAAGAGAGCTGGATTAATTTTAACAGACACAAAATAGGGCACCACCAGGAAACCAGCCTGCTTCAGCAGGACTAAGTGGCTGGCTGGTCCAGGCTACAACAGAAAAACAGTGGAGACCTTGTTCCTCTAAGACAGACCAGGAAAGACACACACAAGAGAGGAAAAAGTTCTTTCAGGCAGCGACAGCAGCAGTGCAGGCTGACTGGGTATGCCTGGCGTGCATCAGCAGCCCGCTCACCGCAGGGGCACGCAGCCAGAGCTCATCAAAAGGGATCCACTTGTGAAGAACAGAGGCAAAGTAGTGGTACAGTGCCACAGAGACACCCACACCAGCGAAGCCATCCCATTCCCTAGAAACACAGCATTCCTCTCTTGCCATCTGCTTATTTTCACCTGTATTTGGGCAGGGCTTCACTTCAGGCTGTGCTAAAGCACTTGGGTAGCCATGGTACCAGCAGCACTGCCAGGAGGAGCCTGGGAGCTGGCAGAGGTGCTCTGCACCCAGTGCTGCTGGCACAAACCCCTTGGTGACAGCAAGTGCTCCAGGAACAATTGCTCTGAAGTCATTTGGGAGCATTTCTAGCAACATTAGTCACTGCCCTTGTCTTGACACATTCTAGGCTGTCTAGCTACACTAATGAAACAGACGTTGACTTCATGGTGGTCAAATCTCTTGACTCAAAATAATAGCTTGAGTTTCCTGCCTTTCATAAAAGCCAGGGGCCCTTCAGTATCCAGCTCATTCATAGAAGATAAAAATCTCTTGGCACAAGCTCTTTCTCATTTGGAGGTTAATTTCATTGTTCAGACTCTGCAGAGCACTTAATACAGAGCTCCCCTGTTAACCTCCAGCAAGGTTTTTGACTGACATGGCTGGGCATCAGCCAGGCACCACCAGTTAAGGTGTAGGGGGTTCTTTACAGCAGTGCTAAATCTCTCCCATCTCCACAGCCAGCAATGCACTGTGGGATTCCACAAACCCAGCTGGTCACACTGCCCCTTGCATCTCTAATCCAGCTTGTCTACCACTGAAGAGGTACCCAGTGTCTTGCAGCACCAAGGAAGCTGGGGACATTCACTGGGGTGGGAAGCAGCAGAGGGACCCAGAGGTGCAGTGGCTGGGTGGAGGAGGTGGCAACAGCCACATAGCAGGAAAATTCTCCCAGAAACAGCATATGCCTGGAAGCACAAGAAGCTCCAGGCCCTCCTGGCTTTCCTTGGGGACCACTTGCAGTAACTGCTAGATCCAGCCAGCAGCAGGTGTGTCCTTCTGCACTGTGAGATAATGGCACCATTCCAGTGAAGTCAGTACAGCTCAACCAAATTAAGCAGCACAATTTTAATTAAAGTTATAAACTAATGAACCAGGTTCCCAAGGGACAAGGTAAAATATCCCTTGCTGAGCTTCCACAGCAAGGCTAATTGCACAGCCAGAAAATTAACAGTGCCTGGTCTGATACAAGCGTGGGAACTGTGCAGAGATCTCTGTCTCCTTCAGAGACCAAGCTTCTCAACATCTTTGGCTACCCAGTCCATCCCTCACAGCAGGCAGTTGCCAGTTGCTTGCCATTATTAGTTACCTAATGTGGTCATACAGGCTGTCTACTCCTTGTCCAAAAAATCTATACCCCCTTCGTAACCATCTCCTTACTTCTGTGAGTCTGCAGAGCTCATTTAAGCCTTCTGCTGCCTGCTAGTGGTGCAGAGTTCTGTGTCAGGTTAATAACTTAAAGCCTTTTACTGGCCCAACTTCACTTTACACGGAATTCTATGTAGCCATGAACATTCCTTGGCAATTCAGAGCTACAGAAGGGAGCCTAAAAAATGCACAGTCCTACAGAGGACATCAATATGCAGAAAGGGGTTTGATGTGGGGGCACATGAAGTGCTGCCCCTGCAGTGCAACAGCCACAGGGAAGGCAGGAGCACTCCCTTTGGCTTTTGCTCCACTAACACACTTAAATACCAAACATTTTAACATATTATTTAGCACCACATGATCAAATGGGCACTTCTGCTCTGTTAGGCAGGTACAAGGACACCTAGCACTGCCCAAGTAGTTTGGGTTTCATGGAGGCAGCACAGGGCTCCTGCAGCTACAAGTTAGCAGGGTCCAGAGCTCAGCAACCTCCGTGCAAAGCCTTACTGGCAACACTGGCACCGCTGCTACGCTCAGGAAGGAGGCCTGAGCTTTCCATAGTGTCACCCACACCAGGTCTCTCTGCTCCTACCTTGTGTAATCAAGACCTAGAGAGGCTGTGTTCAGTTCATACCTGACAAGAGTTACCCCCAGGGTCTGAGCAGCAGGTCACTTGGCTGCTGCAGTGAGGCAGCCCACCGTAGGAAGCTCTGGTCTCCAAGCTGTGCATGCCTGCAGGACTTGACCCTCAGTTATTCCCTGCTTTTGACCCTTCAATCCAAACATCAGCCCCAGCTGCATCCCTCAAAGCCCCCTCACCTGCCAGAGCTGGCTTTTCCTGTGATACCACACACCTTTAGCTCTCCCCAGCCAAAGAATGAAGTGACACTGAAATACATAGATTAATTCTGCTACCAATCTATAAACCCAGCAACGTGGGACAAGCTTTCCACCTCTCAAGCCCTGTCTCTTGGTAATGTCCCCAGTCCCACCAGTTAAGTTTCCACCCCTCCTGGTCACAGGAAAACCACCAAATAGCTCGTGAAAGAGCAGTTTTAGAAAGGATGGAGCAATAATCAGATCACTACAAGCTTCTACTGCAAAACTACATCCCAGCTTGGCAGAGTGCTAGCTGGACAGCTAGGAATTATCAGAGCAGAGATGTGGCTTTCCCAGCTGTTGCTGCAGAGCAGCCCCCACACTTCAGGAGTCCTTGGGCAAAAAGGCAGAGAGGAGCACAAGTGCCAGAAGATGTCAACAGGGGAAAATAACACAAGGAAACTCAGCAGAAACACAGAGAGGTGATATCTATGTACTTGTTGCAGCATCATGGGACAAGGGATGGAGGGTCACATCTGCTCTGGCTGGGCTCCCAGAGGACAGGATATGTTGGGGGAAAATGAGCATTGCTGCAGCAAGTGCCAGAGACCAAAGCAAGCTGCCCCTTCCTCTCCAAACAGGCCAGAACTTCACAGACGACTTTGGAGGAAGAAAATAGCAATCACAGCTTTGTTTCTAAATTGATTACAAGCTCTTTTTCCCTTAAGAGCAGCAGTTACATAAACACTTCTTGGAAAAACACTTGCTTCTTTTTCAGGAGCCAGTAGGCAGATGCACATGCAGCATTTGGGGCAGAACAAGGGTTTGTCCAGGGTAATCACACTTCCCTGCAAGCACCACATCGCCTTTCTGTTCTGCTGCCCATTAATTCCCTGTATCACTTGTCTTGCACTCAGAAGGACTGACCTTAGCAGAGGCCCCTGGAAACATCTGGGTAACAAACTGACATGTTTGTCCCTTTTGGTAAAAGAACAATCTTGCAGAAACCACCCCAAAACCTACTTTATAGAGAAATCTAGATTTTTATTTATGTCTTCTCTAGTAATTTTATTCACAGAATTGCATATGTCATCAAGGCATCTTTGTTCTTTTATTTCCCCTCTTGCATGCTTACAACTCACTGCAGTGCCAGCTGAATTAATAGCTAAATATTTCCAGTGTTGAACAGCTAAGTCTCACAGAAAACCAGAACAACATTCAAATAGGTGATTTCATCAAGTGACCTATTTCTCTGGCAAGAAATTTTTGTGATGTGGAAAGTTATTAAAAACAAGTTTTCATATGTAAATTCACATTAATAGCTTCAAGACCTAGCTCCAGTTCTCCTTTTAATTTTTTTCTGAAGCAGAAACTCCTTGGCAAAAATCAGTGCGACTTGACTCTGGTCAAACCTGACCTTTAGTGCAAATCCAGAACATCACACCCCTTCTCTGGAAGCAGAGAAGTAGATACAGCTCTTCCCAACAAATAGCCCTGGTGCAGGACCATCTGCCTCTTGCTCCTGTAATTTGCCATGACCATCCTGTGTCTTAAGACTGTTTTCCAGGTGACATGCATTTTCTGAGTGGGTGTACATCGCAGATGGAACAGCCTTACTCAGCTGTTCTGAGCACAGGAAGTAGCAGCAGAATGGTCTGTTAGAAATGTTCTGACATGGCTTTTCCATAGAAAGCACCTTTGTGTGATCCACAGTAAGGGCTTTCATCCAAGCCACAGCCTATAGTATATTCCTCTGGTTGAAAAATAAACTCAGCAAAAACTCATATTTACAGAAGTACAAATCTTATTCCTATTGAGATTTGCTTGCTGCTGTACCTGTGCATCTTTGTGCCGATACCAACACACTCCTCCTCCTCCTAGTAACAATACACAGAGGAGCAATTCACAAAAGAGTCTTTACTGGAAGCATTAAGTCTAAACAGAATTAGGTTTGAACAGTGAGGTGGTTCAGTCCCCAAACAGTGTCTGAGCACCACACATTTCTTGCTCACTCCCAGAGGACAAACAGACAGATCATCTGTGGGTTGGGATAAGTACAGTTTACTGACAAAATCACCTTGGAAGGGGAACAAGAATAGCCCAATGCAAATTTCACTACCTTATTGACCTGACAGTAACATGGAGTACTGCACTGATGTGAGGACTGACCCCACTCAGACTGCCCTGGAGGCACCCAGGAGCATCCCCTCCCCAGCCAGCCCCTTTTATGGGGAAGTGATGTCAGGTGGTGTGGAAACAGCCCAGGCTGACGCAGCTCACTTGGGCTGGCTGCCTGGGGAGGTTAACTCTGGCCTGGCCAGAAACAGGACAAAATTAACTTGAGTTTTTGCCAGTTTTGCCTGTGTAAGGCACTACAGCAGTAATACCTGCAGAACATACCTACATCAGCAATTGCTCTGATGGAGAGCTCTCCCAGTGGTCAGTGTCTACAGCCGTGCAGCAGGTCAGGACAGCTGCTGGGTTATGGGCTGCTCTCACCAGGTGTCCAGCAGGCAGGGGTGCTTCCATCAGCTGCAGCAGCAAACTGATGTCACAGAATATTTGGAGCCTGACACTATGAATGGAGGTAATAACTCGTATCATCACGCAGGAGCTAGAAGTAGGTAGAAAGAAAAGCTTTGCGTGGGCAGTGAGAGAAAAAAGGCAGATTAAGGAGACAGGGATCAGAATCTGCAAATCACGCAAAACCAGTTCTGTGTCAGGCAGGGAATAATTAACTTACTCTTTTTTTCTAGACAAGCAGCACTAGTGTTGCTTTAGAAACACTTTTTCTGACACCAGGTGAAAGCAGACACCCTTGGGGATGTTTTGCTTTGGGTTTTCAGTAGGTTTATTGCAAAGTCTTGCCACTCACTGCATATTAATGAGGCACTGCAGATCAATGGTAGATGCTACAGCCATCACATGCCCACACCTGCCAGACACAGGGCCTGGGTGAGGGTCAGGATCTGGGGAAATAATTCAAGACCCTTCTAGTGATAAACACCAACCCCAAAGCCAGCCAGGGGCCTTCTCCTGTGAGTTTAGACAAGAGGGGGAGTTACTCCCCAGAAAAGTCTTTGTATCAAGATGTGATGGAATTCCTGTCACTCCATTCATTCCTTGGAGTTTTCCTCAAAGCAAGGTGTTCATGCTATTACACCCCTGCAACTTCATGGGTGGGATCCAGAAGCCTGACATGCTGGAGAGAGAATCAGGAGCAGAGAGCTGTGTTAGCAAAGCGCAACCACCACCAGTGTGCTGGCAGGCGAGCTGCCCTTTCGTGGGTCAGTACGGGGCTGCTGTACTCTGTCACTGTCCAGGGGTTTTGCCTTGTTGGAACGAGACATTTTCCAAAGACACAGTTCCATCCCACATAATCAAGATCCTAGGGCAGGCTGTAGTGCTACACAAGTCATGCCCACGCTTGGCCATCATCTGGCCATGACAAGGTGCACTCATCGATTTCCTGCTGGTCACAGCACTCAGCATACTTAGTTCTGTTCAAGTTGTAAAAGAAAAGCTCAGAATTAAAAGCTGGAAGTCCCCAACCTACACTTTCCTAGGATGATATACACCATCATCCTCAGATCTGAGCCAACACAACAAGAAACCAGCAGTCATTTGTTCTTTAGGCCTTAGACACAAGCATCTCAGTTTCTACTGCGCTTGTTTTCAGGACACGTGGGAAGCAGGTAAGTGTCCCAGGCATAGAGACACAAAAAGATCAGAGCACTTGACTACCTGATCTCTACAAAAGTCAACCAAAATAAAATTCAGGAGCCTCTACACTTTGTCCCATGTGCTAAGAGCAGAGGTGGAAGGAGTCCATGCATGTTTTCACACATAGGAAGAGAGAATCGTCCTGCGTTTAGAAAAAACAGGCATTCAAAGCCTGCTCTTCTGAGAAAAAAAAATAAAATTGTTCCAACTCAAAAAACCCAAGACACAGGCAGTTATTATTCTGTCTGTCCAGGACTTACTTAATAACCAGCGTCTGCAAAACATAGCTTGAAAGTTTTCCTGTCATACAGCATGCCAGACCACAGCTGCACAGACTAGAGAAAACCTGTTATGAGTGACCAGAGCCACTGGATAACTGAGGCAACATCGCCTCAGGCTGCAAGGCCCTTTCCTCTGGAAAGAATATTTTGCAATTGTCTATTGATGCTGCTTGTTGCTGACAACCAGCACTCACACATTCTGGGTTTCAGAAAGACTCATACATAGGCTGCTCAAAGCTCTGAATGCAAATAGAGCTAATTTTCTTCTTTGTTCTGATTTATTCGTTTCTCTGCCTTCCCTCCTACCGCACACATCAGATGCTGAGGAGAATGAGAACTCAAAAGCATGGAAGTAATACACAGGGACAGGATGCCACACGGCAGAAGCACCAGTGCTGGACTCTCCATAGAATAAGGGATGTTTCTGGACTGGCATGTGGAGGAAGATGCTTCAGGAATGCTTTAGAACACTTTTGTCACTGTTACATGAATACTTTGCATTATTCTCCAAGCAAAGCAGCATTCCACGTAATCAGCATTTTGCAATGCTGGCTAAGGCACCAAGTGAATGAGCTGAAGTTGGTGACCATCTGAGTGTCAGAGCTGCAGAATCCTACAGCCACCTGCAAAGTTTCTGACAGCACCCAGTGCTCCACTCCCCCTCCATCCCCAGGCTGCTCCCTTTCAGGCTCTAACTCAGCATCCCCTCACAGGAAAGCTGCCTGTCTCCTGCCTCACAGCCCCATCTGTGATGAACTGTCACTCCCTGGGTCTTTGCTCTGTTTGGGTGCTGATGTTCATCAGTTGCTGACAGATCTGCAGCAGCATGGAAGCAATTAAATCAGGGGCCCAGGCTAAACTCTGATAAAGGGTCCAGTTAAAGATGGGTAAAGGTTTAAGGATGCTGGTTTGGGCCCCTCAATAGCACCTAGGAGACCACAAGCTTGTGTGTTAGGCAGCGGAGCATCAGCCTTGTCAGACAGTCCTTGCTTTTAATAAACTTCTCTAGGTTCAAACAGCCACAGACCCTGCCAGGAAATTTCCCACAGAGCTGAAATTACATTGTCAGCTTTTCCTGCCAAAACTGAGTTCACTGGCAGTCCCCTCACTGGAAGTGACACTCACTCAAAGGGGTGTAAGCCAGAAGGGTCACAAAAAAACTCAACCCCAGACTGAGAGCCCTCAAATGGAAGGAAATAAAGACAACTCAGTGTTTACAACTGGTAAAGCCACTTGCAATCTGTTGCCACCCCACATCCACAGGGCAACACCCAGCTTGTTTTCCAGTGGCACACCTGCCAGCAAGTGTGCTGGGGAGCTCAGACATACATGGGACCTGATTTCCCCCCCTTTCACTTGACTGCCATCAGCACAGATGTGCTTTAACCTTGTGTTCCAAACTTCTACAGCACTGATGATATAAGCACTAATGGTTTTAACTGGGAGGCTTCTGGCAGCAGGTTACAGTGGTCACTACCAGGAAGAGTGTGGTCTCAACTGGACTGATCAGAAGTTTGGGGAATGACATTTGGGAAAGAAGAGAGTTACCAAAGGTTTAAAAGGGAAACATTATTCCTGGAGCACATCCTAGCCACAATTTCACTCTGCTGTGCTTGCCAACTCCAAGCAGGATCAGAGCAGCAGAGTTGGGGGAAAGCAGCAGAGGACAGGAGCTAATGAGGGTCTGACTCATTGAGCTGGGAGGGGATGGTCACGCTGGGAACAACAGGGCATTTTTGAAGGGTGAGAGCTGAAGCAAAGCCCACTGTCAGGAGACACAGGGATCTTCAACAAGGAAAAGCAGCAGCTGTGCAGAAGGCGACACCTGTGCCATCTCATGGTGGTTGCACCCACTACAACGGCAACCCCAGACAGCTCTCGTGCTGCCATCAGGGTCCTCCTGCCTCCAGGACAGGATCTACAGCAACGCAGGAGCGCAAAGCCAAAAAGGCATTTGGCAGTTACAGATGTCTAGCAAAGTCCAAGTTTCTGTTTTCTGCCAAGTCTATGGCAGAAATATAGCACAGATTTCCTCAATCTGCCTTTATTCTGAGCCCCAGTTCTGCCGTCCAGCACACACACTGTCAGCCTAGCATGCACCACACCATCCCCATGAGCCAGATTTCTGATGGAGCCACAGCAGAGGACCCGACCTGATGAAATCCCCCCACTTGCTTCACACCTGGGCAACAGGAGCATTTGCAACATCCCAAAGCTTTCAAATACTTCACCAAAAGCCAGCTTCATACCACACATTAGAAACCAAAGCACAAATCCACGTAGTACAAAGAAATCAAAGAAAAGACCTAGAGATCTCAATGGCAAAGGTTCGAAAAAGGAACACTAGTGGCTAGTGCAGGTTGCCAAAGGGGTGAGCCCCTGCTCCAGGTTGGGAACTGCTGGGACCAGCCCATCTGCTACCCAGCTATAAACTATAGCAGCCCAGACCCCTTCCAACAGCTCCTCGCATGCCTCCATCCACAAAAACCCTCACCACAGACCCACCCACATTCAGCCAGCTCACAGCACATGCCCCAAGCCAGCTCCAGCACAGAGGGTCACCAGTGCCCTGCCACGTCCTACTTCCCAGGATAAGAGGGGAGCCTTAGGCTTCCCAGGCAAGGCGGGCTTTTTGACAGAGCAACAGGAGCAGGGAAATGTTGGGGTGACACAGGCATGGGGAAGCCTCTTACACAGCAGAGCTGCAGGCCACAGGGCAACTACAGCAGCCAAACAGCTCTCTGTGCTGTATGGCCCAGAGAAAATGGGACCCAAAATAACAAGGAAAACAGCCTTGCTGGTAGCACACAAAACCCCCCCCCAGCCATTTCAACTAGTGGGCAGGGCACCCTGCAGCATCATGCAGCCCTGGGCCAGGTGGGGAGGGGGGAGAAGTGGGCAGCGCTGGGTTCGCAGTGAGTTAGCAAATAACACCCAGATTTTTGGCCATGAAAGCAAGGAAAAGAGGGTGGCTGTGCTACAGTGAGGCTTGTGGCTCAGGAGATGCTGAGACCTGCTGAAGTAGGAAGTGACATTGGAGCTCAACACCTATCACCCCACAGAACACAAGGGGAGGTAAACCAAGCAGCGAGATCTGCATTTGCAGTGTTGAAAGGCCAGCCTTACTCTTGTTACAGCAGAGCACTACTTTAGGGGTCAGAAACATTTTGATGTCTCCCAACTAGGCAAAGACAGAGCAGCTCTTCCTCCAGCTGTTGCAGAACCCTCTACCACCTCTCATGGTGCTTACAGCACTGCACAATGCTGCTATCACTCCATCATGTACTCTCCCAGACAGCAAACTGGTAGCCCAGATAAGCCCACACCAGTCTCAGGCCTACACTGATGGAAACACCCCCCCATGCTCAGCCTAAGCCATTTATTACTGGTGCTGCAAAGCCTTAGACCAAACAGATAAAATCAGCTGGCAGTGGGCAGGCAACAAAACATCTGCTCATACCCCTGTGGCATGCAAAAATGGGGATGCTGTGTGCAACGACTGGAATGGTATGACAATGGTATGGAACAAGAGCAAAACCACGTGGCAAACAGTTCAGTGGGGATTTTCTCTTATGGAGAAACTGAAGCGTACCTATGGCCCTGGTTCTGTGCAGGATGAATCTCTCTGTACGTCACTAGCAATCAAGGAAACACACTCGAATCAAAGAACCACGTTAGTTTTGGTTTTGAGATTTTATTATTAGATTAGAGGTTTAACTGAGAGGTCAGTGCTGGCCTTCTGTGCCCTCTGCACCTCACTGTGCCTGTTGGACCTGAGGATGAGCCCAAAGCATTGTTTCACGCTTACACTAAGCCATGGCTGAGGTGCTCCCAGCCTGGGCTTTGGGGTGCTGCCATCACTGACCTGGACCGGGCAGTCGGGAGGGGAGAAACTTCCCTGGCAGGATCTCTGTGCTGCCCAAAGGAGCTCTCCTCCCCTCTCTGCCCAGGCAGAAATGGGGACTCCCTTCCTCACGGCTGTTTCATATGATCAGGCAACAAATTATTTATATTCCACCAAAATGGAACCTTTTCCTCAAAGCTATTACAAGGGCGGCTGCAATCAAAGGCGACTGGGAAAGCTGCTGGTGGAAACAGCCGTCAGCTGTTTGCATGACCCAGGGTTGGTGTAGACTGGGGAGAAGATGAAGAAGGTCCCATAGCATCTCCTGTGGTCCATTGTTCAGGACTTCAAAGAGCCCAGGGATCCGTAGGCACTGCTAATAGCTGTTCTCTTCCGGCACCAGTAATTACGAACTGAAGGAGGCCCAGGCAGTGACTGTAATAAAGGGCCAGTAAAGCTACACCTTCTCTGCTTAATTTACTTGATTGCCCCATTTTCATTATATCCACCCCTCCAGGATATGTCTTTTAACCCTCCCAGCTGATTTATCCCTATGAATACTCACTGTCAATAGTACACTTATTTCTGCTGCCTGAACATCCTGAAGCCGCTATCCACCGGGCATCAACCTGACCCACAGCTCCTGGAACTGCATCTACAATGCAAACGCAAAGCACCTGAAGAACCAGGAGGAGAAAACACTCCGTAAATGCGGAATTAAGCTCTCCCAGTTCAGCTTCATATTCATGTTGCCATTCTGGGTTTTTGGGTAGTAACTGCTCAGGTGGTATTTGTTGAAAGCCCACTTATTATTTATGCATGTATAACTATATGCATAACCTCTAACTTCTCACATGTGTTGAGCAAAGGGACGTGGAAGCAGCCACAGTGAACCAGACCAGTAGCCACGCAATGAAGAGATTCACAGCTTAGCTACTAATTTTGTAAAAAACCTGTCTATCCCCTCATTTGTTGTGAAAAGGCTGCTGCTAGTTTCACCTGATGCCTCCAAACCTCACATGAGAAGAGAAGGATAACCATTCCCTGTTTGTCACAGTGCTCGGTATTTAGGAGACTTCTGTAATATTCTCCCCAGGTCATTAATTTTTCCAGTCTGTAGAACTGCCCTAAGCTACCGAACCGTCCCTCATGGGGAAGCCGGTCAAACCACCGACCATCTTTGTAGTGCATGACTGTGCCGTGTCCCTGATAAACCACTTGGTTGAGGTGATGCTGGGTGACATACAGATGCAGGAATCTGTTGACATGCTCTGCATGTGGCACTCTGAGGCTGCCACAGCAGAATGCTCCTCCGGCTGCAGGCACTGAGCTGGCTCCCATCCCTCCTGTGCACCAAGCTGCTCCTGGGACCTGCAGCACAGTGACAGCATCCCTGGGCAAGAGAAGGGCTTGCTGGCTGCACAGCAAGCTGCCCTGGCATCTGGGGCAGGCTGAGAGCCAGAGGGTGTTCCCTGAAGCAGGAACTTCACTCATCATTATTTCATACATCACTTTGTTCGTATTTCTTCTTCTGCAATGACATAAGAGGGGCAAGAATGCTTTTGTCATCAGCTGATGGGGAGAAACAATAGCTCTGCTCACTCTGTCACCAGCCCGCAGAGGCTGAATCACCATCACAAGGCGAATTATCCTCTCGCCTGTTGCTCAGCTCCTCCATCCCGGTGACTCATTCTGCAACGAGGATGGTAGTGAAAGGCAGATGCTACAACCACCTCCCCCTGTGCTGAAACGTGAACCAAATAGTAATGTGTGGTTGGGATTATCTCAGGGCAGGGGACAGTGAGCAGAGCTGGAGAGGAGAGCCCAGGGATGCTGCACGGCTGGGGGCAGAGCTGGCACAGGGTGTGGGGAGGCAGCCCCTGCCCCACAGGGTATGGGGAGCGCAGGCAGCCCCTGCCCAGCAGTGTTTTTGCTGGTTCTGCAGCCTCTCGTGGGGGTTGGCTTTCGCGTTGGTTAACCCCAACAGCCTGGTACAATGCATAAAAGCTTGTCTTTCCTTCTGCCTGCCTTTGGTGAAGAAAGGAAGACTGGTTTTCTGTCCATGGGGCTGGCAGAGTGCTGGCTGCTTTGTTGGTGCAGAGAGATGCTCCTCTCTGCAGACTACTTTAGTTTTAAATGCGCTGTTGGTGCCTGTAAGCAGAAACAAACTCTATCCTGGTCTAACGTGGCTCCTGTGGCTCATTCTGGAGGGCAGACATGCCATGGGCTGAAGGCTTTTCTGATGGGCACTGAGCCCCACACATATCCCCAGGCTGTGGGCAGCCAGGACTGGACCCCCAGCTCAGCCTTACACATCATCCCCAGGGTGCATCCACCTGGCTACGGAGCCAGAGAGGTGGCATCTCATCCAGCGCGTGATGCGTTGTAAAATAAGTGCTGGTGATTTCGGGTTAAAGAAGCTCAAAACAGCCTGACGGGGGAAGATGTTTCCAGAAAAAGGGTGCCATATGTGCCTGCCAAGCAGGGCTGCTCTCGTCCTCACAGTGAAGCTTCTCTAGTTACTCATCAGCAGTAAAGCACGCTGCCTGGCTGGTGGCAAAGGGACACTGTGTTACCAAGATTAGACACAAAATGTGTTTTACATGAGGAATAAAACTGATCTGTGGGTAAGGAATTTAATGGCATGCTGCCCCTCCCAATGTGCCAGGGGTCGGTTCCTCCTTATTGAGTCGCTGCGGGGGCTGCGTGAGCACCCAGTCACCCAAGGGGTTGGGTGAACAGGAGCATCTCTTGCAGCAGGGTGAGGAGGATGCACAGACACCCTTCAGCTGCGCTGTGTGAGGGTCCCTGCTCCCTACCCACCCCAAGGGCCCTCTGCCAGGGAAACCCTGAAAAGCAGCCCATGGGCACTTCCTCACCAGCTGGGCGGGATCTCTGTGCCGGAAGGATTTGTGCTGGTCTAACTCTTTGTATGTAACTCTCCTGTGTCACCGCTTGCCTTCCTGGTCCTGGACAGCTACTCCTCCCTCAGGCATCCTCATCTCCATCACCACCCACACCCCAGCTCCACCATACGTGCTGGGCAGAGGCTCACAGGAGTGCAGCACCACCAGCAAACGGCCTTTCCTGAGCACACAGAGCTGAAGGAGACAGCAGGCACAGCAAGCTGCTGTGGGATGAAGTAACTGCTGTTGCAGGAGAGTCATTGCATGATCTCATTTCTAACAGAGAAGTTCAGGCAGTTAAGCTATAAGACACATTGAAGGTACTAGCAGCAATTACAGATGTCAGACAAATATTTTGTGGCAACAAATAACACCTGAACACAGACTTTTACCAGGTTTTTCAAGCTCAGTGAGAAAAAAGTCCTTTTATTCATTTTTTTCTTACAAACCTTCATTCTGCAGTCAGAAAATCCAATGGACAAGCCTTTGCTGGGAAGGGGAATCCCTTCAGTTTGCAGCCCCAGTGTGAGCTCCTCCATTTGTCATCAGACCTTTACCTGTGCCTATTGTGCTCAGAAATCTCCTATGATTTCTTACAAACTCTGCAGTATGAGGCCTGGGAGTTTCAGAGTGCTGCTGAGGAGCAGAGGGAGCTCTGCAGGGAACATTTCCATCACAAACTGACTCCTCCACAGCCACGCCAGCTTGTGTTGTGCGTGCTGGACCAGCTGGCACAGAAAAGCTCCGTGCAGGACCCGACTGCTGCAGCAGGGATGCCCCACGGCCACAAAGGTAGAGAGAAGCATCCCCAGGCACTGCCCCCGCAGAGCCCAGCAGCCCGCACGGGGGCTGCAGCACAGCCGGAGCTGCTGTCAGGGGAGGGCTCAACATGCTTTGTCCGTGAGGCCAAGCTGTGATCTCTCCCATAGTGAGCGACAGAGGGTCTAGGAGCCTTCTGAACACCAAAACGGCAACCGAACGTGCTGAGCTTATCTCCTGACTCTGCATGGGATGGCTGCTGCTGCAACAACAGTCCTTGCTCAATGGCAAAGACCCCATCAGGCGAGTGAGGATTCCCATTCCAGGAGAGCAGATATCACAGGAAAAGCCCAAAGTGTGGCCTAGCTCAAGCGCCTGGTCCCTGTGAGTTCCACAGCAGCCCTGCACCCTCTCAGAGCATTTTCTGAGATACCCAGAGAAAGGGAGAGCCTCTCTACAGCATCACCAGCATCACTGCAACGCTCGAGCAGGGAATAGCATGTTCATGCTATGATCTCTCGAGGTCCCTTCCAACCCCTATGATTCTATGAGGCCACCTGCCCCTGCTCCCTTGGGAATTAGCAGCATTCACATGTGCTAGTGAATCATTAAGCCCAGGAGAAATGGTTCTCCCACAGTTAATTGTCTTCCTGTGGTGCAGTAACACTGCTAATAGCACTGACAGCCTTGGCCTTTGGGAAGTTTACGGTGTCAGAATGAGAAAATGAGCACACACATTCCTCCTGACTGTGTAGGCTTCAGCCTCTCTGGATAGCCACCTTCATCCCAATAAATAGTGGTCTTGGTCAGAGACATTATAAATAGACTGATAATTAAACATATATGACAGGCTTGTTACTATTCCAGAGGGATGTGTTGACATTACAAACTGAAGCTGGAGAAGTGGTGCTGGGGTCATTGGGCTTCCAGGCAGGCATCGGTGGTGCCCGTTGCAGATTCACCCTGAGACATTTCAGGTTGCTTCAGAATGTGTTTCCATATCTACTCACTGACAATGCTTCCAAGCTGGTTTTAGTACAAATAAAATAATAATGTTTTACACAAAAGACAGCTCCCAGTTTACAACTGCCTCAAGCCCCTTTAAGCCTGTGAGTACTGAGGGGTATTATCAGCATTTTTGAAGGCTGGGAGCAATCTTGGAGCATGCAGAAAGCTTGATAAAAGTGGGACAAGTCTGAGCAGGGACCTTGGTAGAGCCAGCTGAGCCTCAAGCGCCCATCTCTGCTGGGGTCCAGCCTGGGGAGGAGGCTCACAGCAGGGTGGTGGGCAGAGGAAAGGCAGGGAGGGTTACAAATCAGATGATGGTGGGACATCTGGACTTCTGTATGGTCCTGTCTGCTGCAGAGCTGGGAGATGCTGCAAACACCACAGAGCCCAGCCACAGTGGTACCTGAGCAAACTGCGCCCATCCATTTGGAGCACCAGGACCCAGCCCAGCCCTGCAGGTGCTCAGTGCTTGGACATGAGGCTTAGGAGACCAAGGAGTGGAGGACATGTCTGACAGCAGAGGCTGTGTGCTGCAGGACGGAGCTGCAGGCCCCTGTCTTGGCACAGCACTGTGCTCTCACTGAGCCCAGCACACCAAACCAAAGCAACAGCATGTACGTGCAGATAAGATGTTTCCTCTCTGAAGTGCTTTATGACCAGCCAGGCTTCCCCTTACCTCCCAGATGTTACGTGACCTCTGGGGTAACCCTCTGCATACCAGAACTGTTGCTTCTGTCCCCCACAGCACGAGGCAATGCTCCCAGGGAGAGCTGAGAGCTTGCGCTGGCCCCACAGACCCAGGGAAGGGTTTCGCTACCCAAGCACTGGTCGGCATCCCCCCCACCATAAGTCTGCTTAATTAAAAACCTGCCTCTCCGTGCAAACCTGGCACAGCAGGAACTCCTGCCGATGGAAGGGAGCAAGTTTGGCAGGTCTCTGCGCTCCCCGGAGAGGCGAGAGGCCCTGCCTGCCTTGGGGCCAGGAGAGGGAACATGGCAGGCACCAAGCCTGGCCCAGGGAGCACATCTCCCCATGCCAGGGGTCCATGCCTGGGAAGCCCAGCTTCCCTGCCACCCGCCTCAGGGGTCTCTTTTCCCCAAAAAGAGGAAAGGCCTTAAAAATAACACTTGGGACTCTTACTTCCTCCCCTGAGCCTGCTCAGGGCACATCTGAACTCCTCTCCACGAGTACAAGGGCTGCAGATCTGCTTCCTCAGGGTGAGGAGGCTAACGCTGCCACCCAATGAGAGCCTGGAGCTGCAGGGAGAGAAAAGCCACCGAACCCTCTGTGACTCAGACCGAAACCATGAGCCGGCTGCATTTCCAGCCAGGCCTGTAATCAGGCTGGAAAGGGCAGATCCCGTACGGGTGGGAGGATGACAAGGATCTGACTTTCTGAGGGGTCACAGTCTGAGCTAGATGACCCACAGCTCACCCCCAAAGGTACAGACCCCCGGGCTGAGAGGAGCATCTCCAAGCAGCCACGTGCAGAAGCTTCAGTCAGTTTTGCCACGAACAGCACTCAGAACACTGCCAAAACTGGATCTTTTAAGGAATGTGGTGTTCTAAAACTCTGCTGTAGGGGTGCGATGTGCACTGGTGGGGTTACAGCTCAAGACACATCCACCACCCGAGTGTCAGCTGGCTAAAACTCCAGCTCAGCCTGTTTGCTGTCTTCACCCACAGAAACCCTCCAAAACAGCTGTGGTCGCTTCGGGATCACAAGTATCAGCTCAAAACCTCCCGCCTGCCAGCTGCTCGCTGCCGCAGTGCTACAGGAGCTCCTGCGAGCTCTCCCACCACACTCAGGATCAAAGCTGGCAGGTCAGCCCAAAGCACTGCTGAGAGGGGATCTTAAAGAGTGTTTCAGCCAAGTCCTAAAAAAAGCTCATCTGCTTTCATCCTCGCTGCGGTCTAACAGACATCCACAGGCCCCTGGGTAATTCCCTGCGGATTCCTTTTCTCTCTGCTGCATCAAACCGGGATGAAGCCTGCTGGAAAGCACATTTGAAAGATCCCTGTGCTGTTGGCAGCCCTGTCTCTACTGGCTGGAGCCAGGTGACTGGGAGGCAGTGCCAGAGCAGTTTTCCAGGAGCAAGAGCACAGCCTGGGCGGCATCCTGCCAGAGACACTGGGCACAAGGGCTGTATCATTTGTCCTGTGTCCTTGGAAACCTGGCTATTGGTTGGGCTGGGAATCCAGGTGCATTTTTTCCATTTCTGGGATGGAGTTGGGACACCTGGGTTTTTCTAAAGAATTAGAGAAAAGGGGAAACAGAACTCAGAAAACTGTACTCTGGGGCACCAACATTTTCCTGAAGTGGGACAGAAAAGTGCTTAGTGTTGTCCCCAGACAACAGCACAGCCACCCCATTTCTGCTTCCCGACACAACCCCCTGCACGCGCCCGGCACACGGCACCCAGCCCAGCCAGGGACTGTGTAAGGCCCCAGTTACTCCCAAGCCACCATGTTAGCGGCAGATCCTCCATCCCATGGGAGGCCCACCAGCAGCAAAGCCCGTGTGCTGCTGGGCAGAGCTGCGTGCAGGCGCACAGCCACAGTTGGCTCCTGGGCACAGACCTCAGGGCAGCATGAGCAGCTCTGGCACGTGTGTGTGTTTGGTGGCCCTTAGCACCACGTGAGGCATGTGGCACCCAGGTAGGACACGTGCATGCAGGGGCAGCAGTGCCCTGGGACAACATCACAGCCCAGACACCAGTCTTCTGCCCAGTGCAGGTCAAGAGTGGCCACATCTCAAGCAAACCAAAAAAAGCCCACGTTGCTGGTGCTCTAGTGTTCACTCCAAGGATCCTTGCCAGATTCTGGTGTGGGTTTCAGTTACGGTGCAGACTGGAGCACAACTGCAGCAGGCCAGTCACAAAAGCATCCACACGCGGGATCCTGCTGCAAGCCGGTGGCTGGGTATGGAGGTGGGTGGCACAGGGTCAGGCTGCAGCAGCCAGGGTTACAAAAGGCCTTTCAGGGCAGCGGGCAGTGGCTGGGGCTCTGCCCAGCGGCCTGGTACCAGCCTGTGCGCGCAGGCAGCACCGGCACATGGCTCGGCTCTGTCGGCGCTTTGTGCCGGCAGCTGAGCTGTCTCTGACCGATGCGTCGCCCGTTGTTCTCTCTCTGCCAGGGCTGAAAGGGACCTTGTCTGGGCCTGTGTATGGCTGCTCACCTCAGCCCAGGGCTTGGGGCACCCTGTGCTTGTGGCACCTGTCAGGGCCATAGCACCAACACCCGATGCATTGGAGGGACTGGAGGGAACAGCACAACTGTGAGGCACCATGTTCTGGGGCTCCAGGGGCTGCCTGGACTCACTGAGAAGCTAAAACATCCCTGGGAGAGGTGTAAGAAATGGCTTAATGCTTAGAGCCCGGGTCTCTGCCCACCTCATTCCCACAACCTCCTCCACACAGGAGCACTGAGGTGATGCGCAAGAGGGGCTTCATTGTGCACTTGTCCAGGGAGCTGCGGATGCCCTGCCAGCTCACTGCTGTGTGCAGATGGTGGGTGATGAAGGGCCCCAGGGGTTTCAGTTCAGGGCCAGTACTTTGGGGACAGCCCATCCTCCCACCTACCACCCCACAGCCCTTCCATGGCAGCTGGGACAGGAGCTGGCTGGAGGCAGTGCAGCGAATCTGCTCGGGTTGAGGGCTCTGCTGTTGTCGGCAGCAGGTTACAGCCAGGTGATTTCTGGCAGTGCCAGAGTGGGACACACTGGTGTCAGCACAGTGGGGCCCAGGGCTTGCCAGGGCTGCTCCAGCCAGGAGAAATGCTGCTCATGGGGAAGATGTCCTCAGGGTGAGCCTGCTCCTGCCACCACCAGCATGGCTGCTTTGGGTTTCCAACCCCCTCAGGAGTGCCCAGCAACTCACTGTTTAGCCCCACACATTCGTACCCATCCTGTGGCAGGCTGCCCTGTGCCCCATAGCCTCACCACACTGTCCCCTGCAGCACCCCACCACGTCTCTATGTGCCCACGTCACCCCATAGTATCCCCGTGCCATGCTGCCCCCATGGCACACCCACCCACGCCTGATGAGTCTGTGAGAGAAATTTGCTTTAAGGAACAACATGGGGGGAAAAAGTCCACCAACCTCTTGAGATGCTCTTGATGATGCTCACCTTGCCTAGCACAGGGCCACCAGTTCCAGCTGTGGGTTTGTGGCCAGGTTTAGATGCAGAGAGCTGAGAGACCTCAGCCAGGGATGGTCATCATCCCCCTGGCACAGGAACAATTTTGTATGGCTAACTACAGCTGAGCTAAACCTTTCCACAGACCCTGTGCACCTGCCTGCCTGCTTCTGTCTCCTCAGCAACAAAAAGCAGAGTGGGCACCCCGAAATCCATGAGATGTTGCAAAGCAGAGGGACACCCCTCTGCCTCCAGTCACACCCAGACTCCCAAATCCCCAGCCCTGAACACGTCACCCCACACAGTGGGGTGCGCCCACCACAACTTCCCACGCAGCACTTACCCCTGCGCTGGCAACACCCTCCCCCCGCCGGCACACAGGGGGACAGCAGCCTGGCCCAGCACAAAGCCCCTGACACAGTGACAAAAAGCTGTGAGGAGCCCGGGAGCCACTTGCTGCCTCTCGGGACATTCAGCCACCAGAGCCCCTGACCGATTAGTGTGGGAGCACAGCCAGAAGGGCAAGTAATTCACCCCAGGGCCCTCCCAGGAGCTGAGACATGAAGGAAGAAAAGGAGGGAGTGGATCCCTGGGGGATGCTGTGCGGCAACAGCAGTCCAACAGGGCTGGGCTGTGCTGGGTCAGAGGTTTGACCCCCTCTCTCCCAAGCAGGACTTGCTGCCCAGGCGTGCTGGTCTTGCTGGTGAAAAGCATTGCTCCACGGCATTTGGGCTGGAAGAACAGCACGTTGCTCCTGGCTGAGGGATTCAGTGATACAGAAAACTCCTAACACAGAGATGCAGAGCTGGCTCAGGGCGTCAGCAACAGCAACACGAGTCCCTGCCTCCGTGGGGTTGAGGCCAAGTTCCTTGCCTGTGAAGGTCTCTGCCAACCATGGCTAATCCCCACAGAGCAGGCACCAAGTGGCACACTAGGAGCAGGGTGGCATCCAGAGGAACTTCAGGGAAAGCGCTGGTGAGCCAGAGGAAGGCAGCTCCCTCTGCTCCTGTGGATCCAGCACCCTCTGCTGAGTGCCAGCACCCAGCCATAGGCACAGGGACTGGCTACAGAAAACCAGGGACCTCTCAGCAGTAAGAAGCAGCAGGAGGACAAGGAGAGAGGGGGACATCCTGGTGCCACCAGGACCATTCCCAAGAGCTGTAGGTTGAGTAAGAGCCGCGTCAGTGCTGACAGAAGCATCCTCATTAGGGCAGATCCATCCCTTACCCCTGAGTAGGGTCATGCACACTCCCCTCAGAAGAAAGAAGTAGGCAAGGGGTCAATCCAACCCAGTGGGGCTGAAGACCAGCATCCGCCATCCCCACCCCATCAGGGACAAGCAGCCCCAGGCAGGGCTGAAATGGGATCATGGGATCCTGGGCCATGGCAGGGTCAGGGGTCCCAACTGGGGCTGGTCAGGTCCTGATGATCCATCAAGGCACAAGGTCTCTCTCAGTGATTCAAACTCATTGCAGATCCAGAGGTGACACCCCAATAATAATCCAAAGCTTCTGTTGAACCAACCTGTAATGTTTCCTAGTCTCTCCTTTAGGCTTTCAGTCTCCTGACAACAAATGCTGCAGTTTCACTGTGCTGTGGATTGGATCCCAGTAAGGTTTCCCACAGTACCTCAAAGATCTCACGATAAGGAAAGCGGTGAATACTCGCTTTGTGCTTATGGGTACAACAGAAACTCCTGCTTTCCGTGCCAGCAATGCCCAGCCCTGGGTGGGCTGATTCAGATCCACCAGCAGCATCTGGGCTCCTAAGACCTGAAAAACTGTCTAGAAATCTCTGTGGCAACATGCTATCTCACAAGATTTATGGTCCACCCTGCTCCAGGTGGGCAGAAATACCACCACAGTGCTGGCCCCAGGTATTACTGCATGTTTTATGCTACTGCTGAGGGAGAAGTGAAGACAGGAACACTTCCTCTCTCACCCCCAGCTCTGAGTTTTCTGGAGGGTCGGTTGGTATTTGGGGAAGGGGGAAGCAGGTTCCTGAGAGTTTCCCAACTTGTCTGGAAAAAGGAAGTAAGATTGTGCTCAAGGATGAACATATCTGCACATCCCGGGAGGGGCATCTTAGTCTTCTGTGTCCTCTTTTCCCTTGGGAAAGGCATGATCCCTCTGCGGTGCCCATCCCCATACATTGAAGGAGAGGTAAGCAGTGAGGGGAGCAAAACCCCAGGGACCAGCACATTGAAGCTTGTTAGAAATGCAAAGGGAGGACGGGCTGAAGTCCCTGCTGAGTGGCTGCAGTGGAGCCACAGCTCCTTGGTACCACAGTCTGATCCCAGGTGGGATGACCCACTTGCTGTACAGCTGTGAAAACAGAGTGCCCCAACCCAAGAGAGCTCTGCTCCCCTGGGACTCAGGGTGGGTGAGGACAGGCCTCCCAAGCTTTTCTGCTAAAGCTGCTCCATACCACACAAATAATACACGACCTTCAGGTGGGGAAAGCAGGGGAGAGGATGGCTGGTGGAGTCTGCGGTCTGGTCCAGTCCCTCTTCCAGTTCACTGAGGTGGTGGAGTCCCAGAAACAGAGAGCCTCGTTCGTGACCGGGGACAGATGCTGGCAAGAGGCATCTCTGAATAATCACACTCAGTAGCAAACAGAACACTGTGTTAGCAGAAATTATTTTAAGCTAGCAACCTACATCCTAACCAGGCTCCTCACCCCTACGCTCCCCACAGGCCGCAGCAGGCTGCCTTCTGTCTGCGGGAGCAGAGCAGCCTCCCCTGCAGCGTTTCGGGCAGTCCTCAAGTCCTGGGTTCCTTTGGAAGGTCGGACGGGGTGATGGCCACCTCCAGCTGTCCCTCACGGGGTGCAGGGTTGCTGCAGGATGGCACTGTGCCGCTGCACATCCCTCCCTGCGCAGTCGGGGTTAGAAGTCCCCAGTAACACCATTGCCATCAGCACCCTCCCCGCTCTGCTGGCAGGTGATGGAGAGCCAGCCCCGGGCAGTCAGCCTGTCCTGCTGGCAGCATGTGCTCCCCCGGCTAGGGGCCGGAATTGTGACACATTCACGGCACCCCTCTCACCACCAGCCAGTGAGGGTTGTGATGTCCAGGCAATGGGTGATGAGGAGCAGTCCAGTGAGTGATCACAGCCAGTGCTACCTGCCATCGTGTGACAGGCACACAGGCTGCTCCTGGCCATGGCATCTTCCACTTCTCGCATGCATGCACAGTGGGGCAGATTTCCTGCTTTGGGGTACCAGGCCAGCACTTCACCTTACATGGGGGAGCACCAGGTTCAGTCTGCAGCGCTCCAAGGCTGACAGCAAGCCCTGCATTGCTGTTGGGAGAGACTGGGACTGTGCTCCTGAGGGGTATCTCCCCAGGGTGGTGTCATCACATCTTCTCTGTGTTATGCTTCTGATTCCCTTCATGTTTGCTGGGAAGAGACTTTCTTTCCAAAGCCAGAGTCCACAAAGTGCCAGCAGCTGCACGTACACTTTGCAGCAAGGCCCCTTGGCTTCCCTCCCAGCTCAGTACAGGCAGGGATTTGACTTTGCAGCTCAGCAACTGAGCCACTCATATTGTTAATTAAGTATTTATTTGTTATATTTAATTGAATTGGAGAAGACACCCTGAGCTCAGCTATCTCACGCTGCCTGAAGAGCAGCAGTGCTTTTCTCTGTCTTGTTCCCAACAGTCCTGATTCCAAACTGCTAGCCTAGGGCCGTGCATCTCAGCCAGACTCACAGGTCTGAGAGCCGGGAGGGAGCCTGGGCCAGACCTCTGCCAGGGTGTGGGAGCTGCCACGGGCTTGGAACCAGCCCTCCCAGAGCCCTGCTGTGAAAGTGATTTTGTCTTTAACTGGGAAATCCCTGCACTTCCTCCAGAACACATGGCAGGAAGGGCTCACTGGTATCAAATGCAGCATTCACCACCCTCAGCAGTAGGAGCAAGAAGTTCTGAAGGAGGTAGGACTTCATAATTTCCTCATTAAGGCTCAGAACAAGATGTAACAGCTGCAGTTAAAATTACCCCAGCTCTGCTGCCTCCCACCACACAAGGGAAAGTTATTTTTAACTCCAGGTTGCCCAAGGGATGCTGCAAAGTGAGATCTATTGCATCATCATCTTTGCGTCATCGTCTTTGCCTGGCAAGAAATTTGGGGAGAGCCCTCTCTGCAGCCAGCTGGGGTCAGGTTAGAGCCCAGGGGTGGGCACCACTGCCAACTGGCCCCTCCAGGATCCCCAGCCCCTCCTGAGAGGGCAGAAGCGCCACTGAGGCAGCTCTGGGAGTTCAGAAGACCAGGTGCTTGGGCAAGTCCTGTTTCACTACGCTTTTGTTCTTTCCAGTTTTCAAATAAACTTGGTGGGCTGAAGCCACTGTGGCACCACGCAGACAGGACCCTGAGTGCACTGCATCACAAGTACAGTCATGCAGTATCAGAGGGGGTTAGCTTGTAGTGCACTTCTCAGGGAAAACCCTGAAACTGAGACTGCTAAGGTCCCCGTGGGAGAACTAGGCAACTTGCTGCCCTCCTGGCCACAGATCAGCTACCAAACTCTGACAGCATTAGGAAAACTTGCATAGAAACCCAGTAACAGCCATGATGCACCGGAGCATCCTGGCCATCCCCTCTCCATCGCATGCAGCCTCAGTACCGTCACATCTCTCCCAGCCCTCGAGTGGCGGCACAGCTCCAGAGCTCCCTGTGGACCCTCATGCCGAAGGGTCCAGCAGCCCCCAGGAGAGGTGCTGTGTAGACGTGAGCAGTTATTGCTGTTCGGCTTTGTATTTCTGTCTGGGAACGGCCCCAGTACTCTTAGATGTCTGTCTGTGGCGTTGGCTCAGGGGTCTCTGAGCTAAACCGCAAGTGCTCAGCTGCACAGCCTTTTCCGTATCCAACCCCACTGACGCCTGTGCTAAAACCCAGCACTACCTGTAAAACGGGGGCTTCGCATCCCAAGTGGAATGATGTGATTTTATGTGTTACTTGGTATCTTGGGGCTACATTTTCAGACTACACGAAGTTTTCTTGTAAAGCCTGATCTCCTTCTGCCCTGCCATCTGCAGAAAACATCGTCAGGCAGGTCTTCTGCTCTGCCTTGCAAGTGAGTCCCTGTGCCTGCCGGGTCTCCTGTGGTTCTTAGCCTTATGTTTTGCACCAGAGACAAGTCCAGAGAGTGGAAAATGAAGCCGTACTCCCCGCAGCTACCACTGCTGGGACTCAAGAGAAGATCACAAAGCTCTGGAAAGCCAGCAAGTCTCTCCCAGGGTTTTATTTAGGGTCTGTCAGTGACCTGTTGCATGCGTGCCCTGCTAAATCACCACCGTCCCCCTCCGCTCTTCAGAGCCCAGTTTCTCCTCCTGCTCCCTGGGAATAATCCATAATAATCCTTTGTTATCTGCGGGAGTCCAGTCCAGGTGCAGGTCTAAGAGCTGTGAATGCACAGGGTCCAGGGGTTAGGTTTATTTGTCACAAGATGCAGGATACATCTGGTACTGTACAGAACTCCTGCGTTATCCAACACGGACACCTGAGATGCAGGACTGCACATCAGCAGTGGGCATACATAACAGACATGAACCTCACCTGATTTAAAACAACCCCCCCCAAAACCCCACCACTAAAGATGAGCTTTCCACCTTAAATATTTAGAAAATAAAGAGAGGGAGCCTCTGAATTGTATTACCATTCATGTATACATTTATTAAGCCAAAGAAGTTTGATGATGTCATGGTATGTTACTAGAGCACGTGAGATCCCTTCTTTTAAACTTCACTAACAATGGTTATTTTCATTACTATTTTTTTTTCCTTTCAAGTTTAAAAACTCTTCTCTTCCTGCATTCCTTATGAAAGGCTCTTTTACTTTTTTTTCTTTTCTTACAGTACAAAACAAACATTTCTCAGACATGTAAACAACCATCACAGAATTGAAACTGCTCTTAAAGTTAACTTCATTGCTATGGACGTTCTGTTAGATTTATGCCATGTTAGATATACTTCAGCTCTGTGACTCCTTCAGTGAGAGTTACAATTGTTATCACCCGCACTGCAATGGTGCCTTGAGGCCCAGTGAGGGCTGAGGCCCTTCTGTGCAAGGTGCTGTACAAATACCTGGTGTAATTCTGAGGGCCCTGGTAAGAAGAGCGTTCACTGATGGGACTATAACCCCCTCTGCTTCCCTCTGCTCAGCAGCGATTCTCACAAATTACAGGACCTGGAGAGAAGCTCTGCTCCAAACTAAGTCTGGAGTTGATGTTTAATCACTGTTGAAGAGAAATGATAGTGTGGGCCAATCCTGATGCCTGCGGGCCTGTGCGTAAAAAGCTGCTCACACTCATGGGAATGCTCATGCGAGTAAGAAACTCCTGCAGGAAAGGTCTGCAGGATTGAGTCCCTGGATCATTGAACTCCTTTGCAAGCAAGCATGTAAGAAAAGCAGACTGGTTCCTTTTCTCTAAGGTTTCATCAGTGTAATTCTAAGAGAGAAAGGGACAGGGTCAGTTGCTCAGTTTCGGCACGTTGAGCATTTTGAGTTCTGATCCCCAAATTAAAGAAGTCTCTGCTCTGCCTTGGGCTCCTGTGACCAGGCCTGGAAAAATCTGTTGGACACTCTTTGTCATGAGGAGGCAGTGGTTTGCCATTACAGCATGGAGGGTCTCTGTTTTATGGTGTGAAGGCTGCATCCTAGGCAGGAATTGTGAAGCCTGTGCTCAGCCTTCAGCAGGAATTACTCTGAAAGAGCTTCAGAACAACTGCAGCTCAAATAATGATTTTGATACTTGAAGTGGAAAAAAAAAAAGGATTATAGGAAATGAACAGCAAAGAATTAATGTCCCTGTAGAGACGTAACACATTCCTGCCTGTGAAGCATCCCTCACAAATTACCACCCGTGAGGATATGTCAAATGTTCAAATGAACCCTTTAGAGCTACAGTACAGTACTCTGAAATGAGGTTAGAAAAGTTTTAACATGACTGATGGGAAGTGTGTACAATGCTCTCTTGAAAACAAATTCCCCACCTGTGCAGCCTGGGAGCGCGAGGCCTCAGTACACATAGAGCCGATCCGAAATGGCAGCAGGCATGTGCGTCATGATCTGCATGCGCAGCCACCAGTAGTAATCCATGGGGTGGTAGCGGGTGTACGGGGCCGTGGAGGTGAGCGCATGGGCGACGCTTTCGATGACCGGCGAGGTGTCTGTGGAGCCACTGTTGCAGTACGTCTCCATCTTGCTGACCTGCTCGTCGAAGTACTTCCTGCCGTAGTCTTTGCGCACGATCTCAGGGAGCTCATCCCACATCTTGTCAGCTATGGCTTTGATCCGCTCGGGGCTGTACAGGTTGGTGGCAGCTATGAAGTTGCCGGGCTCCACGATGCTGACCATCACTCCTTGGGGTTGCATTTCATACCGCAGGCAGTCGGAGAAAGCTTCCACACCAAACTTGGTGATGCAGTAGGGCGAGCGGGCAGGGCTGCCCATCCGACCCATCATGCTGCTGATGTTCACCACACGACCTAGGCAAAGGCCAGGCAAAGCACAGCTGAGCTCCAGTACCTGATCCAGAGCAGACACCTGACACACCACCCAACAGATTCCACCCACCCACAGCACATCCGGAGGGGCTGCACGGCAGATCTGCTCCCCACTCTATGTGAGCACTGCTGCCCTACCCAGTGCCCTTCAGGCAGGAGAACAAGCCCAGCATTTGTGCTCCCTGGCTCGTTATACCTGAGGGAACAGGCACATGGTGACACAGCTGGACAGGGCCTGCACAGTAGGAAACAGGATTGCTCAGCAGCAATCCGGGATCAGCCCACACAAGGGGAACAGCAGCAAGGGAAGCCTCTGGCACCAAGGCTGAGCTTGTTCATTTGCAAGTCAAAGGTACAAAATCCAGGAGCAGATGGTGGTTTACTACAAGGGAACTGACTGAATCCAGTGCATTCTTTTCTGTGTGATAGCTGGATTACAGCTTGTGTTAGACCATAGAAGTGGGTACCCTTCCATGGCGAAAGAAATACTGCCTAGGCCACACACAGCCCAGGTTTGCAGCACAGGACAATTGTTCAAGTCTGTGGGTGCCTCAAGAGTAAAAACCATTCTCATTTAGCCAGGTAGTTGGCCCCCGTACAGGACAGCTATGCTGAAACCCATGCAAGCTCCAGGTCTGCATTCCTCTGCTATACAAACCCCATCTCTCAGCATTACAGCCTCCCGAGGTAACAGAGCGCACAGCCAGCAGCTTCCTGGCAAGAAGCACGGCATAGGACAGTGCTGCTGCCCACCCTGCCAGCACTGGGTGGGTTCTGTACAGCGAGGAGGATTGCTCCTGGTGCTGGAATCTACAGTGAGCTGCAGCTTGGAACAGGTAAAAGCCGGTATGACGGATTAGCTCTTGCATGGGATGTTGCAGGCAAAGGCAGCTCAGATAGGAGAGAGAAATACTAACTGGTTTTCAGTACTGCTGCCTTGCTGCATAACTCAGAGCAGTTACGAGATCTGTCGTTGCGTGGATGCTGTGGGTCACATTCTGTACAGGCATGATGGTGGCCGGTGGTGCACAGAGAAGTCTAACAGACCTTTTGGCCTCTAAAACAGCAAGACATGGGGCCTGAGGAGGGACCTGCTCCAGGGAGTGCCAGTGAGGGGATCACTCACCCTTTGACCTCCGGATGAGGGGGAGGAATGCCTTGGTGGTTCGCACCGTCCCCCACAGGTTCACTTCAGCTACCTCCATGTAGGTGTCCATGCTGGTGAACTCGACTTCCCCAAACGTGGAGATCCCAGCATTATTAACCAGCCCCCAGAGCCCTAGAAGACAAAATCAAGCAGAAAGCTTTCCCTCTGTGAGACGAGTAAGAGCAGCTTAGAAAAGGCCTTGCTAATCGATTATGAAACCACACAACAAGCTTTTCATTATGACTTGTCATGATGGAAGCCAGACAGAAGAGAGTCCCAAGCGAACCTCAGCCTCTTGAGCAAATATAGCCACAACCAAGATCTGCCTGTACTGCCCGTACTGCCCAACACTGCAGGCAAAGTACCATGAATAAGACTTCCTGGGAAGTTCTGAGCCAGCAAACAGGGAACTTCAGCCTTGTCTAAGCTGTACTCCCTTGCCATTCTCTTTTTGTCTGTCATGATTTTTTAAAAACAGTGAAATATAAACTCTAAATGCAAACAATAAAAATAGGAAAGACTGTGTAAGAAACAGAAGAGTAATTCTTTCAAAGGAAATTCCATAAGAACTAGAATGTCTGCAATGCAGGGAAAGGGGGTGCAGGCATGGGTGAACACATGTGCCATGGCCTCTCCCTTTAATTCTGCTGCAACCAAGATGGCAAAAAATGAAGTTACCAACCCACTTGGCAATGAAAAGAAAGATTAAAAAGGGATTTGAAATAAAATGAACTTGCTTCAAATAATATTCTAATTGCACAGGAAACAGACTGAGAAAGGTCTGGGCTGGCTTCTCTCTGCTGTTTAGAAAAACTTGCCATTATCTGTTGACTGACTGTGCCCAATCTGTGTTCTCAGAAGCAGCCCAGAAAAGGCAATTTCATCCTGGCCTATGCTTGAGAATACAGGGCTAGAAAACTTCATATAGCGGATCACAGAATCACAGAATCACAGAATCGTAGGCGTTGGAAGGGACCTCGAGAGATCATCAGGTCCAACGCCCCTGCCAAAGCAGGCTCCATATAAAGAAAAGAAATAGGTTTATGCAAAATCCGAAATAAAACATTGCTGGCTGTTCTGCTTTTGAACAGCCTTCATGCACTGAAGTGTGGGTGATGTTTAGAGGAAAAATGTAGTTCACCAAAGGGTGGAAACGTTTCAGGAATGCATGAACAGGGATTTTCACAGTACTGGAGCTACCCCCTGAGCTCTGAAATCTGTGATATGTGGTAATATCTGCAATGGCATTTGTGATACTCATCTGGCTTCATGGGAAATCCTCTGGAAAACGTCTCCAATTTCCTTTGAAAGTCTGAGGGAGACATTTCCTTTACTAATCCCCAATCTTTTGGCACTGACCAGGCTTTACAATAAAATGAGAGTCACAATAAACTTCAGATCATAAGAATAAATGACCATTCCCAGGGCTTTGAACACCACCCTGATTTCTGCCAATGTCCCTACAGGACTCAGTGAAGAAAAAAGCAGTTCTCTTTGTAGATGCTATCCTAAGTGGGAAGCTGCGTTCTGATATGGCACAAGATTTAAACAGGCCATTTACTCTGCACTGCTGCTCCTTAAAGCTTTGTGCTCTTCAATCACACACTCAGCTTTTGAAATACACCCTGAAAATGCTCTCAGAGCCCAGCTGCCACCTACGTGACCACAGAACCACTGCATGCACCTACCTTTCTCTGGGTCTTCCAGGCTGCTATTCACGTGCTTCACTGCTCGGTCCACTTCTTTGCTGTCACAGACGTTGAGCTGGACAGTTCTCATTCGATCACTGTTCATGTTGTCCAGATCCTTGGAGCCCCCATCTCCCTTGTCCTAGAGAGGAAGAAAGTGCTGGTTTGAATCTGGCCAAAGAGCTTGTGTGGAGTATCAAAGGCATAGCAACTATCAAACCAAGCAAGAGAGTGCACAGGACAGTCACAGAATCATCAGGACAGTCCTGCAGCTCCAAGAGGAAGAGGAACAGACAGGACTGCTCCTGCAAACCCTATCCCTCAAGCATCTCCATCTGACCATGAGCCCTGCCACCCTGCTCAAACCGCTGGTACCAACTGCTTCCACCACCAAGAAAACAGCCAGAGCTGGATCTGCCCCAGGAGGGCAACTCCTGCCCAGTACAAGCTCCTGAGATCAAGCTATGTCCACTGCCACAGTGCTGGGAATGTGGTGCTGTCCTCACTGTGGCTTGCATACGGGGCATAGCAAATAGCTTGGCAGGGTATGGCAGTGACTGGCAGCACATGTACGTTGCACGTGCTTCTCAGTCACACTGCCTGCTCTGGGAGCCACAGTCCTAGAAGAGGGACTGCCTGCCCACTGCTCTCTCCCTTAGCTGATCTACACACACAGCTCCCACTGCCTGGAAACCTACCTACTACCTCCAACAGACTCCTACAGAGTCCTATCGTCAAGAGCCTGGCCACCTTGCCTGCTAGCAATTCCTTCTGGCATCTTTTCCAGTGTCTTGCTTTCTTCTCTGCCTCACCCCATGGGCTTTTTCTTGCTCCCATTTCTTTCTCCACTACTTCTCAGCTAAGAACAACAGATTCCCACAGCATACAGATACTGCTCACAGCCCAGCAATTAACCACAGCCAGTCCCCGAGACACCTTTCACAGGGGCCAGATGCTGCTTGCAACAAGGCTGCCATCCCCGGAGCTGGTCCCTTCACCCCCAGCAGTGAAGCCTGACGATGGTGCTTCCAGGACACAGACATGAGATATGGTTATAAGCTACAGGACTGTGATGACCACTCCACGGTGCTTTTCATACAGGATTGTGTGGTCTAGCTCAGAAAATCATCAGGTTCTGGAAACATCCCTATTTTTACTATAAGAAACTCCCTCTGTCTCCTTATCAGAAGACTTTACGTCCCATTAACAGGCTAGACATGGAGCATATCTGACAGGATCATCTGACTACTGCTCAGCGCTTCTTTCGCCAGTGCTCAACCCTCCAGGTAGCCCAACTCAGTGGGAAAGCATCAGAGTGCTCCTTACTCTGGACAAGGCTTTTTGTATAGATAGCTTCTTTCCTGTGACCTGAAATAGGCTAGATCTTCATAGCAGGGCTTTTTCCTGACTGCTGAACGACACCAGATTGCTCTCAGCACCTTGAGTCATAGGCACTCCCTGTCAGAGACTGACAGCAGTCAGCTGCCAACATGATGGTGCGTGTCTCTGCAGTCTGAACCCTGGCTGTCCATTTGGTCTCCAAACAAGAGTTCCCTTCAGACACCATGCTTTGGGTACCACAGGTGGGTGGCCATACGTCCCTGTGCCTCTGTGCTGCCCATCTTCCAACAAACCTTCTCCTGGCTCCTCTCATTCCTGGGCTTATCCACTGTGCTCAGAGACAGTTCACTAACTTAAGTATATGACATCTCCTCTGTCTTCTTCTCCACTCCTTTATTCCACCACAGACTGTTAACACCAGTGTTTGTCCTTAAGAGAAGGCATCTACTGCACTCTCCTCACACAGAAGCATACTGCATACAAAATGGAGCAGTTTCAAGTCCCATGCACAGCTTAGTGGTGTTTCTTTTTATGGTGACTGAAGATAGGATTTTGTGCTAAGTCTGCTGCACACTTAAGCCCTCTGTGGTGCCAAAGCCAGTGTGCTCAGCAAAGCACTGGGAAGCAACAAAAGTGGCACATGTGGGAAGGCCGAGAGGAAACCAGCAGATGCAAACATGCAGGTCCCTTGGGAACAGCGGGTACAGCTAAAGGGAAGAGGAAGAACAATAAGGCCAAGGCGCTTCTTTCCCTGATCCCAGGTTTGCAAGGTGCTACAATATCACTGGGACACAACACCACCCTGGCCTCAGAGGCCTCTCAAACTCTACTGGGACCTTCACAGCACCCTTCTTCCTCCCTTACAAGGTTGGCTCAGCAAGCCAACATCCCTTCTGCCCTCCCACCCACAGGCAGCTGGGCACTTGAGAGGGACCCTTGGGGCTGGGATCGTGGCCAAGAACTGGGCTCTGGACATTAACCCAGACCCACAGGGCCATTCCCTTGGCTCTCCAGAAAGGACAGATGGGTGATGTTTAAGTCAGGCACCCTGTGATTGTGTCACACTCTCCTGGCACAAGATGCAGCCTGTCCCACACGCCCCAAGCCCTAACATAGCAGCACAAGGAACTTTTCATGCTACGTCAAGAGACCAGCACTTCTCTGCTGTCAGCCCCAGGGTCTGCTGTCCCCAGGGCAGGAGGGCCCAGCTTTTGCATATGGAAAAAGCACACCACTGCCTCATCTTCCTCTTCCCATGGTCGCCTTCTGGGGCCCATGGGCATTGGCTTGTGTCTTTATCAACGTGTCCTTGAAGTGGTACACAACAGCCTGTGGCTCTGAGCGCTCCCATTGAGCCCTACAGTAACGGGCCTGCATGCTGGCTTGCTCAGATAACCTCTGCCTTCTCATCCCCCTGCAAGCCCCAACAGGCTTGAGCACACGAAGCAAAGCAAACAGGGGTTCCACCACACTCCTGACAGCAGTGACAAACATCACATACGTCGACTGGTAACAGATACTGATGGAAAAATACCTTCTTCATCTTGTGTCAGCTGGCTCCTCCAGCTATTAACCAAAGAGGAAAAAATAAGACAGCTGCAGCATGATCGCTCATTGGATTTAGTCTATCACTGTCTTTTGGCAGTGAAGCATCAATACAACTCTCACATGAATATATTTGCCACTGAAAATGTTAGGAAGAAACTGTGTGAAATAGCACACTGTTAGAACAGACCCATCCTCAGGCTCCCCTCAGTTGAGACTCTAAACACCTCTCAGGTTTTCTTCAGGAAAAATACAGCCAGGCACTCAGGGTCTGGCCACTCTAGGGAACCTTTCCTGATGAAGAGTCAGCACTGCACACGTTTTCAATCTGCAGGAAGGACGTGATGTGACGTTCCTAAGAGCAGCTCATAACCTGAGGACACAATGGCTCCCCAAGCTGGAGTGTGTTTCTGATGTGCAGGTGCGCTGTGAGAAACAGTCCCATGAAAACAACACTGAAGTTTCATAGTCATTTCCTCTCTGTCACAGCTAGGTCAAATGTACCCAAGCAAAAGATAATGCTTCTTGTTTCTACCTCCACTTCTAAAAAACACACCAGGCTTTTCCTGCCCCTAAAAACAGCACCAGCAATAATTACAGTCTGATCAGAGCTCAGTGCATGGTTTTGCCAGTAGAACCTGTGGCACAATGAGAAATCATCTCAGTCTCCTCGAGCTGGTTTAGTTCTACAGAGCAGTTTTACATCAAGTATGTGGCCTGAAGGCACATCTGAGGCCAACCTGTTAACTAAAGAGCTCTGGCATTTTACAGTGTTTTTCTGATTACAACTGCTGTTATCAGTCTTGCCACAGTCACACGGATTTGTGGAACATGGGATGAGAGTCTAGCACAAGTAATATTTAATTAGACAGTGACAGAGCAGGAAATAAATACTGATCATAGCCTAAAAGAATTCTGGCATACTGCTGCATGTCAGCTTATGCTAGAATTGTCAGAGGCCAAGATTCTTCACTAACATGTGTTCAGTAGAAGTGCTGAAGACACCAAAGTGGAAGGGAGGTTTCACTGACAGTCTAAGACATGCATGTCTTCCTGGCAGCTCAGACAGAGGAAGTGAAACCCAGAAGTAACTTTGCAGCTCTGAAATTTTTTGCTCCTATCAACAGAGGCAGACTATTATTCTAAACAGTCTCCAAGGTTCTTGTATTCTCTAATGTTGATCTTCAGTTAAAAAAGCTAAGTAGAAATATCTGCTAAAAAAGTACTCATCTACCCTCTCTCTTCTGGACACCTTTTGAAAAGCAGCGGTTTATAAGAAGTGTCCTGTTCTGGTGTGAAGCCTGTAGAGGGAGCTCAGGTTAACAAAAACACCCTTGTCCCAAAACTGAGACACTGCAAGGGACACAGCTATAGAAACAGAAACTTCTTTTGAAAAAATACAGCAGAAAGAAACTAATAATTTAAGTAAAACTTAGTAATAACAGAAAAATTAACAGCAGAGAGAGCGTTGATAACATTCGAAAACACCTGGCAAATTCTCTTTAAGTAATATAACTACTGAAAATACATTTATAGTGATGAGTGAGCTAAAAGATTAAGATCAAAACAACTGACCCACCCCAAGCTATTCTGAGGAATAAGTCTGTTTCTGTTAGGTAATGGCCATGTAGCTAAAAACCAGCAGTGCTTCCTATAGAGAGAGGCTAAAGCTCTCCTGTATTTTCCCTGCCAAGGCATCTCTGACTGCCACACAGAGCACAAAGTCTATCAAGACTGAGTCACTGAGCTAATTGTGGCCTGATTTTGCTCTCATTTGCACTAGTGGAACTCTTTCACCTTCACAGTGATTTCAGGAGACCCTCAATAAACCCTGAGGCATGGCTGTACTCATAAATAGAGAAATATGCTGATACCACCACATGCTGTAACAGCATGGGTGGCTCGCTGTTTCTCACAATTACTGAAAGTAAACCCTTTGTAAATAGGTATAGTCTGAGAGCAGGGCCAAAGGTCCAGGCTCAACCTGATCCCAACATTTGGTTATGGGGATGAGATTTGGGCTTCCAGTCCATCAAATATGGAACTGAGATCTGGGCTTCCAGTCCATCAAATATGGAACTGAACACAATGTTTTGACCCAAATAAGAACTCCCTAGGTATCGTTCAGTCTTGATTCTGGTCTAGACCAGGTTAGGCTCTATGAAAATCAAGCACTCACGTCTATTCCTCTGGGCCACCACCCACCCTCCCTCTCCTTGGCAGAAAGCTGTGCAGAGTGGAGAGGGAAGACTGGATTTGCTGCAGTGTCTGTGCACATGCCACAGGTGAAGAATAGTGGTTTTGTTTTCCTTACCTTTTGCAGGCAGCCAGCGTAAACAATGAAGCCTTTGGTGTGCAGGTGCTTGGCCAAGGCAAATCCAAACCCTGAGTCACAGCCTGTTATAAGCACAGCTCTGCTGCCAATCTGCAGAACAAAACAGAACAAAATGCACTGGAAATCGAGTGCTTGAGATCAGCTGTTTGTAGTGCACAGAACAAACCCCTGCCCTTGGCCAGGAGCAGTCTGTGCTCTCTATACTCACTGCCAGCTACTGCCACCCAGTGCCTCTTACAGAGGAGAGGCAAAGGTTTCATACTGAGCTCACTCCAGTGAGGCAGGATCACTGTCCTCCCAACACAAACAGAAGTTTGGCATCTCTGGCAACAGGTTCCCAGAAAGACCAAGCAAACCACCATTCTCTGGGAGTTCACATCCCCCTTGAAATCTGCAAATTCAGTCCCCAAGAAATGTCTTCCCTTCTACAGGAACTGTTCCTGCATGTTCAAAGCAGGAAGGAATCCCCTCTTGTGTCACACAGGGCATGGGGAAGATAGCTTGACTGAAGAAAGGCTATAGGTTAACCTTACTGACTGCTCACTCAATTTTCTCTCTCTAGCATGTAGACCCTCTCGTGCTGGGTTATAAAAGCCAAGTAGAATTGAGTCAGTTTAATATTTGAAATTAAGACTGGTTCATCATCAGTCTTTTGTTGCTTTTTTTGGTTGTCTTATTTTTCTAACCTAGACTTTAAGCAGGAGAAGTACACCTCCTTCTCCAAACCCCTTCCTTCTAACCCAAAGAGAGCCAACAGTTAAGTCACAGGTTAAAAACTGCACAGGGTATCAAGACATTCCAGCAGCAACCAAGTATGCAGCAAGGTGCTACTGTGGGTGGGATTAGGTAATAACTACTTGCAATTCATTCCAACTAATCTAACTAACCAGAAATTTGCACGCACAGGGACTGAGTAGGGTCACACTGCAAGTCCAGCTGTGATATAAGGGCCACATTCAAATTCCTCTGAGTCTCAGTCCTGTGCTTATGGAGTGAGACATGCATGCTCTAGCACTGCTGAGTTTTGTACCACAAGACAGGCAAGACGGGAAATCATCCCCCTTCCTTTGTCTGGCACTGTTCCTGGGGAGCTAGTGCCTTCAGAGAAAAGGCTGTTAAAGAAGAGGGCCACTTCTCAAAACCAGAGGTGAGGACACACCAATTTATTTACACCTCTTTACACAACCACTCCAGAAAGATTGCTTTATTATAAATTTGTCATGTAAATTCCCTCCACACTAAGGTGGAAGATTTCATCTGCTAAGTGAGCTCCAAAAATAGAAAAAAACCACTAGTCTGATTGTTTATTTCCACCCTTAGCAGCATGTACTGTGCTACGTCAATGGAAGCTCTGCACTAGGAAAGAATCTGGGGTATGCTGCAGAGGTCCAGCTTGGAGTCTTTCTGGCGAATCGGAAAGAACAATTTGGGCACCAGGCTTCAGGGATTTTAAAACCCCAGCTCAGCAGAACTAGTTCCTGGAAACCACAGTCACACTCACCTGATCAACTTCACTTGCATAGGAGCGACTGCCACGTGGGGACAAAAGTGGGAAGCAAAATCTTTGCACAGGTCTGTTAAAAAAGCACAAACAACAGAACCATCAGGCATGGAATCTTGTCTGTACTCTGGTGCTGCAGCACAGACATGAAAAGGAATGTGGTATTGCTGATATGTATGATGTAGACTGTCATTTGAGAAGATGGAATCCAGTCTACAGTTCTCCTTGGTCTGAGCCTCTGTTTCCTACAGAACAAAACACTTGTTTCACAAAAGACCTTGATGCTATTTCCAGCTGCAGAAGCTGTCTGGATACTACCAGGAACTCTAAAGTAGCTCCCGCTCTGGAGGCACTCCGCAGCTTCCACCCACAAAACAGGCAGAAGTGTTTCATTTCCAACAGCAACACTCTCACTTCAGGGTTACACGAAGTAGGGAAAGTTATTAATTTGTCTGGTGAAAGTGTTCTGCTGTGGCATTCTCTTATGCCCAGCCTAAGGTCAAATTTGCTTGGATCTCTCACTGCTTTTACACACAGCTCCACCCTTCCGTCATTTTAGATGACACTTCTTCCTTTGCAGCGTCTACCCATTAGATAGTCTTAGACCTTATATGCCCTCTTTGCAACTGTTTAAACTAAGAGACATGATGTCTATGAGCACTACCTGCCATGCAGATCTAAGGCCCTCGGTACAGTATGTCTGACTCCCAGGAAGATAAACCATGTCCACAAGACAGACCAGACCAAAGCAACAATGCCTTCCAGGGCATGAGTATTAAAATCTAAGTTATAGTAGCAAATAGTAGCAAATCTAGTTATATATACAGTAGTAGCAAATCTAAGTTATAGGTAGTATCATGCTGGCTTAGGTCTTGCCATCACTTACCAAAACTGGGCCCAGACCACACACCACAGTGACCCCAGCCTCTGTTCTTGCCAGCCGCATCTCTGCACCACATCAGCTTTTTCATTTTTGCTGTGGACACTGACCTTGTCCTCACAGAGCGTTCTGGCCTTCCCCTAGACCTGCTGTACTTCATCTGCCCTCTGATGCCTCTAACAGCTATCCTTCAGCAAAGCTTAACTTCCAGGCCACTCTTTTGTCTTCTAAATGAATTTGCATAATCATTCACAATTATCTCCTGCTCAGGCATCACAGGCACTACCAGGGTGACCTGTGCTACACCAGACAGCACTCTGCAGACAGTCTGGCCTCTGAGCTGCATCTTGGGAAAACAAGGCTGGAAAAAGTCTGCTAGGGCAGAAGCTCTCAACCAGATGGGAGAGGAGCTCATTTATATTCAGGCCAAAGGAGTCTGCTCACCTTCCTGCAACAGTTTAGCTCTTTCTAACTTGAGTGTCACAAGCCCAATGAGCTCTTGAAATAGCAACAGCCAGTTTAATTGCTGCAAAGGTCAGTCCCCAGCAAAGGCTGTGTTAACATCATTGAACTGCAGTCCCGGCTTGAAACTTAAATCTCAACAATAAGCTTTTCTGTGTGTCCCAAAGCACCCACAAATTTCTTTAAGTTACACAAACTAGAGTTTTATTTTTCAGTGTCACCTCTGATTTGCTGCACTCCATGCACAACAACCTGTAGAAAACAACTACCTGACATTCTGCCCACCTTGACCCAAAGGCAAGGGCATAACATAGATGCCGGCTGCTGGTCAGCAGGACTCTCACCAGAGGCAGCGGCTATGATGCACATGGGACGTCAGCTCCCCCCAGCACACTAACGTGCCATGAGCCACTTCCGTCATTCCGCGTGACTGGATTCTACAGACCACAACCGAGCCTCTTCAAAGGCACAGCTGGTCCTCGAATTGAGCCTGTGCTTGCACCCATGCACTCACTTTTGCTCAGTTACATCCAAAAAGGCAGCCCTCAGCTTGCAGAGCTGAGTATATAAATGCTACCTCGACATACCTTACGATACCAGTGTAATGACAACACTGCCTTTCAGATGCACAGCTGGATCTCCATTTCAGGTTTAGCAGCTTGTAGGTACTTCAAAAAAACCCAAATGCATTCTTGCCCAGAGTACAAGCCACACAAAGCACAAATAAACAGCAAGCAAAACAAAAGAGGTATTAAAAGAAAGAATATGCTGGAAAATATTTTCTGAAGTTAATAAAGCATCATTTTGTGTTTATGAGGCCGCAGCAGATACCTGCTGGTGCAGCTTTGCTGTGTGTGGAGTAAACAGGAGATAAAAGGCTGATGTCTGTTTACACAGGAAATCTCTAACACCTTGGCTATCTTTGGTCTCTATGAGCAATCCTGGGCAGTGATGGTGGAGGACACCAATATCAACAGCAGGAGATCCACACTGGAAGTGGCAGATCTTGCTAGCCACAAGCCACTTGTAAACAGCTTAGGTACAATTAGGGGTACACACACCACTGTTTGGGTATCCTGCTCTAAAGCAAAGCCAGTGAAATTACTTAGCTAGCTATGAATTTGAACAAGTAGGCTTCCCATCATCTATCAATATAAAAGAGTGGGTTTTTTCAGAGTTAGGAATTAGAATTACAGAGGCAATTTTCTGTTCGATGTTCAGAAGAAAACAGCTTTGTTACTCAGCCCACCTCCATTTCTCACTAAAACCCTCTCTCTCAACTTTCTCATTAATGAAATCATAGAAATATATGACAGTTCTGTGCACTGCAACAAGGCCTACTGGCTGATATTCAGAAATAAATCCTTGCTTGACACTGAATTAATGCTCTACTCAACCCCCTTCTGACTGCAGATGATAGTCCAAGTATAAAGAAACCTCCAGGTTGCCAACCCTTCCTTTCATACAGAGTCCACCCCCTCTGTGCTCAGCTCAATGAATGAGCACTGTCATAGGCTGCCCAGGCAGGTTGTGGAGTCTCCATCTGTGGTGATACTCAAAAGCCATCTGGACACAATCTTGGGCAACCAGGTTTGGGGGGCTCTGCTTGAGCAGAGGGGCTGGACCACATGACCTTCAGAGGTCCTGTCCAACCTCAACCATCCTGTGATTCTGTAAATAAACTGTCCCACTGAAATTAAACGAGCCCTTGCTGTGCGCTTTACTCAAGATCTCCCTCATTCTCTACCACGTCACTTACCTGAAGCCGTTCCCTGGCTCCTTGAAATTCAAGGCTTTCACAGAGAAGTTCAGGAGAGGCCGGGACAGCTTGGTAGCCAACATGCTTTCAATTAACGCACTCTACCAACAGCAAGACTGTTCTCCCTTAGCTCTGCAATACAAGATAGCACCTCTGTTTTAGTTGCTCAATTATCTTGTAAGTCATGCTGACTTCACGTATTTCAACAAGAAAATAAAGTCCAAAGGAACTCATCTTTCCCCCTTGTAGTCTCTCACACTGAGATACACAGCTCAAATTTCAGCCACCTCAAGATGCTTTTAAATAAGGGAAAAGATTTCAAGTGAAGCTGGGAGGCATTTAAATGATGCCATAAGAACTTCTTCTTTAATGCATCATTAACTGTATTCTCTGAGACAGATGCAAATTAAGGCACTTACATAGAATATATTATTTCACATGAGCTATATAATTTTAAACTCAAGGTATAACTTCACGTCATGGGCGATGTTATGTTACATGTTCCCAAAGCAATCCTTGGGCTTTATAGCTAGTGCAGCCCTGCGGTTAAAAATACAGTTCTCTGGAATTAAGTAGCTGGTGATGATGGACGATATACAAAGGGAATCACTGTTAAACTCACTATGGGGTCAAAACAGCTCACGAAGACGAGTTAAGTACAGAAAGTTAATTCCAATCATATTCCTCCTGGCCAAAACCAAACCGGAGCTGAAAATGGGTATTTAATTGTTAGGGCTTATCTGCCTCTCCCCCGAGGAACCAGGCCCCGACTGAGAGCGAGTGGAATTCTCACAAAACGAGCAGCGGTGAGGCGGCAGGCTCGGGAGGACCCGCCAGCTCCGGTAATCCTCAGAAATTCAGGGGCTTCGATCAGATGCGAGAGCTCGGCTGCTGCCCAAGCGGTCTGTGGGTGCGGGAATTTTTGTGAGGAATCTTGTAAGGAGCGGGCGAGGGGACGGGCCTTCCCCCGGCAGGCCCCACAGGCCCAGCCCCACGCAGGGGCGCGGCTCCCGCGCCGGGAAGGGGCTCGCCAACGGCGGAAGAGTGCGTGGCGACCCCGCGCCTGCCGGAGCGGAGCGTTACGGCACGGCACGGGGCGCGGCCTCCCACGCGTGAGCGGCCGGGGGCGCGCTGCAGGAGGAGGCCGCGCAGGGAGAAATGCCAGCGCCCCCCGCATCGCGCCGTGGTCTGCCCCGCCCGGATCGCCCCCTCCCCGCGGGCGGGCAAGGTCACCGGACCGCCCGGCAGCCGGGGTTCAGGTGAAGCCGGTCTGCCACTGCCGCCAAGGCCGAGCCGCTCGCCCGCCCGCCGCCTCGCCCGCCCGTCCGGCCGCAGAGGCCCACCTGCACGTTACCTTGAAGCCGGCGGGCCTGCCGGGCGCTGCTGCCGTTTGAATGAGGCTGGGCCGGTGCCCCGGCTACCGGGGCGCGGCGGGGGGCGGGTCGGGGGAAGGGCTGGGGCGGGCGCGGGCGGCGGCGGCGATAGGCTGTGGTCATGCGAGGCGCCGCGCTGTTGCTGCTGGCGGTGGGCGCTGCGCTGCCGCTGCTGGCGGGCGGCGGGCGGCGCCTGGCCCGCCGCCTCCTCCTTTTCCTCCTGCCGCGGCGGGGGCGCCGCGCTCTGCCCGTGAGTACCGCGGCGAGGGGCCGGGAGGCTTCGGCCCGGTTGGGGCTCGCCACAGGGAGGCCTCGGGGAGCTTCCCCGGGGCCCAAAATGGCGCCGCACCGTCAGGCCCGCCTGTGGTTCAGCTGAGCCAGGGCTGAGGCGTCGCGCCCGTGGCAGTTGTATAGGCAGCCGAAGCGGCAGATGATCCGCTGTGAGCGTAGATGAAATGCCGGACTGTGAAGAGCCTCGGGCTGGCTGCTGGCCCCTCGAGGCTCGGCCGGGCCGCGGGGTGGCCGATTGTTGTGCCCTGGTCCCCGCCCGCTGCGAGCCCCAGCGCTAAGGCACCGGGTTCAGGAGCAGTGGGCATATGCATTTTGTTTCAGGACTGTCAGCGTGGTAGTGAGTGTAAGGGAGAAGAAAAAAAAGCCCCTAAGTGAAGCAGCATCACAAAAACAGGCTGCTTACACGTGATTTTAAAAAATAATACAAAATATCTGGAGTCCTTTCACTGGATTAAAGTTGCCTTGGCTCTTGCTTATGCTCCACGCAGGCTTTCTGCGGGCAGCAGGGAGAACCTGCAAGCGATCATGGTTTTGCTCCAGGGCCTCCAGCTCAGTCCTGCCTCTGAAGCAGCCAGATAACAGCTTTGGCCTGTGTGCAGGCTCTTGCTTCACCCTTTTTCCATCCACTCTGCTCCTCTGTTGTTCCCCATTCCTGTCCCACCTTCAAAAGTACTAAAAACTCAAAAATACTAAATAAGTTCTTCTCCCTGAGATTGAAATATTCAACTCCCTCATCTGGAAATAAGGATCAAGTTGTTCCACTGCTCTCATGTTCAAATAATCTGTTTGATAACAAGCAGATGTTTAAGGGAGGGCATCAGAGGGAACAGGATTCAGTGAACAAGTGACACAGTGGAAGAGGATAAAGTCTAAGCAAGCATGGTGGGTTCCTGAATTTCCTGAATTTTCCAGACACGCTGGGGCTGACAAAGTAGCTTTGTTTCCCTTTACCTCTTTTGCAGGATGTGTGTATAATTGTGATAGATCACCTGCATGAATAAAGTAAGTTCTGGTAGTTAACAAAGCCATCATAGTCCAGTAGGAAAAGCTGTTCAGGTGTGTACACCTGAGCTGGCTGCAGGTGAAATTGGGCTGCCTTGCTGGGGCTGCTTGTGTGGACTGTGTGTTACAGTGCTGTGGGTTGCACAGTGAGGATGCAGCGTTTTCCTGCCCAGATGCAGCACCTCCTATACAAGAAGTCATTCTGTACTCTGAGCAGGGTGCCCTGGCAGCACTGTATGTGAGTGCTGATGCCTGGGCAGTATTTCTTGAGAGCACCTGAAGTTCCTCAAAACACTGATCAAGGTCACTGTCCTGCCTGCTTGCCTGTCTCCCCACTGTGTCAAACTGCACTGCAGACTCACCTTATCAAAACCAGAAGTGAGGCCCATTAGGCTTTACCTTGGGACTTTCAAATGATAAGGTTAATGGGGCTTTTCCATGCTTGGAGGTTTTTTGAGATAGGATCTTCGTGGCTGGGGATGGGGTAGCTCCCCGTTCTCATCCCTGAGAGCTTTCTGTCTACCAGGCACAAAGACAGCCAGCTACAGATGTGAGATCTAGTAGATCCCTTGGCTTTTCTTGACACACTTGTTAGCACTACTGGGGCCTCAGTTACAAACCATGTTGCTGTAGTCACATTTTATTACCAGCAATTAGGGTAATAGCAAATAATTAACATAATCACAGGAACCTTTGCTTACTGTAAGTTGTTTCTCACTTTTTGTGAGTTGTTCACTGTAGACAGCTGATATTTAAACCTATTCTTTTTTTTGTATATGTTTTGGTGTTTGTTGGTTTGGGTTTTTTTTTTTTTGACGCAAGAGTAAACTAGCTGCTGAGGGCTAAAACTAGACCCACACAGGAACACAGCCCAGCTGTTTGCTTTTATTTCCTGCAGCTGAGCTCTGTCCTTATTAGAATGGCTGATGAGGGAGCTAATGATGGCTGAGGATTGGGCATGGTCTCTCTTTGCCTGTCTCAGGCTCTAGGTGTGATCACAACTCTTTCTTCTCCTCCATTGTTACCCTTTTGGAAGTTTTCAGTTCTCAGGATTCAGAGGCAAAGGGTCTGGGGAGGTGGGACAGAGGCAAAAAGTCAAGTTCTTTCTTTTCCAAGGGCTGGGTTGTTGAATTAATATGGGAGTTAACCTTGGCAGATTCTGTGGTCTGGCTCATCCTTGAAGTTGTGTCACTGTAAATTAGATTAAGACTGAGCACGGTGTGTTTAGTTCTTACTTACTGCATGTCCTTAGCTGTAGCTACCTTCAGAGCATTAGTACAGCTTAGCCTGTAGCTGGGTGCTCTCTGCCTGAGCGTAGGAATCTGTGTTAATGTGGGTGTTTGTATGATAAATGCAGGATAGGCTTTTGATGTGTTCTTATTTCAACTTCAGATCGTTATTTCCCTTTGAAAGCAATAGCTGCAACACAAAATGAGGACAGGGTGTAGCTCGTTGCTCTGCACATCTTGGGTTTGTGCAGTAATGCTCTGATCACTATCACCCCGCAATTACTTCTTATTGCCCCTTCACTGCTGCACATGTCAGCAAAGCGAGATCAGAGGCTGGGGCACCGGCGATTGCCCCACTTCTGTCTGAAAAAGTGGTTGGACAAGCTGGTGCAGTTCATATGTAAGTAGTATAAAAGACAAATGCTTGTTGATACAGTAACAGGGAATATTTGTTGCAGATACCTCCACAGAGATGGAAGTGACCTCACTTCCTTATTGCCTTCTCTAGATCTTTATTACTGGATTGCATTACTGTCTCGTGGATGTGGTTTCAGTTTGGAGCAGCGTGCAACACTGCAGCTGGGTGCCTGCAAGTTGGGCTGAGCTTTCCAAGTTCATTGCTTCATAGCTGTGGTGAGGAAAGCAGGAGAGGGATGGCTTTCAAGCAAACAAAGAGGGTGAAGGTGCAGTGTTTCGGTATGGGATTCTGTGTTCAGAGCTGTCATAAGCCTGTTGTATCATACCAGATTGAGTATCAAGTCTCTCTCAATTTATCTGTCAGTCAAAAGATAGTAATGTAGGAGAGAACTGCAGGATTTGATAAGTTGTTCCTGTTAAGAGCACAGCGCTTCAGAAGGAAACCCTACCCTGTAGTCACATTCCTGCATGCTGAAATACAGCATGGAAAGTACTGCATGGAGTGGGAGTAGGTGGGGAGCAGACAAGAGGCACTCTGCAGTTAAAAGAGCTGCTGCGTGGTTCAAGCAGGTGACGTACCATCCTTGGGAGGTTTTTTGTGCTCCTGTTTCTTATGATGTCCATGAGGTGGTAGATCACTAACTTGTTTTGAAATGTTTCTGTTCTGGCCACTGATATTTTGAAAGGAAGGGCTACTGTTCTGGGGTTCAAGGCAACACCAACAGCAATCGAATAAATTCAGGGCTTCACAGCAGTTGGGAGCTGGTTGTATTTCTACACAGGGATTTGTCATCTCCTTTAGACAAGCTGGCCCAGCAGAAGCTCCACTGAAACTGCTGAGTTTAGATCACAGCCAGGTTAACATGCAGGCAGGTATGTGGCTGCTGTGGCTTGCAGCTGGAATTGTACATCCTGAACAATGGCTGGCCCTGGCTGGAAGCTGCTCCTGTGCTGTGTTGCTCGGTGGTGGTGGTTCCTGCAGCTTTGCAGTATTTGATGGCATTGTATTGTCTTTCCCCATGCAGACTGAAGGGAAGGCGGTGCTGATCACAGGCTGTGACAAAGGTTTTGGGCATGCCTTGGCAAAGCAACTTCACGCCAAAGGATTTACTGTTTTTGCAGGATGTTTGCTTGCGGTGAGTAGTAATACTGATCAGCATGCTTCCCTGATTAGAGGAAAAAAAAATGCCACTCAAGCGACAGCATCATCACCTGCAGCCTCTGTTTTCCCTAGTCCAAGACCTGGGGGAAATGCAATGACCAGTGATGGCTACATCTTCCATTGTTTCATTTGCCTGTTGCGTCTTGTCATTCCTGTAATTCTGAGCCCTCCAGGGCAGGGACTGTCTGTTAGCTGCCTGTGTGTACAGTAGCTGACAGACAGGTAGGGCACTGTTCACTGCTGGAAGCCTCTCAGCAGTGCGGAAACATAATAAACTTGATAGTCCAGGATTACTATGGCTTTCTATCTTCCCTGACATCTCTGTTGCTGTCTTTCGTTCTGCTACTATCCTTTTGGGACATTCTCAAACTCCTCTCCCAGCTGCCTCCTCTGCCCTGTTTGGGTTCTGGTTCCAAAGTATTTTCTAACTGTGGTTCAGCAGCCTCTGTAGAAGCTATTCTGTTTCTGGATAGCTGAATAAACAAATTTATGTACCTTTCTGATACCTATAGGTCTTATCCTCTGTCACCTGTATTTGGCAGATGTAATCTCTTGTTGTAAGAGATGAGTTTAGGCATGCTGAAACAGAAGGGGGTTGCAGACCCATCATCCCAATCCCCACAGTTCCAGGTACCTGTGTTGTGTAATTTTTTGTATAAACTGGACCAGCTCTGCTTCCATCTCTGCTGGAGTTTAACCCTTACTATCCTTTTTTGCTGTTTTGTTTTGCTCCTGTAATTTCAGACCTGAATTGTTCACAGTAAGTTCACACCCACTGGTTTCTCCATTTGAAGATGGCCATTTCAGCATGGTTGATCAAGGAGTGATGACCACAAATTCTTGAGTAGTGTGAAGGGTGAGAATAAACAAAGAAAAAAATGGCCCTGGTTGCCTCTGTGATCTCAGCAGAGGTTATGTTCTTCCACCACACCAGAAGGGAAAGCTATTATCAGCTGACATATTGTGTAACTTGAGAGCAAGAGAGTCTTGTTGGAAAATTACCACTGTTTGGAAATTTCCATGTGGAGGATCTATAAATCCTTCAGTCATCATGTCATACGCTGCTTTGGGATGCCTGTCTCTGGTTGATAGCAAGTCAGGCACTCACTTTGCTGAGCAGCAGGTGTAGGGAACAGAAAAGAGAGGGGAAATAGGAGGGTCTGAGAGGGCTGTTCAGAAGGCAGCATGCTACTGCAGAGCAGAGAGGACCAGACACCATTTGAAGCCCCATAAAGAAAATTAATGCTCCCAAAGTAAGCCCTGCTTGTTTGCTTTATTGATTAAAAAGAACACCTCAAACCATGTTACTTCTTGATCATGGATTATTCTCTGTCCCAGAATGGCCAGGCAGCTCTCAGCACCTCATTTCATCTGGCCTGGTGACTTTTTACTTGGAGCCAAAACTTTTGTGGTTCAGTACTTACATGGTTCATTTCCACAGAGAATATCTCAGCGATTGTGGTTGATCTGTGGGTGACTTTCAGGAGTCTGACTGAGCACTTGAACCCTGAAGGGGACATAGAGAGTGGGAGAATGTGATTTTTCTTGTTCTGTGTGTTAATACATTTTTGGCACACCTGGACTCAGTGCCCTAGGGTTTCACTTGTGGGTGCTCTTTTTTTTCTCCTGGATGGTTAGTGGTGTCTTACCTGCCCTTAGGTGCAGCTGAAGGTCAGGGTCTGGTGGTAACACAGGTATCAGGGTTAAAAAAGTAAGACAGCCAAATGGTTCCTACGGTTATTGGGACAGCCAGCATCCTCATGGAACAGCCTTATGCTGGTTGAGGGAAATAATAGCTTAGGAATTTAAAATTTGATAAGCAGGAGCTTACTGAAAATCTAACAGTAGAATGCACTTGGGATTTAAAATTGTTATGAATCTAGAGCTGACTGCTGTGAGAAGAGGCAGCATATACTGACTGCAGAAAAGGACAGTGGATCCAAAAGGAGCAGGAAACACCAGTGAAGGCAGGGAACTTTTAGGTCAGGCCAGTTGTGAAGAGCAGGGTATGAGCATGTGCGTGATTATTGCTGAGACGTGAAGGAGTGTGGCTGAGGGTGCAGCTACCCCCTGGTGACTGGCAGTGCACGTGTAACTGCTCGTGACACATGCAAGGAAACCTACCCTGTCATGAGAGAAGAGCGAGCTGCGGGGTCAGATTAGGTATGGGGCAGTTGTCAACAGCAGGTGCCAGGCCATTACTTAACACATAGTTACTCCATCACCACTTACTTGCATGCTTTTATAGTGAGAGTTAAAGGATCCCTGATGTACTAGCCACCACAGAAAGCTCTTGCACTGAACACAAGAAGGTATGCTGTCAGGGGTATCAGGAGCTTTTTAATGATCAGGCAGTCAAAAGTAAAGCTGCAGGAATAGCAAGAATACTACATGCAGGATGGGATAGCACTGGAGAGTATCAAGTGTAAAATGGATTTTATTTAGCAAGGACAACTCCACGGAGAAAGGATCTGCTAATATATTAGGATTAAGATGGAAAAACACATAAATTGATTACAAAATAACCTGGAAAGTAGAAAGTACAGAAAAACTTGAAACAATCATTGTCTTTCTTTGGTCTTGCTGAAGAAAAGGGTAAATTCTCTTCAGATGCCTACTGCCAGCAGTTTTGATGAGGGCTGCAGGCAAAAAAGGGAAAAGAACAGGTAATGTTTATATAAATGGGTGCTTTCAAGCTCACCAGGCCTGATGAAATGTACTCAAGAGCACTTAAAGGATGAGCCATTGGGATTTCTGCCCCATGGGTGGTCAGGGGATTTTAAGAAGGCTGGAAGAGGGCAGATACTGTACTTCCCAAAAGAGACAGACCTCTGGAATTGCCAACCAGGCAGCTCACTTTTGATGCACTAAAGGAAGCTGCAACATGCTAAAATGCAAACTTTACATGTCTAGTGTGATGCACGCTGTCTAAGTTTACCAGTTACCGGCTGTGCCATGTCAATCTTAATCTCGTTCTGGCTAAGCAGCAGGGCGGTTGAAGGGGAAGGAATAAATGCATCCTGAGTAAGGGGTTTGACGCAGTCCCTCGTGACAGTCTCGTGAGCAAACGTAGACGCTGAACCTGTGACTGCTGTTTAGTCCCATGGAAGTTTTCTTCCAGGTGCCCTGTGGAATAGAGAGTTCACTTAGAAAGAACTGTGCAGTATGCCAAGCAGAGGATTGCAGGTCCGTTGGGAAATAGGGCTCAAAATGATCCTCACAGATTGGATGGAGTCTGAAATTAATTAGGTTGAATGCAGTCATGACACATAGGAGGTGTTCTGCTCAGGAAAGGGAGGAAGGGAGTGGGTGGATAGGCAGCAGCTGGGCGGGGGGGAACTGTCGTAGACAGCAAGCTGACAGGATCCTTTCAGCATTGTGTTTGTGGCTTCCTGATTCCCACTGACGTCTCGCTGCAGGTGCCCAAGTACTTGCCAGGACCTAATCCTGAATCCATGATCTTTCCTGAGGAAAAAGCCATGGCTCAGTCTGTTACAGGAGGGTTCTCTGCTAACCAGCCCCTGCGTGATCTGCCCACCCCTCAGCACTGGCCACTTCAGCGTCTTCTGAACCAGAGCCAGGGAGAAAAGCAAGGGAGGGGCAGGGGAGGCAGCAGAGAGCTGGAACAAAGCTCTGCTGGCTGGAGACGACTTGCATGGCTGTGGGGCTCCCTGCGCAGGAGCTGTGCCTGCTAGGTGGAGGGTGGGGTGGGCAGCCAGTGCAGGGCTGTGAGGGCAGGGTAACCAAAGGACACGAGATAGCTGGGAGGGAGCTGCAAAGTCCCACTGAAGGCTTCTCTGGAGAGTACTTGGGGGCTGAGAGGCTGGGCTGGAGCAGGGCGGCTTTTGATTGTAATGGAACTGCAAGGGAGAAGCTGGGAGGTCCTCTGCGAGGATAAAAATCAGCCAAAAATGTGACAGCAAAGGGAAGGAGGGAGAAGTATTGCAGGAGCAGCTGGGTTGTTGTTCCCAGGACTACACTTGACTTGTGCTGCTGCATGGCTCCTGCTGGTGAGCCCCAAGGTGACAAGGACCCTCCTGGGGAGGACAGCCTGGCTGCTCCCATGGGAACTGCTCCGGGTATTGTCCCAGCCAGCAAATCCACTGTTGGAAACACAAGGAGGAAGTGCCATGTGGGTGTCTGAATGGGGAATGTGCTTACAGCCCCTGACCACAGATAAGATCATCATAAGATGATGCTGATGTCTTTCTGTAACAATATGTAGCAGCTTCATTTGTGAAGAGGTTTTCTGGATGTAAGAGTGATTTGTTTCACAGTTAATAATGGCTGAGGTGATGTCCATCACTATGAAAGGCCGTTGGAATTGATATTATATGTTGAAGTTAGTCTTCCAAAATCAGTATGTTTTGTCAACTGCAGATAAATGTAGCTGGGAAGGTAAGGTAACTTTGCAGGCTGAGTTGCATTGGCAAAAGGGGAAAATGAATTTCAATATGAAGAATACAAACTATTTATACTGGATTTTTAAGTTGCTGGCCTATGACTTTGTTTACCAAAAAATATTGGAAGTATTTCCTGTTTAGTTCACAAAGGTTATGAAAAATTAACATGCAGGGAAATGTTTGCAGTGCTCTTAAATGATGGCTGGTACTTGAGTACAGATGTAGTTAAGGTTTTGTTTCTATATAGATGCAGTAAGTCTCTCTCGACAAGCTCAATTAGCTCAATTTTATTCAGTGTTGAGTAGCTGCAAGTTACTTTGTGTAATGCAGTGAGATGCAAAAGCATCTTCCAGAAATACAGTGAGGCATCTCACAACCCGCACCCATTTCAAAGAGAATACAATATTTGGGTGACTATGTCACTAACTATTTGTAAGGCCACTTTCAGAGATCCCTTTCATGGCTGGGTAAGAGGGCTGGACACAGCCTGCCACCGTGTTCAGCGGGCATTAGGAAAGGTTCGAGTCTTTATCTGCTGGTTTTGTGATACCTGGAAAGAAGTCAGTTGTGAAATGATACGCAACCAGGAGGCCAGCAGCTCGTTCCTACTATGTCATCATGCCAGTGTAACTATATACTGATTTTTGAGAGCTACCCTTTTTGGCTCAAGGCTGTGGTGGGCATTTCAGCTCTTTTCCTTTGTCACACATCATTGTTTGCTGGAATGTAGGTGGAAATGAGATGTTGTGTCCTATATTCATTAAATAGACTGAGATACATACATAAAAATGAAGCAGTTACATGTTTTTTACATCAGCCTGGCTGCAGAGGCAGCTGAGCAGGTGACTGTGGGAGGGGTGCTTGCCTTGTTTGCCCTTGTGCTGTGGGAGTTGGTACCAAGTGCTAAAGGAAGAGTGGCAGCCAGGCATGGTGACTCATCAATTCATAACTTCTTCCTCCCTAATGAGGCAGAGACAGTGATTCACGGAGTAATTTGGTGAATTAAACCTCGAGCCTACTGCGGAACTGCATGGCTAACCTGTGCTCTTCTCGCTTGTGTGTGCTGTATACCACCTGAGCAGGACTGTAAGGCTTAGGCAGCAATCTTGTTTGGAAGTGAAAAGGTAAAACTTGGAATTTGAAGTGTGTTTGTGTTTGACTAAACAAAAAATGCCCTTTTTAAAAAAAAAAAAAAAAAGAAAAGGATAAAAATGAAAGCAGAGCCATCACATTCTTATTGCCTATGGTGTGTGTGGGAAGGAAGACTTGTTCTTGCTTTCAGAGTGGTCTCACAATACTATTTCATTAGAAGCCAAGCAATATTTTGGAATGACATGAGTACAGTGCCTAATTAGCCTTTTGCTTTCAAGCCTCGGAAATCTGAGTGATTTCTGTACAAGTGTTTGCTATGTTCCCTGCAGAGCAGAGAGACTGAGGCTGTGCAGAGTCGTCCGCAGTTACCAAGGCTGGCATGGTACCTCAGTGTTACGTGTGTGGAACCCTTCATGTGAGAAGCTGACAGCAGGGTCTTTGTGGTCCCTCAGCACATTGGGTTGCTCATGCTGTGTTGGAGGCAGTATGAAGATGGTGGTGGGTTGCACACTGGTTCACATGGCTTGTGTGTTTATTTGTTGTGCACCAGGTTTACACTTCTGTGTGCAATTCCAACAGCTTCTATTTCCTGTCCATGGGAATAGAAGCTTTTCCAGCCTGGCCCCAAGCTGCATTGCTTCTTAGAGGGACATCTTTCTGCTGAACAGGATGAGAATGGTGATGGAGCCAGGGAGTTGAAGGACATGAAGTCAGATCGCATGGAAGTGCTCCAGATGGATGTGTGCAGTGACCGGGAGGTGGCTCAGGCAGTGGATTTTGTGAAGAGGACCCTGAAGGAACCAGAAGGTATGTGGGGATCTTTGTATTTCCAGCACAGGTGTCTCCTAGCTGTGCTCACAGAATCCTTTCCACAGAGCAGGCCATGCATGGGCTGGGTCATTCCCTCTCCATGCTGCTGAAAGAGGTTTAACGAGTCTGGAGGCCTGTGACAGTGTGTGGGTCACAGTCAGGCAGTGCTGTACCGGGGTCAGTGAGGAAAAATGTCTTGCTGTTGATGTGCCAGCCATGTGGAAAGAGACTGAGACTGGCTGCAGGATTAAGCTCTAACTGTATATCCCATAAAAACTGATGAATGGCAACAAGCCCCAAAAGTCTGCGTCTTTCTCCTTGAGTGTCTGTGAAGGTCATAGGATGGCCAGAGCCTGATCCCCTCCTGGTGCTCCAGCTGCAGCCTGGCTCACAGTGACCTTTCTGTAGTGACCTTGCCAGTGAAGAGATGACAGGCCCTGGCTGCTCACTGCTGTCCCTCTGCTGAGCTGGAGTACAAGACTGACCTGCCCCCCCTGCAGACTTGGATTATTCTTCTGCCAGGTCAATCCATGCTTTCAGTCGGCCACACAACATCCCAGAGTTCACGTGAGGCAGGATCCAGGCTGGGCTTGGCCACATGCCACCTTAAGCAAGAGCTGAACTTGTGGACCCTAAGAGCATGTAAAAGAAGATGGAGTCCCTTCTACATGCTTCCTTTGTTCTTGGAAGCAGTTTAGCAGTGGGATGTGAGCCCACAGTTGGAGCCTGGTGTGACATGATCAGACCTCTTCCCACAAGGTGAAGTTGTGATGCTTCTTGCTCTGCATAGATTTCTCTGCAGCTTCTGTGCAAGTAGCAAGCTGAACAGCAGCTGTAGACCCAGGCTGAGGGTGGACTGAAGTTTCACATCTGCAGCTCCAGGACTTCAGGGTAGTGTGGCTCCTCTTGAAGGCTGGGTGAGACTGCCATGGGCATGTCTTTGTTCACAACACCTATACAGCTTGTAAGTAACAATAGCTCTAATCCTCATTCATATTAGGTGAGCACACCCATATAAAATGTAACAGAGTTACGTACAAGCTCTGATCCCACACATGTTCTCTCTGCATGGTTTTTCTCCTACACAGCCACCCAGCCCTCATGGCACATTTCACAGCTTCTCAAGCTTTTTCTGAAGAGCCCAGCAACAGCAGTGGTGGCACAGAGCCATTTCCTGCTGAGTTAAAGCTTGTAAGGGAGCAGCTCTGCTGCTTCTATAAATGCAGCAGTGTGTGTACCAGGGACAGAGAAGTCTTGTAGCCTTGATCAGCAAGTTGGACTGGTTCCTTCTGCTCTTGAGAGCCTTACCTGATAGTTGTTTGCTCTAGCACAGTGTGCAAAGCAGCAAAGGCTTCTTTTTAGGCCCACCAGTGTGACTGAGGTTTGGGGCTTGCCAATAAATAGTGCTCAATAAATAAGTGCTGGAACACAGAGACTACTGAGACCGAGGTGCCTTGCACAGAGGTGCTTGTTGTGCACTGAGCAGGACAGGTCTTGCACTGTACACTTGCACCTCTTCTCCCTGGGCTGTGTACATAAGGCCAAACTAATGTTGATAGGAGCGCCCCTGTTTGCGCTCAGTGCTCTGCCGTTCCCACTGTACTGTTGACACTAAAGCAGCAATAGTGATAAGGCTCTGAGCCACCAGCCCCGTGACCGCCTGCCTGTCAGCACTTCTCTAGGTACTGTGATCTGGTCGGTGGGCAATGAAATTCCAAGGATGAGCTCTTGTCACTTATGTTTCCATGAACATCCCTGAATCTAATCTCATAACCCAAGAAATGGGGAATAATTGTAGGGAAACTGAGAGTCAGGAATGCTCTACAGATGTCGGTTTGGGACTGACAGCTGAAGTCTTCTGCAGTCTCTGGTAAAGCACTGCTGAATTTGCTCTGCATAGCTTTTGTTACTGGTGAAATGACACCATCAGATGCCCTGTTTCCATGGTCCTCCTGCTAGCCATTAGAGCTTGCTTTGTAGCAGTGCAGGGGACCCAGTTCAGGCTGAGATGCTGTGCTGACTGCTAGACGAGTGTGAATTTCAGAGTTATCTTGACCCATTAAAGCTGGCAGCTTCAGTAAATACAGCACTGACAGGCAGGGGATGTTGGACAGAACAGGAGTAGAACTGTCTGAATGCAGCATTTAGAAACTTGAAGTAAAGATAAGTGAGCTAGAGGTTTTCTTGGCTTTTGCTGCAGGCTGCAATTTATCTGTTATCCCAAACGGCCCCTGGGTCTCTTGTGGCTGGGTGGGGATGAGGGAGGGGTTTTTCAGGAGGAGCTGCAGGCCACTGAACTTGAGCAATACTCACCACCGTCTGTCAGACAGGCATGGAGGGCTGAAGGGTGGGATCCCCGTGTGAGAGCTGAGAGATGTAGGAATGGTGGTAGGTATCATAGGCAAATCCATACTGGGACAGACCATGAGGAAATAGTTGATGTGTTGTGGTCACTGGGTAGGATGTGACCTCTGGTCTGCTGTTCATGGCTGGTCAGCAGCCTTCAGGGAACATGAACTTAGCTGGGAATAGGGCAGGGTTGTGAGAGCAGAGCCAGTCTAGCAAGGTGTGTTCAAATGCACCAGGAGGAGAAATTCCTCTGGTGTTTATTGGGCAATGGTAAAATACTGCAGTTCGCCCAGAGGGCTGTGTTTGGTACTATCTGACCATGAATAAATACAGGCTGGAAGTTTTTACAGGACTTTCATACATCAGGGCAGGGAAGCTATGGAGCAGAGGAAGGGCAAATAGCCCAGAAATTTTTTAGAGGGAGCACGATAAGTTTTATCAACAGCGTGGCATGACGTGGGTGCTTTTGTTAGCAAGGCCAGAGCTCCCTGGAGATGGAAGACTCCTTCTTAGCCCTGTGTTTGCTCTTGGTGGTAAGAGGAAGGTCAGGAAGTGGAAAGGGGCCCTGACTCCAACTACGTACATACACAGTGAAAAATAACTATGCTGTATGGGAGGACATCTAACAAGGAGCAACTCTGTTATCTTATTCCAGCTCTTCTGTTTGCTCCTCCTGCATTTTATGGCTGCCTAGTCCTGTGCTTCAACAAATTCACAAAGTATGGACTTTGTCCTACAAATGTTTGTCATGGGACTCCGGCAGTAAGGGCTGACTCCTCAGTGACCTGCTAAGACCTGGACATGTGAGGAGCTCAGTAGAGGAGCTCTTGGTAAGTGCAGTCAGTTTAATTTTGACAGGACTGCATGCACAGAATACATTAATTTTTAAATTGTAGTAGTTTTAAGGGTTGGATTTAAGTTTGCTCTCTTCTGCTACAGTTAGAGTTGAGGGAAACCAAATACCTGGTCTAAAATACAGCTATTAATTGGGCTGTGAACTTGCACTCTCCAAAACAGTGAGTCATATTTGTGAAGGGGATTTAGGAATCCAGGATATTTGTATTCCTTCCTTTTCTTTTTTTTTTCCTTCCTTTAAATTGAGGGGAAGTTCAGCCCCTACCAAATTGCAAAAGCCATGGTAGCCACTGAGCGAAGACACACCTGGGACTGACAGAAGGCATAAAAGAGGGTCAGCAAGATCCAGTGCTGCAAAGCCCCTTTCACCTTAGAGGAGACATTCAAGGAGGCAGTGCTTGTGTGACCCCCTCTCTCTCCTTGATGTTTCAAACAAGCCCCACTGGCTTCATTTTGGTGTGCCAAAAGTGTATTTCCTCTCCTTACTGGGTTTTTTCTCTTCAACTTCTTTTCTACAGAAAGTGCCCAGGGTTTGGGTTGTTTTTTGTCAGTGGGTGGGATCACTTTGAACAAGGAAGGCTTCTTCTCTGTGACACTCTTCCTCATTCCACTCTAACTGTGTTTGTTGGCAGGTCTGTGGGGCCTGGTGAACAATGCTGGCGTCTCGACCTTTGGAGAGGTGGAATTTACAAGTTTAGAAAACTACAAGAAGGTGTCAGAGATCAACCTGTGGGGCACGGTGAGGGTGACGAAGGCTTTTCTGCCCCTCATTCGCAGAGCTAAAGGTACCTGCTGGGCAGCGTGGCAGCACTCGGCAAGAGCTTTTGCAGCACAGCAAAGAGATATAGGTGAAAACCACAAGTCAAGCTCTGCTTCAAGGAGTGTCTGTGCAGCCTAACGAGAGTGTCTGAGGCATGCAGCGTTCACAGTGCTGTGTAAGCATTAGGTGGTGTGGGCCAGTCCAGGCACCTACACAGCAGGTGCTATCTTAAACATCCCAGGAGATCACAGACCTTCATGTGGTGCTGGCAGATATGGCACAGGACCCCAGGCTGCCAATAGAATAAGTGACTGGCTGCCAGACAAGATCATTCTGGCTTCCAGAGTCCACCAAGTGCTTATGTTTGAATAACTGAAAATGTTGTTCTACTCATGGATGATTACAGAAGTAGTGGTGGAATAAATGAGGGTTAATAACAGCCATTTAGATACCTTACAAGGCAACAATGCTATCAAAAGTCTTTGCTTTATTAAAAAAAGACCTGCATGAGCAGAACTCTGAAAAGATTCTTTATTTAGCACGTGTTGGAGAATGCTGGCACAGCTGTGTGCTCTCTGAGAACAGAAAGGGGTTATATTGAGAAGATTGCTCAGATACCATTTCTAGAGAGCAAGTTCCCACTAAACAAACCCCACCTCACTACAAAAGGTAGCTTACCCATCAGGTCAGGTGTGATGTGAACACACAGGAGTTAGCCTCAGATCTGGGTGCTTCCCTACTTGGAAATTAGGAGGAAAATGTCTTGTATGCTTTGTAAACCCTTTTTACTACAGAGACAGGCATGTGTACCATCCATGGAGGAGGTCAGAGCAGGGGCTAACCTTGCTGGAGTCAGGGGAAGGAGGGTCCTTGACAGGGGATTTGGATGCCTTTTCAAGATTCAATTTTACAAATTGGCATCATCCAGCAGAGCACCTCTTTACTCAGCTGTTCTGGCTGCTTCTTCTGTAGCCCATCATCTCTCCCTCTTCTTTTCTCTCCAGGCCGTGTGGTGAATATCACGAGCATGTTGGGACGGATGGGGAGTCCCTCTCGCTCCTGCTATTGCATTTCCAAGTTTGGGGTGTCAGCCTTCTCTGACTGCCTCCGGCAGGAGATGTACCGCTGGGGTGTCAGAGTCATCCTCATCGAGCCCAGCAACTTCGTGGCAGCGACAGGCATCCTGACGGCAGGTGGCATCGACAGGCAGGCGGAGGCGCTGTGGGAAGGAGCGGGTGACACTGTGCGGGAGGACTATGGGAGGGAGCACTTCACTGCCCACACGGCCCTCATGAAGTCCTTCGTTAACAGTGGCTTGAAGGACATGTCGCTGGTCTTGAATGACATCATGGATGCGCTCACTTCCCCATGCCCTAACAACCGTTACAATCCCATGGAGACCTACTGGTGGGTGAGGCTGCAAGTCATGACTCACCTGCCCACTGCCATTGCCGACTGGCTTTACATCCCCGGAGCCACCCTGTAAAGGGTGCCCTTCAGGCATCCTTCCAGCGCTCATGTGTACGCACAGGTTAGAGCTGCCTGCAGGCTGTTCTGCAGCCGGTGCTGGTGCATCTCCCCGTGGATGCTTGTGCTTTCAGTTTGGGTTATGGCTTCACATCTTGTGGGAAGCCAGGAACAGCGTGGGGTTCTTGTTGGATTTTTTTCTAATTCTTGCTCTTTGTGTTCCCTGCTTTAAGTCCTGATTTAAGTTGAAAGGTGTTTTCCTTTCAACGGTGAAGGAGGCAGAAGAAGGTTAACATAATGGGTCAAATATGTGGCTAGTGTAATTGGGTCAGCAGAGCTCCCCTGGTGATAAATTTGGCTCGTTAATGGGCTCTTGCTTTCCCTTACAAGGACAGGCTACTAACAGCAGCACAAAGCTGTTGCTATGAGATGTCTCGAAGGGAGAAGCTAAAATGGGAAACAAAAGCAGTTTTCCAGTTGATTGAAAATGGGTCAGTCACAGCCTTCTGTTGTTTCTGTGGAACTGCTGGGAAGCTCCACTGCACTGTTACTGTCTGCTCTTTCCAGGGAAGCAGCAACACTGCCTCTAAACAGCCTCATTACCCATCTGGGGGCAGTCAGATCCCTCCAAAGAGGAGTTCTTCCCTCCCAGCGCTATGGCCAGGAGCTGCCAGAGCCAGCAACTGCAGACAGGCTGGGTGGGGAAAAGCCTTTCTAATAACAGGTGAGCTCTGCACTGTCCCACAGTCAGTCCCTGTGGGTGCTGGGACTTGCAGCCTCTCTCCACCCACTGCTGAGGAGCTTTATGGGACAGTGTTGAATCTGATGTAGCAAACTAATGTGGCTCCTCTGAGCGCTACCTTGGGTATCAGTGCCTGAACTACTCAGTCATGGTACAGACACTGCCCCTGCTTCCCTCCTGTCACTACCCCATGCTAGGCTCCCTCTCTCTGGTGAGGGAGCTGCTCTTGCTTTCCCAAATGAGTATTTTGGTTCCATCCTGTCTGCACTTGAACAGTGAGGGGCACTGTGCGGCCAGGGAGGCCTGACCATGAGCTCTGGAAGGTGCTTGAAGTGGCACGGCTCTTCTGTTTTTAATACTGCACAATGAAATTTCCATGTCACATGTGATTGTCTCCTCAGAAAACCTCCTGATAACTGGTATGAGCTACTTCTGCACAGTATCCCCAAGGGTCTCCCCTGTTGGCCTCACAGAAGGATTTCAGCCATTTTTCCAAGTGCTGGGCTGCCTGGCTTCATGCCCCGTTGCCTCTGTCCCAGTGGCGTAGAGCAGCCAGCGGGCTGCGGGCACTGCTGGCTAGGCTGGGACCCTGCCCTGTCACTCTGGGGACCAGCTTTCCCTTCCACCACTAAACTTCATTCTGTTTTGTCCTGTGAGCTGAAGTGGCTGTGAAAAGCTTGTCACTTGTTCTTTCCTCATGTCTGTGCTAGCTCTGACTTGGAAACTGGGCCGTAAACTTCTGGTATGCTGTTGGCTGCAAGTGTGGGGTCTGCACGCAGCTGTGAATGCTGTGATGCCTGAGGGGGGAAGCAGGCTTCCCTTGGGGGTGCCCTGGAGTAGCTTGTGTTGTAAGTAACAACTTCTGGAAATGCTGGCTGTGCAGCTCTTCTCCAGAGCAGCACAGAGATCACCTGGGATCCAGGATTCAGAACAATCCCACTGAACTGCAGGTTAAGCTGTGTTGTAATCCCTTCTGCCCCTTGCACTGTGAAATGTGAGTAATGTTAAGTAGCACTGATTTGCACAGAGAGAAGAATAAACTCTGAGATTTGTAAAGCAAATTCGTGTCTCCAGTGCTCATTTCTGCATTTTTTTTTTTCCCACCCCCTTTGAATCTGAGGTCAAATTTGGCTTAGTAATTAAGGAGGTGGTAGTGGGACTGCAGAGGCTCAGTGAGAACTGTCTGAAGGGGAACAGGCAGCACAACCTGTTTCATCAGCAGAAGGCAGCTAGGGAGGCCTCTGCAAACACACAGCATCAGTGTTTGTGTTTTTGTGGCTTCCTTCAGGGGACACTGAGAGCAGTGACACTGAGAGTGGTGCTGTGCCTTATTCAGCGCTCTGCCTGTAACTGATCCAAATGCTGCAGCTGCCTGTAATAGGGATTAGCTGTTCTCACAGACAGAGTGGAGACTTGGCAAGCCAAGAAATGACCGAGGCCATGCCCAGACCTTCTGGCCAAGTCAGGGTTAGGATTTTGGAGGATGCGAGTCCCGGTCTCTTCCTCTGCCCCCTGAGAAGTGCCCAGGTGAGCTGCCAGTGCCTGATCTGGTTTCTGCCTGGCTGGGAGCTCTGGGGCATGTCTGAGGGCAAGTGCTGGCAGGGGAAGAGCAATTGCCTAGTGTTCTCACATAATGCTGATGATCTGGTGAACTCTGAGCCAGCAGAGCAAAGCCAGGATGACTTCCTACCTGGAGCTTCCAGCAGCTGTTCAGTGAAAACTTGGTTCTGAAATCTCTTCCCCATGGGACCCCTGTTTCACACCACAGTTTTGCATTAATGCAGGTGTTGAGGGCAGATTGTTGTCTTGACAGGGAGGAATAGAAGGAAGAAATCTCAATTCTGTTTGACAGTGCCCTTCAAGGTGGGAGGATGGAGGCAGAAGGAAGTTGAGTGAAATCCCCTGGAAGTTGATGATTGTTGCTCCTGTGGTGTCCTGTGAGAAGTTAGGCTGTTGAAGAAGCCTGTGGCTTTGCTTCCAAGGTCCAGCTGCTGAGGCTGTGGCTGTGTCTCTGTCCTACATTTGTTCCTCACCGTGCTTTGGAAGGTGGTGATGGTACAGCTCCTTGGTGTACAGCCGTTGTACAGCGCTTCTGCTTCCCCTTTCAGATCACAACGATGCTGGGAACCAAGAGGAGTCTCTGCATGTCTGTGTGCTGTGGCTCAGCTTAGCACAGCAAAGGGCCTCCCAGGCAAGCACAGTGAGTCTGGGTGCTCCAGATAGCTTCAGGTTCTTTCTGCCTTGACCAAAACCCAAGTCCCAGTGTGTGTCCTAGACCTCCTGGCACCTGTGGTCCCTGGGTTAGCCCCAACATGAAACCTCCACTAGCAGCAAAGGGGGACTTGTAGAAGACAATAAGTTTACTGCAGGTGAAGTGAATAAAGATCATGTCAAAAAGCCAAGGGAAACCAGAATCACAGAATAACAAGGTTGGAAAAGACCTTTAAGATCATCAAGTCCAACCATTCTCATCCTAAACTAAACCAGATTCCTAAGTACTTCATCTACCCTTTTTTTGAACACATCCAGGGAAGGTGACTCAACCCCCTCCCTGGGCAGCCTGTTCCAGGCCCTGACAGCTCTTTCAGTGAAAATTTTTTTCCTAACATCCAATCTAAACCTGCCCTGGCACAGCTTCATGCCATTCCCCCTTGTCCTATCACCTGTCACCTGGCTGAAGAGACCATCACCTATCTCTCTATAACCTCCCTTCAGGTAGTTGTAGGTGGTGATAAGGTCTCCCCTCAGCCTCCTCTTCTCTAGGCTAAACAGCCCCAGCTCCCTCAGCTGCTCCTCATAGGATTTGCCCTCCAGCCCCTTCCCCAGCCTGGTTGCCCTTCTCTGGACTTGCTCCAGGACCTCCATGTCCTTCTTATGGTGAGAAGCCCAGAACTGGACACAGTACTGGAGGTGTGGCCTCACCAATGCCCAGTACAGGGGCACAATCACCTCCCTAGGCCTACTGGCCACACTGTTTTTGATACAAGCCAAGATGCCATTGGCCTTCTTGGCTGCCTGGGCACACTGCTGACTCATATTCAGTCTGCAGTCACCCAACACCCCCAGGTCCTTCTCTGCCTGACAGCTCTCCAGCCAGTCTCCCCCAGCCTGTAGCGCTGCATGGGGTTGTTCTGTCCCATGTGCAGCACTCTACACTTGGCCTTGTTAAACTTCATCCCATTGGTCTCAGCCCATCGGTCCAGCCTGTTCAGATCCCTCTGAAGAGCCTCCCTACCCTCAGGCAGATCAACACTTCCTCCTAGTTTAGTGTCATCTGCAAACTTAGTGAGGGAGCATTCAATCCCTTCGTCGAGATCATTGGTAAAGATGTTGAACAAGACTGGACCCAGCACTGAGCCCTGGGGGACGCCACTCGTGACTGGCCTCCAGCTGGATTTTGGTCCATTCACCACCACCCTTTGGGCTCGGCCATCCAGCCAGTTTTTAACCCAGCTGAGGGTCCCCCTGTCCAGGCCAGTGGCAGCCAGTTTCTCAGTCAGAATGCTGTGAGAAACGGTGTCAAAGGCTTTCCCAAAGTCCAGGTAGATCACATCCACAGCCTTCCCCTCGTCCATTCAGCGGGTCACCTTGTCATAGAAGGTGATCAGGTCAGTTTGACAGGATCTACCTTTTGTAAACCCATGTTGACTGGGCCTGATCCCCTGGCCATCGTGCATGTGCTGCATGACAGCTCCCAAGATGACCCTCTCCATGACCTTCCCTGGGACTGAGGTCAGACTGACAGGCCTGTAGTTCCCTGGATCCTCCTTCCGACCCTTCTTGTCTGTGGGTGTAACGTCTGCCAGCTTCCAGTCGACTGGAACTTCCCCAGTCTGCCAGGATTGCTGATAGATGATGGAAAGGGGTTTGGCAAGCACATCTGCCAGCTCCCTCAGCACCCTTGGGTGAATCCCATCTGGCCCCATTGACTTGTGCGTATCTCACTGGCCAAGTCGGTCGCTAATCATTTCCTCCTGAACCATGGGAACTTTGTGATTCTTCCCCTCCCTGTCAGCCAGTTCCAGAGGATGAGCACTCAGGGAATATCCATCTTTACTGTTAAAGACTGAGGCAAAGAAGGAATTAAGGACCTCAGCCTTGTCCTCATCCCTTGCCACTAATGTGCCATCAACATCCAATAAGGGCTGGAGATTCTCCTTGACCCTCAGAAGAGAGGGTCTCTGAAGAGAGACCAGAGTCTCTTCTGAGTGGTGAGAGCTGCAGGGGAAGTGGTTCCTTTCAGGCAGAGGTGAGAAGTTGCTATGGAGACCCCTCATTGATAGTTCTGTGTGTGTTTATCTCTACAATGAGCTACACAGCAGACGGGAGTGTATGCTTCTTCCTCTGGGCTTCAGTGGTCTTTACCCTGTCACGAGTGGCTGACAGCCTAGGTTTGCTGTTCTGATAGGGCTGAAGAGCTCAAGCAGCTGCAGAGCTGGCCAGGAGGTGAGCTGTACCAAGTGTGAGCTGCAGTGTCACTAGGAGCCGTGCTCCACGTTGCTGGGCCAGATCCAGTGTTTGGGGGGATGCTTGCAAGTGGTGGGTTATGAGTCCTCTTGGACAACGTCGATCAGCAGGGTGTTTCTGTGCCACTCACCCCCAAGTGCTGGTCCTCAGGCACTGTCTGGTCACTGAGTGCTGGCACAAAAGCAGTGCAAGGGATGGCAAAACGGCTGCTCTCCTTTGCCTGTGACTGGCTCATGCCATGTGGGCATGGTCTGTTATGTTGCTTTGACACCTGGGATGGAATTGATCAGTGTTAGAGAAAATTTTAGGGCTTGAGAAGTGCTTCTTGTGTGTCTGGCTTTGAACCTGCAGCTGAGGAACTGCCCACTGCCAGCGCTGCTGGTGGGAGAAGGTGGCTGGTGATGGCAGTGACACGCAGCAGCCCTGAAAGCAGTGAGACGTCACCCAGAACAGCTCTCTTCTGCCCCAGGTCAGGGCATCCCTCCTGCTTCCCCTGAAGGTCTCTGCGTGGGGACCCAGCACACCCTGGGCAGGCTGCCTCCCCTGGAGCTCCTGGTCCTCCCAGAGAACAAAACCAAAGAAAACCAGCAGTATCAGTTGGAAAAAATGAAACCTGTCAAATGAAGATGGAGGAGCCGTGCTAAAGATGCCTGCAACAGGTCAAGAAGTCTTCCGAGGTCCAGCCATGCACTGAGAGATGCTGGCTCAGCCACGCTGCAGGAGCCAGGGCAGCGTGTGGGAGCAGGACACCTTCTCCAGCTGCCCTGGCTCCCGCAGGGAGCTCTGCTCATCAGCACCCAGCTCTGCAACAGTGCCACCCAGCGCGCCCTGGAATAGCAGCCTTCAGCAGCAGCGTGTAAGGAACTTCCAGACCTAGGAAGGTTTATCTTTCTGGCTTTCAAGCTCCACACACAGCCCCCCAACGCGGTGGTGCTGTGCAGATTGCAACAGCAGAACCTGTCCTTCTGGCTGGGGTTTTGAAACATGAGTTTTCAGCTTCTTGTGCAACCACAATGCTGAGAGATGTCTTAGAAACAAACGGAAGCCAATACCAGGAGGTTTCTCAGCCAGCCGCCTGAGCCCTGGGGACTGGAGAGATGCTACAAATAGCATGAGAGCCTGTAATGGAGCCAGCTCCACCCTCAGGGCCTGGCCTGTGGCCAGATGTAGTGAATTCATTCTTAGCAGCTCTGGAAGGGCCCCAGGGATGCTGCTGGTGCAGCCCTATCGTCTGCTCCCCTGACACTCTTTGAGGAAGGAGCACACCTGTGTCTTCACCACAACAGTGACGTGAAATAATCCTCCTGCCCTGATGTAAGCTTATTGGGAGGCACAAAGTGGGTCTCCTGCAGCGTTCGGTGCTGTCTCCTCTGGTGTCTTGATAGCGAAGCAGTGTTGTCGGAGTGCTCAGCAGGACATAGGGAGAGGCGTGTGCTGACCTGGCAGTGCCAGGCAGGGTCATGGCACTCATAGTGCAGTGAACATGCAGTAATTCACTTCCCTTGGGGTGCTTTAATTTGGCTCCCCGAGGGTTATTTCCCTCGCATCGTTTGTTGCGGAGAAAGCAGTAGTGGAGTGGATCTCTGCTCACCCCCTTGCCCGCAGAGGTGCAGTATCGCTCCCCTCTGCCCTTAACAGGGAAGCTGATTGTGTTTTAGCCCCATAGGTAAGGTCAGGGAGGTATTTTTCTGGTCTCCTGATAAAACACGTAATTACCAGATTATCCTTAATAAAGGAGCCCTTGCTACCAGGTGGCTTCCAGCCCCAAGGGACTGACATGGAGAAAGATTCTGAAGTTTTCTGGCTTTTTGGAAAAATACCTGTGCTTTTAAGAGCGAGGGTTTCAAAGGCTTGATAGTGCTGCTCTGCTGTTGCCAGCCTTGCAGCTCCATAGCCCCTGGATCATGAAACAGGCCCTGAGTACCGTGAGTTTTATGAGTTTGCTTTGAAGGCAGTTGATGTGCCTACCCATCCCTCGCTCTTGCTTTCTCTTGTGCCTACCAGTTCCTGTGCAGCATGGTGCGAGGTTGTCCACCCCAAGCATGCTGTATCAGGTGCTTGGGCCCCTCATATGAAAGCTCTTTCTCATGCAGGACCTGGCAGGTGATGTGAAGAGCAGTGAAGCTTGCTAGTCCTTGCCAGCTCCAGCACACAGCCAGCGCAGCCCGCGTCACCTGGAAGTCTGGCAGATCTTCCTTCACTGTGTTTGCCAAGACAGCAGTAAAAACAGAAATAGGCAAAGGGAAAGAAAGAATTTCTACTCTGATTGTAGAGAAGGGATTTGACAGAGTAACCAGGTAAAAGCTGGTCTCTTCTAATGGTATAAGGGAAAGACTTCTGCCTGGGGCTGACATCCAGCAGCTCCGGTCCTGGGCCTGCCACTGGCTCGCTCAGTGTCCTGAACAAACCACTCCACCTGCACCAAGCATCTCTCCTGACAGGGAGATGGTATGTTAATACACTGATACAGAGCTGAAGAGAACGTTCTCACCATCATAAAGGTGCTGTCTGTCCAACTCTATCTAATATGATGTGCTGGACAGGGTGTAAGAAGTTGTAGCTTGTTCTGCAGGTAGTTGAAGCTATTTCATTATCCTTGTGAAACCACACATTGTCCAGCCTTTTTTTTTTTTTCCTAAAGTAGGTGGGTTAAAAAAAAAAAAAGAGTGCAGGCTCATGTTTTGCTTTGTTACTGAACTGGACAGCTGCCGAAAACAATGGTCCTTCTCTTTTTTCTTATTGCATGTTCCCAAAGCCAAGCAACACCTTTCTGTTGCTTTTCTTACCCTGAATGTGCTGATGTGGAAAATCTGTTCAACTTTCCCACCCAGTGAAAGACTTTGAAAGAAGGATTAATTTGGATCATCTTGCCAAATTGATTGCTGTACAATCATGCAACGATGGAGCTGTTGTGTGAGGGAACAGAGAACATGTGATCCTGTGTTGGAGGGGAAGAAGGATTTCCCACGCCTGGCCCCTACGCCCTCCAACTCCTTAGAAGTATCCCATCATTAAGGCTGTGTATGGTGCAGTGTTCTGTGAAAACCTGTGAGCTACAGCCAGAAATGTGGTTTTCACGTGAGCCCATATTGTTCCTTGCTGTGATCCTTTTTCTTAGTAATCTTGGGTTTGGATTAAAGAGGTTCTTCAAAAAGATTTCTGTACCTTCTGAGCGCTGAGTGAATGTACTGCATGGGTTGGGAAGGAGGAGTGGAGCAGGCCGCTTGAGGAGCAACCGGGATTGTGTTTGACTCCAGGTCTTACTCATAGCCGTGCTTTTGTTGAATGTTTCTCTCATTAATGATACACATTGTGTGTATATGCTCTGGATTTGGAGAGACAGACTTGTGACGCTTTCTTAAAGCAGTAGTTTGGGAGCTTGGGTACAGATTTACTATCCCAGGTTTGAACGCTAGAATTCAACGCTGTCGGATCAGTTGCCCTTTGCTTCTGATGGCAGAAGTTGGGTGGTTCACAAAGCTACCTTTAGTTAAAAAAGCTCTCTGACAGTATCCTTTTGTTCCATACAAATTTTAATTTAGACTCTGAAAGGCCCTGAAATCAAACAGATGGCCTCTTTGTAGGATGGGAATATTGCCACTGTGACTTTTTGAACAGTTTTATAGTTCCTAAGGGTACTACACAAAATGATTAAAAAACTGCTTGCTCTCACCGAACTGCTAATGGAATGGATATGTTGTACGGTTGTCATGTAACTACAGAATTTTACTGAGTCAGTCATTTATTTACTATTTTATTGCACCAAGCTCCCTTACCATCCCAGCCATCCTTGCCACCACCCTGCCCGTGCTGGGAAGTGGAAAACCGAAGAAGTACCCATTGTGATGCAAGACAGGGCTGTCTGCTGTTGCACCCAACACCAGAACAGGTGTGATCCCTGTTTCCGAAGGCCGAGTTACTTGTTGGTGTCTCTAGACTTCTGCATGGGAGCTTTTACAAGTGGCTTATAAAGTCCTCTGAACTTCTGTAGGTTCAGGGTGGAAGGTGTCAGGGTTGAGGGCAGACATTAACACTCTTGTGTTGCTTTTAAACAGTCTCCAGGGTTAACTATCACCCCATGGGCATCTTGCCCATGGACCTTGGACTGCAGCTTGGAGGAAAACTCTACATCGTCTTTTCCTGCATAATGGCCGGACCTCCCTGCCAGAGCCACCGTGCTCCGGGGTGGGTGGTGGTACGTGTCACCTTGTGGGGTCAAGTCCTGTGGAAGAAGTCATTTTCCTGGTGGGACTTTAACCAGGGTTACTGTGACCGTCAGTGAGCAGGCTGCCAGCACCATGTGTCCTTGCATCTCCTTCCTGGTTCCTGCCTGCTTAGGGGTGTTGAAGCGTTTGGGGCACAGCAAAGCACTTTCCCTTTCCACCACTAATGAGTTACAGCCTTTGCTCAGGAAGCGTGACTAACGAGGGTCCTGCAACGCACCCTGCCGAGGCCCCGCAGCTCCAGCACCTCCTGCGGGCAGTCCCTGTGTCCCACTGGAGACATCCAGTGGGTGTTTGGAGTATGGCTATACAGCTCTTCCTGTGGAAAGCAATGCACCACTTCTTGTCCTTGTGCAGGTACTTGCCCTGGCAGCCCTCCAGAGAAGAGAGGGATCCAGTGCTCCAACACAGCTGAGGTGCACTTTGGTATTGGGAAAGTGCCTCCAGAAGGTCTGACGGACGCTTGAGAAAGGCTTTGAGGTGTCAATGGCCATCTTTAAAGGGGATGTGATGGTGCAGCAGCTTGGCTCTGTGGCACAGAGTGGCTTAGAAGAGGTGTGGGATGGAGTCATGAGGTGGGTGCAGTACTGGTGTGGGGATGCTGGTGATGCTTTTACTGGGAGCTGCTGCCCACCACATGCACGTGCAGGAAGCACCTCTCCTGCCTTCCTCACATCGCAGGAAGCACCTCTCCTGCCTTCCTCATATCCTGTCAGCCCCCACACCAAGTCCCAACCTCACCCCTTCCTCCACACACCCTTGCTGCACACCTTTATCGACAAGGGGCTCCCTGAGACTCTGCACCCCATGAGCGCACCTGGACTTTCTTTTCGCACCAGTGGCTGGACTTTTCCACCTCCTGAGCTGCACCCAGTCTGCCTGGTTCCCTCAAGCTTTGGGGACATTCATACCAGGTGGCCTGTGCCCAGCTGCAGCACTAGCAGGACAGGAAGCCCCCAGCTCACTGGGGCAGGCATGGCACTTGGCACAGCCAGTCCGGCTTCTGGCCCAGGCAGCTCTCCCTGTCTGTGGGCATGGGCAGGGCCGGGAGCCAGCTTCCAGCTCTCTCTGAGCAGGGGCACTTACAGACCCAAAGCCAGTCCGGGGCTGCCCTGTTGCATCCTGAGGAAGTTCCTCCCCTCCTGTACATCTGTCCTGGCACGGGAAGTTTTTGCTCTGTTCCATGGGTATTAGCCAATTTGCAAGCATAGTTATGGCTGGGAAGGTAAGATATGGCATCTGTTTTCAGAAGAATTCCTATTAACTGGATAAATTGCCTCACATTGCCTCACAATTATCCATTGCTTCACCCCATGTCTCTTCACGCTGAAATACACGCCTGGGGCGTATCCCTGGGGTGCAGCACAAATAAAAGCATTTTTAGCACCGTCTGAACCATTCCTGTCACCTACCGGATTTGAATGAAGCGCTCTGAATGGTACCTCTGTCCCGTTCCACACTGCAGGCAAAGCCAGAGCACTGACCGCTGTTTGTTTGCTGTATGATGTAAACCCCAGGCTAGCAAACACTTCAGCCTGTGTTTCAAAGCACAGGGTGTGTGCTCGGGCTCGGGGCCTCACCACGGCTATTCACAGGCAAAGCCAAACACATTTGCCAGTGTCTTTGCACTCTGCAGCCTGTGTGTGGGGTGCAACTTGCTCTTCCTGAAAGGAGAGTCTGAAAATTCTCCTCTGACCTGGGGTAAGAGACTGGAGGCAGCTCAAAGACAGGGGCTGGAAAGGCTGTGGTCAGTGGATGCTGTCAGGGCCAAAGTGTTTCCCTTGGATCTTCCTGGTACGTATATAAAATGCTTAGAAAACAGCTTTGCAGTCCTGGAATGGGGGACATCTCAGGCCACCTCTGAACTCTGTTTGATTCCCAGTAGCTGATGCAAGTTGCTGACTTGAAGCCTGCTCTGAAGCGCTTGGGCAGCCAGAGAGCCCACATCCCCGCTGAAGGGCTCCACACCCGCCTGGCAGAGTGGCGTAGTCTGTGGGAGGCTGCTGAACTGCTTCGCACCGCGATAGCGGGGCTGCGCTCACACGCGGTGACGCTGCGCTCTGAGGAAGGCGGGTGTCGTGTACAGGTCACAGACACTATCCCTGCATGCCTGCATTAACACTGGCAGCCAGTTCAGCTGCAGGGAGTAGGGCTGTGAGCGTTAAACAGCCTTACTCAGGCATCTCCTGGGCAGAGCTGGCGATGCCATGCCCATCGCTGTGCCCCTCCAGGAGAAGACAGGGTCCCTTTGCAAGGGGCACTGAGGCTGTTTAATGACATTTTTTAAAGCATTCAAAATACATTTCAGCACACCTGCTCCATTCCAAATTGCAGCCCTGCCCGTGATCTGCTCCCCATCCCTGCAGAAGTGCTGCTCTGCTCCCCTCTGCTGCACGCTCCCTCGCCCCTCCCAGCGAGACCGAAATCTGGCTGAGCTCCGGCCTGGCCCCTAGCACAACTCTCATCACCCAGCAGCGATGGGCAACAACCATTATTTGTAACCTTATTTAGCAGCTTAAGGCTGACCTGGGTGTGGGGCACTTCGGGGACTTACCAAAAAGCCAGGATTAAGCATGCTGCTTGAGCTCAGGTTTTACGGTGAGCACATCACAGGGGTGAGATGCTGCTAAGCCAAAACTTAACCACTGGTCCAGCTTCAGCTGTGGAATGCACTTCTGTCTGCAACGACCTGTCCTCCCATCCTGTTTTTAACTCTTTGTGCTTGTTTTTCTTTGATTTGTGGTGGATTTTTTTACTTTCAGGAAAGTAGGGATCCCTCTGGCTCCCTTCTCCCAGGACTCGGACCTTGGCAGCAGTGCCAGTTTCTCAGAGCCCAGTCAGAACCACTGCTGGTCCTGCAAAACAGGGTTTTTCCTTAAATAATAGTATCTCTTTTTAGTTTTCCAACTTCTTAAACCTCTCTCTTTGGTTTCTTATGCTTTGAACACATAAAGGGATAATGCCCAGGGTGGGGAGCTACTTACTAACTGTATACACATGCATCACAGCATCTTCATGCACTCGCCTTGAACCAAGTTCCCATGTCCCAGACCCAGTTCACACTCACAGACTCTGTTTACTTCCTTCGGTGTCACAGCTGTAATTGGAAGTTTTACACCATTTTGCATGAAAAAATTTCAAAGCACTTTCCTGCCACTCCCAAAACCAGGAAAGCTCCCACCTGCCTTCCCTTTCTTCTGCCGTGTTTCCTGCAAGTTCATTTTTGTTTCCACATACATGTGACAACGTGTCTGGTTGGCCCAAAGCCCCGTTCCTGGTAGGGTAGAGAGATAACAACAAAAATGAACTTGCAGGAGGGAACACAGAGGAAGGAGGGAAGGCATCTCCTCAAGCAGGAAAAGCTGTCTCTGCAAACAGGGTCTCTGTGGTGGCAGCCCTGGCACTCCCAGGGTATCCCAGGTCCCAGGATATGGTGCCTCAACACCACAAGTCCTGCAGAAAGGCTCCAGCACCGGGGCTTCAAAGGCAGCAGGCCCAAAGACAAGATCTGTTCATGCAAAATGGTGCGGAATAGCCAAGACTGGCGCAGAATAGCCATGACTGGGGCAGCTTTCCAGCCCCTGGGTGTTTGGGTTGCTCAGGCTCCATCTGAAGATGAAAGCTTCCTCACATGGACCGGCACAGAGCTCTGGGCTACCAGCTCCCAGGGCTGGAGCTGCTGGTGTCCCATAAGCGAAGGGGACGCCCAGAACTTCTGGTTCCTCCAGTGTCTCCGCTGGAGGCTCTTCCTGCTGCTGAGAGCTTGGGCAGCTCCTCAGCTGTCCTGAGCCACATCAAGGATCTCATCGCAGTGTTGAGAGGATGATGTCACTCCAGCTGCCCTCCCACCCCATGGCAGGTGTGGAACTGCTGGGGGCCTCTCTGTAGTGGCTGAAATCCCAGCTGTGGGACACGTCGTGATAGGACAGCCTTCCCCAGGGAGCCAGTTACCCCCAGGCCTGCCCAGCTAATGTGAGTGCCAGGGCCTGGTGTCAGGGTGCCCTGGTGCGCAATGGGACGATCTCACTCCTGCCCCGCACATGCAGGGCAGCCTCATCTGCCCACCTGGGACGCGCTGTGTAGCTTGTGCCACATCACCCCATGTCTGCTCTGCACCCCCTCCTGCCTCCCCCTGTGCACTCGCTGCCCACTGCACACCTCGCAGGCAGTGCCACTGCGCCCTCCTTCACCCTCTGCGTGCTGTACATGCCCCCCCTGCGCCTGCCTTGCAGCTGCCTCGACACCCAGTAATGTGGGGCACGCTTCACCCTTGCGTGAAGTGCTCAGAACATGACTGGTGCCTCTGCCCTGGTTTCCTCCCAGCTCTCCTCCTTCCTGTCCTTCCCCCCCTGCTCCAGCTTCCTGCCCTTTGATGTGCCTCCCCTCTGCCCCAGGGCACGGGCTGCTTACCAGGTGGAGAGGACTTCTCCCCACCCCACAATTAAGTGCAATTAGAAGGCAAAGTCCTTCTGTGGGCTAACAATGGGCAGGACACGGATCAAGGCCCTGGTCCATGCGGGTGAGTAGTGCCCGGGGGTGCTGGGGATGGGGTGACAGGAGGGTCCTGGTGGTGCTGGGGATGGGGTACCTGGTGAACATGTCCTGGCCCCGTGGCCCCAAGCATGGACTCAGCTGTGGGAGCCTGAGCCTGCCCCATGCCAGCACAGGAGCAGCAGGTACCTGGGTGCTTCCCGCCATGGTCAGGCAGAGCCCAGAAATGTGCCCCGGGGGGAGGCACAGCCAGCGCTCCAGCAGAGACAGGTCCACTCTCTGCACTCCAGCAGAGACAGGTCCCAGCAGCTGGCAGCGAGCTCGGCTGTCAGCTCTCATCATCGGTGCGGCAAGGCGTGCAGTGCCTCCACACCCATAGGATGCTCCTCAGCTGGCAGCAGCAAGCGGAGGAGCAAGGTTCCACACGTTGTAGCCCCAGGGCTTCTGAAGGTACCACCTTCAGCTGGAGGTAGGACCCCCATGTCACCTACTGAGACACAGGTCTGCTTCCACTGCTGGTGGTGCTGGCTGCAAGGGAGCTGACAGCTGCTGTCCACCCCACGTGCCAGCCCCGCTCTCTCGGGGGCCAAGGAGGTTCAGCTCTTGCTGGCTCCTGGCCCCTCATCACCTCCTGGCCACATCCTCAGCAAATGCACGCTCCTGCAGCGGGTTTTGTGGAGCACAGCTGGGTGAACGTTCTCCTGCTCTGGTGTGACCTTAGCTGCAGGGTGCTGGGAGCCAAAACCGCAGTGCCTGGCCATCCAGGCACGTCTCTGGCAGGGCCAGTGCTGCAGGGCATCCCTTGGGTGCTGGGCAGTGCCTGAAGGTCAGAACAAGTGCAAGCCCCTCCTGGTGCAGCAGCACAAAAGGCTTCATCAAAACCACTCCATCCAAAGGCAAGGTCCTCCTGCCACAGCCACGAAGTCCTCACTTCAGAAAGGTGCTCAATGTGCAGATGTGGATACACGCACTGGCACACCTCCATGTGCTCATTGTCACACACAAGATGAATGCTCTGCTCTGGCCAAGGGTGGCCATTCTGCCGTGCCTGCTTGCTCTGCAGGATGCAGGTAGCCAAGCTCAGGAGGAGAAACTGAGCTTGCTGGTCTGCTGTGTGCGTGGGATCTCACCCCTGCCATGCACTATGTCATGGCAGCACTCCTACTGCTCAGGCCAGGGCGTCTGTCCAGGGCTTTTCTGATTTTTGACCTGTTTGTGCCATGAAAGGCACAGATGAAGTGGGGCTTAGAGGGTCTGCGGGACACTTCTGGCTTTGACACGTGCAGCCAGACCTCCCCATCAGGGACACGCACACAGTGGCTGCCAAGCCTCTGTGGGGGACGGGTGCAGGCAGCACAGACCCTGTGTGCTCCCCTGCCCCATGCCAAGCGCTGCCGGCAGGGCCGGGGAGCAGGTGCCTCCCCTGAGCCCTTCATCCCCAGCTGTTGCTGGTGGGTCTGCACTGGGTACTGGGTGGGCCACAGTCAGCCACGATGGCCATTGGGGAACCAGGAGCACCTTGGCTGTGGCCATGCCTCAAGGCACACCTCGGCAGTCCTGTAAGGGACAAGACTGAGCTACCCATGGCTCCTGGGGTGGCATGTGGGCAGCCAGGGGCTCAGGAGCCTGTCTGTACGTGTGAGTAAGGCCTGCAGTGCAGCGTGTAAAAACACACCTGGAGAGAAAGCCCCAAAGAGATTAGATTAAAAGCAAATGTAATTAGACACAGAGAGGATCCTGTCTGTTACTCAACTCTCCTTGCATAACTCTTGGGACTGGCTGCCTTCACAGATGGCTGCTCTGCTGTCAGAGTCATTTGCTGGGCACCTGCTGGAAAAACTGCCAGGTCAGCACCGAGCTGACTGTATGGCATCCTTCCTTTGGAGCAGCTCTAAGATTCCAGAGGAAAAATTGCTGGGAGGTCCCGCAGCTCCCCAGATAAGCCTGCGATGCCTCCCACTCCTTGATCCTGCCCATGTACTATGGTGAGTGACTGTGATGGGGACAAGGACGTTGCAGGGGTCTGGAGGGTTCCCATGGCTCCGGTGGCCCCCAAGACGGGCTGTGTGTGGGGAGAGGAGGATGCACATCCCCCCTAGAAGCACAGTGATGGTGGCTACTGAGCCAGAGGAGCAGGACAGGAGGCAATACTGTCCCGAGCCCCTCTCACAGGCTGTGGCACTCCCCTTCCCCTTTCCCTGTCATTTGCACCCATGTCTGAGGCTCCTGTGGGCAGCTGGACTGCAGAGAGCTCTAAAGCTGCAGAGCAATACTCAGACACGTGGGGTGCCTTTGTTTGCCTGGGTGAGCAGCCAAGTTGCAGCCCATCTCCAGCTTCGTACCAGCTGCAGACCTAAGGCAGCTGACTGGCCTGCCAACAAAACACAACACGTCCAGGACCAGGGAGTGGCTTGTGCTGGTGCTGAATAATGATCCCAGCGTGCTTATAAAACACGAGGCAGAGAGCTGCCCACAGAGCTGGTCCTTGCAGCCCTGGTCCTCTGCAGAGCATCACTCCACCTCGTCAGCCAAGGTACGTTTGATTTGAAAGATTCAAACTGGGAGCTGTGCTTGTGTCTGCAGTGGGGCCTGTGCCTGGTGGCTGGGGACAGATGACTTTTCTTTTAACTGTGGGGAAACCACCACCACTGCTCCTGTGGAGGAGTTTCTGGCCCGAGAAGCAGAGCAGTCCTGTGCAGTGCCGTCTGTATGTGCCAACCAGCCCCAGGCACAACCTGAAGCAGGTGGGAGCATCCTGTCCCCAGGAGCTGCTTGGGGAAGAACAGCACAACTCCTGCCTCTGTTCTGCAGGAAATCGTGTCTCTTCCCTCCTCACAGCATACTTTTGGGGGTCTGTTCACGTTTTATCTGATGGGGATGTCCCTCTTGCCATGCAGGCTCCTGCACATGTATGCTGTTTGCTTCCATGTCACAAGGCCCCAGCTCTGGGAGCATAATCTTGTCCTCCAGCATTTTATAGCAAACATCCCTGCATTTCCCCTTGCCTCAGTTCTGGACAGATGACAATGCTCCTGCGTGTCCTTGGGCATTTATCACCCCTGCATCTCACTCAGTGTCAGGTGCTGGGTACAAGGGAGCTCACCAGGGTCTTGCCAGGCTTCCTGCAGCGTTGCTGGGTACAGCTTCAGCACAGGCAGGGCTCCAATCTGTTTTGGGATGGGAACTTCTTTGGCACAGTACTTTCATGCTCTCCTCATGATCCCTTTCTCCTCGCTGTGCCCCTGAGGTGCTGTGCCGCAGACATCCTGTCTTTCCTGCTGTATTTCAGGGAGTTCTGCTCCAGGGAGGTCCCAGCTCAGCTGTTTTCCTCCTCTGCAGGTCCATTTCCCGCCCCCCGGCACGGCCATGCTGAGCACAGCCATGCTGAGCACGGCAGTGCAGCTCTCAGTCCTGCTCGGCCTCTTCAGCTCTGGGAAAGGCCAGATGTTTCACATGGGACCATGCCCAGACCCACCAGTCCAAGAAAACTTCGATATCAACAAGGTGTGAAGAGCTTTCTAAAAATCTCATGTCGGGTAGCAGGTTAGGTTAAGGGGCATGGGAGCAATGGCAGGCTGCCTGGGTGCAGGATGGGTGTTGGCAGGTCCAGTCTCGATGCCTTGTGGCAGAGGTGCCAGCGTGGGTCTGTGACCCCACTAACCCCCCCAGCCCCCTGCACCGCAGAGGCAGGTGCCTGAACAAACCGAGCCTGTGAAACCCTGCCAGCCACTGAGCCGGGCGGCTCTGCCTCAGCCCTCCCATGATAAAAGCGTCTCTCTGGGCTTTCTTTACCAGTATTTGGGGAAATGGTACGAGATAGAGAAGCTGCCCTCAAGTTTCGAGAAAGGAAGCTGCATCCAGGCAAATTACTCGCTGAAGGAGAATGGGAAGTTCAAGGTCATCAACAAGGAGCTGCTGTAAGTGTTGGTGTTCAGGCTGTGTCCTCACCACAGCTGTGGCACTCCCATCACCTCTCCTGCTGTCCTGGGCGGTGTATTTTTCTCCAATCTGTCAGTTTCTGGGTCTAGGGGTGCTGCAGTAACTGCTGGGATGATGGGCTTTGCTGTGGTTATGGGTGTCTGGTCGCTGCCTGAGCCTCCCCGGGGCTCAAGCAGGGCTCTGCCTCATCGTCCCAGGTGACCAGCATGAAAGTAGTGAAATACACACAGGGACTCCCGTGTGAACGAGCCTGGGTCTCCCTGAGACTGGTTCCTGATCCCCAGTGATGGCTGAGAAGCCCAATGCCTCGGGTCCTGTCCCAGGAGGGTTACGGGGCTGGTTACAGAACGGCAGCTATCACCTTGTGCCCCTGCATGCCAAGAGGTGCCTGTGCCCCTCTCTGAGTGAAGGGACCCCACAAACAGGGGCAGGGAAAGTGAAGCACATTTTTACCTCAGCAAATATTTGTAAGCCTTTTTCTGGAGCACCTGCCTTGCACTGGTAGTAACTGCTGTGTAACAGGGACAGCAATTGCTGCCCATTTAAATCAGTGAGCAAAGTGAATGCACTGATTGCTCTCTTTATTATACTTGATAGTTTGAAATGATCTTGAGCAATCCTGGCTGTGTGCACGGACCGATGCAGGTATTAATTTGTCTGTTTTCATCACCAGCCCCAGCTGCCATGGAGTGCTGCTGGCTGGGTGGGAGGGAGCGAGCAGTGAATGCAGCGCTGTCCCCTGTGTCCCTGGCATGACACAGGGACTTTGTTCTGGCTCACAGTAACAACAACGCAGCAACACATCCCTTGTGTCTGGCAGAGAGCGGTTTCCATGCTGCTCACTGACTGTCTCTGCAGCTCCGGTGCTAGGGCAGTGCTGGGCAAACAGATGACCATGTATTTGTGCCTGCAGCTCAGGCTGGAAGCATTTCAGGTCAGGTGAACATAGTGTGCAGCATCAGCTTTTGCCTCCTCCAGTGTTCCTGTTTCACAGGGAAGCAGGAAACTCTCCTGCCCCACAGGCAGCCTCCAGGTCTTGAGGCATCCCAGGAAAAATGCAACTATGAGACAGGCAGCCCGAGTTGCTGAAAGCACGGCAGTGGTCCGAACAGCAGGCCCTGGCTCACCAAGCAGGGACAGATAATTTGTGTGCAGAGGGATGTGATGTGACCTGGAAAAAATGCAGATGATTAAACAGACGTGAACACAAGCCTTCCAGAAGTATCAGGAGCCAAGCTGCTCCCTGGCATATCTGAGATCAGTGCTGGGATCATCCTGTCCCATGCAGAGCAGTTGTCTTCACCCTCTCCTTTGTCACCATCCCCACGGCACTGAAGTGTGCCCACCCCGCTGGCTGGGGCACTTGGAGGGAGGCACCTTGGGCTGCTGAGGTGGTTTAACTGGGGACAGCATTTGCCCTGCTGTGCCTGGCCCAGGACCCAGCTTGCCCCAAGCACTGCTGAAACCATCCCCAGGGGCAACCTGTCCCTGCAGAGATGCTGTGGTTTAGCTGGAAGGTGTTTCATCCACGTCCAGGCAGGTGGGCATGTCAGGATGGACGATTTAGTACAGCAAAACCAGAAGTGATTTCAAACTCACCTGATTTTATTCTTCACCTTGTCATTCTCTCCTTAGTTCCAACGGCAAAGTCAATGAAATCGAGGGAGAAATCATGCACATGGATGTAAAGGAGCCAGCCAAACTGGGTGTCCGCTTTAACTGGTGTAAGTGTGTGGCTGGAGGCATGCAGCCCTCGCTGGCTCCCAGCACCCGCTGGCCTCAGCCGTGCTGAGCACTGCTGCCTGGTCAGCGGGGTGCAAAGCTAGCAAAGCGAGAGGCCAGCCTGCCCTGGCAACATCAGCACAGCGTGACGGGACAGTGATGGAGGGTTGGGACAGACACTGTGCCCAGCAGGCGGTGGTCTGGTAATAATTATAGACCAGATACAGCAACAGCCCCCACAGTGGCAGGGCACTTTCCACCAGCCGATCCCAGAGCGAGGAAGTGGTATGACAGTCAGATGGGGACAGGGAGGGTGGGAGGTGGGGGCAGCAGCCCCACAGTGCTGCAAGGGCCAGGAATAAGGCTTGCTTTTCTGAGCACATTGCTTTAGTGGTGCAGGGCAGGCTGGAGATGGGTTTTCACAATGCTCACGGTGCCCTTCTTCCTCCTAGTTATGCCTTCTGCCCCGTACTGGGTCATCTCCACCGACTATGAAAACTATTCGCTGGTTTACTCCTGCACTAACATCCTCTGGCTGTTCCACATTGACTACGCCTGGATTCTTTCAAGAGCTCCCGATATGCACCCAGAAACCGTTGAACACCTGAAGAGCGTTCTCCAGTCCTACAAGATTGACACTGACAAAATGATGCCCACGGATCAGCTTAACTGCCCTGCCGAGATGTAACTCCCGGCACGCAGTGACACAGCGCCAGGCCTGCGATGAACTCTGTTGCTTTCTTTGTTATCCAGTAGAATTTCTCTATGTAACAGATACATGCAGTAATCCCTTCGCTAACAGTAGTCTGCCAGCCCTTGCTGTTGTTCCCTCTGCCTCTCTCCTCCCTTTTTTCACCTCGTTCTGACTGGCAGAGTAACTGACTGATTGAAAGCTAATAGGTGAAGAAAAGAAAGCCAAAAGTGCAGACATGAAGCTCTGCCATTGCTGGGAGTCCTCCAGCATGTGGGTGCAAAGGGTATGAGATGGGATGTCAAAGTGTTAGGCCCAGAGGGAACCTTTTGTCCTGTGGCCCCAGGTGTGTTTCCCGGTTTTTGCCTTGATGCTTTTGGGTCTCAGGAGCTGCCTAAGCGATATGGCGAGCATTGCCCGGACACGGGGCTCGGTCCTGCAGCCAGGGAGCAGAGATGGGGGCAGAGAGGGGCACATGTGTGCTGGCGCAGGCTGTCGGTGTACTTTACTGTCAAATCTGCAGACGCCCTCGCCAGGAATCAGCCCTTTGTATTTAAACTCTGAGAAGTCTAAAAATGTCCAGAAATTCAGCACCGCCCCATCCCCATGTCTGTCCGCGTCCTGCCTCGAGTGGGGCCGGTCCTGCGCTCCCGAGGGCTCAGCTCTGGGACTGCCCGTAAGCAGAGGGACAGGGCTGCCCCCTCGCCCCCTCCTCCCGCAGCTCCTCTCGAAGGCCGAGAGCGCAGCTTCGCCTGACACCCCGCTCACCGCCCCCGTGCGCGCCCGCCGGGCACCCCCGCAACTCCGCTTCAACGGCATCGACGCAGCGCATTAAAAACGAGATCGAAACGCCTGGTTCGGCCTTGTGTGTCTCCCCGGCCGCGGAAACTCTCACCCGTGCCGGGCCCGCCTCCCCGCTGCGGCCACGGCAGCCGCGAGGGCGGGGACGCGGCGCGACGCGGCGCCTCCAGCTCAGCGGCTCGCTGCGGGAGCCCGGGGCCTTCCCGGCTCCCCGGGCCGGGCGTGCGGGCCCCCCCCGTGCCCCCCACGCGGCACGGTTTTGCTGGCGGCGCCCCGCTCAGGCCGTGCCCCCCCGCCTCCCGCCGTGTGACGAAAGAGCGGCGGGGACGCGGGACACCGCCGAGCTGTGGGAACTGTTCCGTACCCTCTGCCGAGCCCCGGGAGGGCCGCAGGGACGCGGGACACCGCCGAGCTGTGGGAACTGTTCCGTACCCTCTGCCGAGCCCCGGGAGGGCCGCAGGGACGCGGGACACCGCCGAGCTGTGGGAACTGTTCCGTACCCTCTGCCGAGCCCCGGGAGGGCCGCAGGGACGCGAGGCAGCAGGCGTGCCAGCGGCCCAGCCGCGCGGAGGCGTGACGCACAGCATGACGCCGCAGACGTGACGCCACACCTCTGTGGCGGCCCCGGGCGTCACAGACCCCCGTAGTCCTCTGGCCGCCAGGGGGCGCGATGGCGGTGAGCTGAGGCGGCGGTACTGACGCGCCGCGGAGCGGGGCGGGGCTGGGCCGGGTGAGACCGAGGCCGGAAGTGGGGCTGGCGGGCGGCGATGGAGGCGCCCTCGGTGTCGGCCGCTTCGGCGTCGGGCACGGCGGGGCGCGGCCCCATCAAGGGCATCCTGAAGAAAGGCGGCGGGAAGCTGTCGGCGGGGGGAGCGTCTCCTGGGGCGCGGCGGGTCAGTCCGGCCCGCGAGGAGGACGAGCACGGGTGAGGGCCGTGCCCGGCCGGGGTCCCGGTGGTGGGGCGGCGGCGGGTCCCGGCAGGCCATCCTCTCCGGCCCCGCCCGTCCGGGGTCTGCCGGGCTGCGCGTCCAGCCGGGTCTCCCGCTCCTTAGGGGTGGTGCGAGGCGGGCGGAGTAGCGACGGGGTCAGCCGACCGTTTTCCGTGCACTTCCCGTGCTGCGGCGGCCCCGGGGCTCGGCTCCAGCCGTCCGGCGGTGGGAGCGCCCTGCGGAGGCTAGAGTACGGCTTGGGGCAGGGGCTGCGGTGGGCTGCCGGGGTTGGGCACCTGCGGGATGAGGGGAGAGTGGGGGAGCTGGAGCCGGGACTCCTGCCGGAACGCGACGTGACCGCCCAGAGAGCTGCGGGACCCTTCGCTGTGCGTGAAGCGGTAGCAGGGGCAGCGCTGTCCGTTAACACTCGTTCAGCAAGACAATGGGAACGGCTTTACGGTTGCCATGAGGATAGCTGGCAGCTTGGTCAATACACTTTGCTGCTGGAGACCTATTCTCAGTCCTTGCCTCAAAGGTAGCTTATTGCTCTGTAATCAGAAGCGTATCTGGGGATAAGACCTTACCTGGGTTGAAACATAAGTAAGGTGTGTTCTCACTTGTTCAAGATTAATCTGGAAAGGGCTTACACTTAATAATATGCACTGGCTGTATGGTTTGTATTTTGAATGACAAGAAACTCTTAGTTTAATTGTAACATGCTGAGTTAGTCTAGATATGCAAAAGAGGGGTTTTAGCTAGCAGGTCTCCTTGACCAGTAAAAATTCTTGCACTTTTCCTGATGTTAGCACCCAGGATGGGCTGCCTAACGCTACTGAGACTCCATTGCCTTCTGATGACCAGAGTTTGACCCTAACACCATGTTAATAAAATTCTTTGTGACAGTTCTTTTTCATTTTGGACTTCACTTGGTATTGCAAGGAGATAAATAATGATAAAATAAAATGGACATCCAATTTTTGTATTATGGTAGTATTCTTTTCCTCTTTTTCTTGGTAAGTCATGAATATAGTCTAAAGTTGGCAACATAGAAATAAAAAGGTTTTGTTCTGTTCTGTTGCCTGTGTTAGTGGCTTCCACTTTCCAGGGAGAAGTTATTGCAACTGAAGGAATGCAATACTGTTTTTGAAGGAGGTGAAGGTAGCTAGCAATATGCTACACAAATATAGCGGTTTCCCCCCCCCCCCCCCTTAAATATAATTTAGCACAAGGTGTTTGCTACCACACTGGATGTGAAGTAAAACTGACTGTTGTTCTCCTCTAATGCTTTATGGTCTCTTTCACACTATCTTGAAGAATGATCAGAAATCAGAGTACAAACTGATGAGCTGAGTGTGTGGCGTGTTGGTTATAGTACAGGGCAATTTCTTGCACAGCAGTTAAGTGGGCAGGAGTCCAGCTTCTGTTTCCTGTTTGCCAACATGAGTCAATAAAGTCAATTAGATGCATTCTGAAATTGCCTTGCAAGTTACAGGACACTGGCTGAATCTGTCAGGCTGCATTAGAAAACTTCCTGGAAAGATTAGTAATAGGGCATTTGAGTCTGGTTTGTGTGCAGGTGTCACTTCTGGCTGATTCACTACATCAGTGCTACTTGGGACTCTTGTACTTAAAAGAATGATAAGCAGGACCGCTGTGGTTTTCCTTGAAGATTAAAAATTAGTTTGTAAATTCAGATATCTGGTTTTTGTGCACCTCTGTCAGCAGCCTCTCTGTTTATTTCAAATCTTGAGATTCAGATCTGAATATCTTTAAAAATAGATGCAGATGAAAGAGCTCGTTGTGTCAGCTGTCATCTTTGAAAGGAGCATGTTCAGTAGCGCTCTCGTGTATTTTCATCATTGCTGACCTTGCACTGTTGTTAATGATGGTAAAGTTCTTTGGAAAACTTCCTTAATGAAGATAGGATAAAAGAATGAAGCCTGTGAAATTGTGACATCAGTGGAACTGCTTCTGAACAGCTGAGATTGTGCTTTAATGGTAGACATGTTTTTGGTATTCCAGGTATAGAGGGGTTGGGGTTTTTGCTTTAAGGCTCCTGTAAGAGCCCCTGAAGAATCAGATCTGGTGTTTTACAAAGTAACGAAGTGAGTGTGTGTGAGTAGCTGTGCTGGAACTGGCAAGAGAAGAGTGCGCTATGGTGAGGAGCAAGTGGGGCGTGAGAGGTGTTGGTTGAGTACTATTGCTGCAGAAACTTCTGTCACAGTGTCATCTCAAAATAAGTTATGTACATTTCAAGATGTGAGAGAATACAAATGAGCACTTCTGAGACTTTGCAAATCTCATTAGATTTCATATTTCTGTATCTGAAGTGGTGCCGGGCAGCATTTTCCTGTGATGGTCCTGAGCTCTGTCATTAATGTTATGCTGCTCAGGCATGCTAAATTGGAGACAGTCAAGGGAGGTGTGTGTGTTTTTAGAGCACTTAGTCACTCTCCTGTGATGGCTTTTTATATGGAGGGGTGAAATGACATATTAGTCTGCTTGCTGCTAATGATAATTTTTTTCTTCCAAGCTGAATTTTAAACAGTGCTCTGGGAGATGTTCCACAGCTGAGGTTTTTTGTGTTAGAATCTGAGCTCAAGAACATGAGAGCCAGAAACTGAACAGCTAAAATCTTCCTCAGTCTTTTATTAAACATGTTACTGAATTGCTAGCTGTAGGCTGTCTAATTTCAAGAACAATACATGCCAAAGATTTTTCTAAGGTCGTCAATATTATTATTAGGTATTGAGTTGTGAGCCCAGGAAATAAATCTTGATGTGCTTTGGTCAAGTGCAGTAAGCACAAGACATGTGATGGGAGCTTTTCCCATCTGTCACATTTCCTCTTTAGCTAAGCTCTGTGCCTTTTATATGGACTGCATACCACTGTTTGACTGCTATGGCTAGTAAAAATTATTGTGTGCTCCCTAGATAACTATATGATAATCTTATGTTAGACATAGATGAACTTTGAGCAGGAGTTTAGGTGATGTTTACCTTTTTTAAACTCCTAAATAGATAGGTTTGGATCGCTGGCGTTCTTAGACTAGAGCTCTGGCTTTGTCGCTATGCTGCTCATGACTCTCTGCCCTGCCAGAGCAGGCCACCTGACTCACGTGCTGTCTGCTTGGGTTGCAATCCTTGTGTTGCAGTTTGAACAAACTGATTAAATAGATCTGACACCTCAAGCATGAGAGTTTGGCATCAGTTGCTGTATGCTAAGGGGATTAAGGTCACTTAATTTCTGTTTGTTCCTAGAGCGCAAGCCTGTGTGGCATGTAGGGTTCAGTATCAACTCCTGCACCAATTTTTTCTTTTATCCCTTTTGGGTTTTTTTCCCCCTTGTATCATGCATTGCTCTCCAGAAATGTAAAATTTAGTTTGTGCTTGGAATTTTGCTCTATCAGTTTTGTTTTACAGGCAGCATTCTGCCCAAGAGCAGGTGTACTTTGAGGATGAGTATATTTTTCACATTTTTATTTGAATGGTATGTGTTTAAGGGTAATGAAGCTAGTGATCTAGGCAACTGCCACCCCCCAAAAGACAACAAACGGAAAACCAACACTGCCCTGTACCACTTGCTTCCTTAAATAACAATTTGCCATGCTTCAGGATATACATTAATGCATAAAGTAATAATAACTACTGGAATGATTTTACTACTCTAAAGTTGAATTTTTTGGTTTAGCCTAAGGGAAAGACCACCCTGTATGAACTCTGTTGATTAAACATTTCTGTAGCTTTGAGATCAGTGGAGGGATGACTCTTCCTCTGGCCACAAGGCACTTACTTTCCCTATATATTTTGTAAGTCGGTGTGGACTTTTCTTTCTGCAAATATACATAAAATGCTGCATTCACTAATTAATTGAGGAAATTCTAAATAATGTAACTGTTATGCCTCTTTGTAAAATGTGACACTCCCTTGCAGTTGGCAGTGGTGAATTGGTTCTGGTGTGTGGTTCCCCTTAAGGATAACAAAAGAGGTATTAATAACCAGCTTGTTCCGTGCTGTCTGCTTTACTGTAGGGAGTTATTTCTTGGTTGGCATTGTTTATGCAACTGTTTTGCTATAATCGTGTCAGCTCACTGAGCAGAGGTGAGGTGGAAGTTACTTGGTTTTGTTGTGTGTTGTAAAAGAAAGAATAATTTTCCAGGAGCTTGTGACAAGAGGAAGCAGTTAATGGGACAGTGATTGAACAGGGCCAATAGTCTTGAGAATATACGTGTACCCATATGAATAAGAGTACATTTATAGATCACTGAGTTTATTTAGCTGTTGTGAATTGTTAGAGAATAATTTGTTGTGACTTAACTGAAGTATGTGTAGAGCAGTTGTCTAATAGCATGCTTTGAACATGCCTGTGTGTTATAACAATATTCTTTGTGTATTGGATGTAGTAGAGGTCAAGTGATGTTCTAAACATTCCTTTTCTGTGGCCAAACAGAACTGGGTTTAGTATATAAGAAAATTAACTTTATTCTCTTATTTCAGGAAAAAATCCCAGAAGTGGGATGAAATGAACATCATAGCTACATACCACCCAGCAGGAAAAGATTATGGCTTGATGAAAATAGATGAGCCAAGTACTCCTTATCACAGGTAGGCTTGCTGAACTGATAGTAAATGATAGCAGCTTTACTGTATTATTTGCTATAGCTGATTGCCTGACTGACTGTGCAGCCTTGTTGGATACATGCAACATATTCAGATTTACAAAGCTTCTAAATAAAGGCTTACAGCTGTCAAGGAATAGTCTCAGAAAGGACAGAGTCAGTTTTTAGGAGGTCTGTGTCTAGCAAGCTTTAGGCTTTCGATGGAATAAGTAGGTTTAACTTGTACTGGTTTATTTTTTTTCAGTTAAGATCTGTGTACGAGAATAGAAAGTTGTCATTCATATCACTATTTAAATATCAAAGTTTTTGAAGTATTAAAGGAGTCTTTTAACTAAGTGTTGTAAGGTGTAGACTGGTTTATGAAGCAAATTTCAAGCAACAGATTACTGATAAAGGCTTTTTGTTTGCCCTTCAAGCATGGTAGGAGAAGATGATGAGGATGCTGTGAGCGATTCAGAATCAAGTGAGCCCTTAAAAGCAGATGTGTTGAGTAAAAAGTAAGTATTGTCATTGTCATGTCTATTGACTAAGTGTTAAGAAAACTACTCTTTTGTTTTCTCCAGAAGTCAGATTTTTGCTGTTGTCGAATGAAGTAATTTTTGGTGTTTGACAGTGCTGCAGGTACTTAAAACCTCTTACAGGTTGTTAGTACACATAAATGTAGTAAAAATAACAGACAAAGCAGTTTGTATCGGTGTTTTGGGATTTCATGTATTTTAAATGCTGAACTTGCTGCTTCAGCACTTTGCATTGCATGTTCTGTGTAGACTGGCAGCTGCAGCTGAAGGTAAAGGACCCAAGGTTATAGCAAGGCAAGAGGAAAGCAGTGAGGAGGAGGAAGATGATGAAGAACTAACACCTGAAGAACGAGGTAAGCATGAGTTGTTCTTTTTTTGGTGGGGCTTTTTTTCACCTCTACAAATAGTTTCAGTATTTCAGTAGGAAATACTTGGGAAGAAAAAGTGCTACCTAACAGAAAGATGTTTCCATTGGAAAATGGTGATATATAGGCTTTGACAGATAAGTAACTTATTGAATAAATATGCTGTTTATTCCTATGTTAAATAGGGACTGTTTGGTTTGGCATCTATATATATCTAAAGGAGTTTGCTGTTACTTTCTGCCCCCTTGCATAGAGGCTTAAGGTGTGGGAATTCCTTTTAAGAAACCTAGACTTCTCAGATAAGAAACTCTCCTAGTTTGGGGATCAGGGAGTACTTCTGAATCTGACCATCAGGTAGACTTAATTTTTGAGTACCACTGCATTTAAGATACTACTAATTGCTTGCAAACTCAGGGATATGCTATTTCTGTTGTTTTCAAAGCAACTGGTAGATGGATCCAGCAGGAAATCTACATTTATTCCAAAGAAAATTGCATCTTCAACAGAAATGTTGTTTTGTGTTAGCTTGGGCTAGAATGTTTTGAGGAAACATTAAAACAATATTACTTCTAAGGTTCCAGGCCTGTGTTTTCTAGCAGTTGCTTCTCATCTTTCCTGGCCCCAACTTCAGGCATTTAAGTGTGCTACTCTAAAGGAATTAAAATGCAGTGTTGGGGCTGCCTATAGGCAAAGTTTATAATGTGTTACGCTAGATCTGCCAGTGTTTAATATATGGAGCAAAGTTAGGCTTCGGGCCATGGGGAAAGTGGAAAATATTTTCTTCTACATGTGGGAAATATATTGGGCCTTTGGTAGCCAGCCAGGACATCTGCAGAAGTTCTGTCCCACCAGTATGTTTCAGTTTGTCCTTCAGTTTACTTGGAAACAAAGCTTCCAAAACTTTGGAACTTCTTATTCTGTTACAAGATGTTTCTCTTAGTTCAAATGTGTTCTTACTTGCAGACAGTTTGTTTTAAAAGTGCTGCAGCCTTGCCAGACCTTTAATTACCAGCCTTTTTTGTAAGTCAGACTCACTTAAAAAAAAAAACCAACACTCCACTGCTTGAAGAAAAGAATTTTAATTCAGTGATTGCTTGACAGTGTAAGCGATGGACTTTCAAGGTAGGAATAAAACTGATCTAGGAAGCAGTTGGTGCCTTTCTGAAGAGGAAATAAGTTGATTTTTTTTTTTTTTTTTGTAAAGGGAAGAAATAAATATTTGCATTTGTTTGTCCACAGAAAAGAAGAAACAGTTTGAAATGAAGAGAAAAATGCACTACAATGAAGGACGGAACATCAAACTGGCAAGACAGCTCATTGCAAAGGAGCTACATGGTGAAGAGGATGACGAGGAGGAGGATGAAGAAATGCATGATGCTGCAGATGTAGAAACGATGAATACAGAAACTACCGAACATGGTGAGCTACTGATTAATCAAAAAGCATGTTTCAGTACTGCAGTTGTCCATTCAGCTGTTGGGAAATGAACACACTCACATGTGAGAGTGACTGGAAAGGGTACAGTATGTACGTAACGCTCCATGTGCACACTGTCTTGGTAGTCAGGTCTGTAGCATGGTACCAGAAATGTCAGTATTGGTAAATAACACATGGGCATTTGTTTGTTGTGACACAACAGAACAGCAAGCATCTCTGTTTCATGCTATTTCCCCAGCGTGACTGACTATTGGTAGTGAAGCTGCCAGCCACATTTTCAGAGGAAGAGTTGCCCTGTATGGAATGCTTAATGCTGTGGTCACGTGGGACTTATGTTCTGGTTCAGTTCCCATTCTGTTCCCAAACCATCCCTTAGCCAGCAATGGGAAACTAGTGTGAAACATCCCATCAGGGAGGAAACAATCTAACTTACTAAGTGAGAACTTCTGCCTCTCTTGCTGTAATGTAAAAGTCTGCTGTCAGGACTTCAGCATGCAGTTGTCCTTAAGCAGTACCGTTTGTTTCTACAGTATGGAATAAGGCCCATAAAAAGGTTTGCTTTTAGTGCAGGTCCTGGAAGAAAGTCTGGGACTTTTAGCTGGGAGCTGTGTCTGGAGACTGTTTCAGGGCTGTGCCTTGATAGGAAACTCATAAAACTACAGAGGCTGACACCTTCTCTTTCCTCTTTAAGCTTCCCTCTGGGTGAAAAGGATAGACTGTACAAGAGTGTTATTTTTGTGGTGCCTTTTGAGTGAATAATTACAGCTGTTCACTACCCATCTCTGTGTGTAACAGCACTTCAAACATGTTTTTTGCATTTAAAAAAAATGTACATCTGTTGCTCATGAGATTAGTGGCAATGAAGTCTGTAAGCCTCATTCATCTGTTGCTTGGTGCAGCTGAGACATTAGCACAATCTGCAGACTTGGGAAGATGCTGCATGGGTTTAATTTGGCTCACATTTGCTTTTCACAACCGTGTGAACTAGGAACTCTTCTAAAACTAGTTTAAATTCCACACAATAAAAAGGTGATTTGCACAGTTGTGGGTTAAGTTCTGTGGATTGCACATTTTAGTTCCACTGGTCATTACAAGAAGACTAATGCCTTCATAATTGCTCTGAAAGGGTCATTTGGTATGTGTTTGAGACCCATTAACAGACTGACTTTATACAGTGACTTAGCATACGCCTTACAATGGCTATTTACTAGAACTTCACTCTCCAGGGGAAAGGAGGTCTCCAGTAAGCAACCATATGACCTTTCTCCATGGCTTGAAGCTGCCATCTCTCTGCTCTCTGCTGTAAAACAGAGGCAACTCCGCTCCCCAGCTGCATCCATCAGTGGAAAGAAGGCACACCTTTGCAGCATTTTTCCATCTCTATTGTTGAAGCCCATTCCACCTTGCCTCATAACCAGCTTCAGAGCCACAACTGGTAATTATCAACTTTAGACTGCTCATGACCAATAGATTCCGTAAATGTAACTGTTTGGCAGTTTATCAACCCATTAAACTAACTGGTTCACCTCCACACTGTGACATATGGAAATACTTTCTGTTGACTTGATGTAGTTCTTAATTTTTCATTTCTGTTTTGTCTCATTCTGCTTAACAAACCATGATGTTTCATTATTGCCTAATCCCCACATCAATTATTACAGCTTTTGGTCTCTGTACTTGATCGGCTCTTCCGAGGTTAAGTACAGGTCTCACTTTTGTAATGGCTAGTGAATTGAATGCCCTCAGCCTGATTACATATGATTTCTTGTGGCAGGGTTGCTCAAAGGGTGATGGAATATGGTCAGAACTCTTCATAAACCTGTCTTTTTGCCACTACCCACACTTTTTAAAATTCCCACATTGAGATTGATAAATGTTCAGCCCTCTTAGCAGTGTTAAAGTAATGTCAAAGCTTTACTGAAATAGCTTTTTTGAGATGACATCTCTTTGTCACTCCATGATTTGTATTCTGAGGGCACAAAAGAATCTCCTCATAAATGTTAATTATACAGATATTAGAGCTACAGAATGTTTCTCAAATAACTGGTTCTAACGCTGTTGTTTCGATTCTTTGTTAGTCTGTGCTTTGGCTCATGCCATGCTTTTGGTTATATTAGGCCACTAATAAGGTGTTTAAAACAGTATTTCAATTTGGTTGTTTCCTTTGTGGAAGTGGATTAAAATGATATTAATATTCTTGTTCCTGAGATTCCCCTGTCAGGACTGTAAGTGTGTGGAAAGATTATTCATCTGGATATCTTTCCAAGAGCTCTTTGGCTTCAAATCATTGGGGTTCAAGGTGCTTTCTCGCAGACCAGAAAAGAAGGGTTTTTCCTTGCTCAGCGTATTGGGTGGTGCAGGAGCTGACTCTTGTCATGGCTTGATTTGGCTTCACTCTGTTTAACTAACAGCTCTGACGCTTGCTTTTAACTGCAAAGGAAATGTCTGTCTCTGTTGCATTGTAGCTACATTTTGGTGATTTCTTCCATTCAACTTCAGTTGTTCTGAAGTTACAGAGACCATCTGGTGATGTGGCCACCACTCACCTATCACACCTGAGGCTGTAAAGCTGGTATGCGGCATCTTTTTATCCCAGTGGAATAACATGGCTTCTGTAGTACTGATGATTATTCCAGGTAAAGGTGTGACTTAAGAGGCATCTTGGTGGTCTGTTATGACTAGAACTCCAGAGGCCTCTGGTGTTTTTCAGGCAATTTGGGACCCTCTTCTTATTTGGATTTTTTTTGTCCATGAAGATCCTGTAAAGGCTCTGTGCATCTCTCATGCAGTGCTCCTTTCTACCCACTAATCCTGTCTGGTCTGTATTTGAGTAAAACTAACAGTATTCAAATCTCTATGCTCCCCTTCTGAAGAAGGGGCTAAAGATGTAGGAGAGGTTTTTAAGAAAGCTTCTCTCAGGTACCACCAGGTCTGCTAATACAAGTTGCACTTCTTGGTTACAGAGTGAGATTCCTTGCTGATTGAAATGAAGATGGCCACTCCAGTCAGTGATGGTGAGAACTGTTTGTATGTTTTTGCCCCGTCTTCATAGTGGACTACTAAGTGTTTTAAGTGGATGGGTCATTCCCGTCTTGCCTCAAGTGGCTGTAGCTTTTATCCCATGCATACAGATTCCAGCAGCCAAGCATTTTGGTGGAAAAGAAAGTTCAAGTTGGAATAGACTACATTAGGATTGCTTGCTTCAGCATTCCAGCTTCTCTGGAATTTCTCTGTCTATCCTCTATTTCTGGCTATGGATGACGTAAATAGACTCTGCTAGCAAAATACTGACCTTTGCTCTCCACAAATGCTTTTGCTTTAAAAATTCTTTTTGAAATCTCTGAAGGAAAGATTCTTGGTGTAGGTAGATTTCAAGCATGGTGATTTCAATGCCGACCTGCCTTTACTTCTGCTACACAAAAGCATCATGTACAAGGGTGTGATCTCTAGCAGTTCAGTTGACAAGCAGTAAAACTATTGTTGTCTCCTCATGGTTCACTTAGGAGTCATCGCTATGATGACCTGCTCAGATAGTGCTGATCAGCTGAGCCCTCAGCTGACTGGGTGTGCTCCCTTGGCCTCTGATAGATACAGAATACACCGTGTTTTCCTAGCTACCAAGAGCATCACCCTGAAGATGACTTAAGTTAAAAGGGAGCGTATACCAATTGGTTTTGCCTGTAAGCACTTGGTAAACTGCACTTGTCACTGTATCTAACTCATGCTGAAGCTGAACTGGCCTTTATTTTAGATTATCGTCTGGATTTGGTTTTCTCTGATCTTTGCTTAACGCTGCTCAGTTTTCAAGAGCATATATACACACACACACACATATATCATGGGCTTTTTTATATGAAAAGCACTAATGACGAGCTTTCTCTTACTTATTGCTGTTCTTTGGCTCAAAACCATGAGTTTAATGACTTCCTGAAAAACAACAGAGACTTGTGTTCCTCAAGTCTCTCATCTGGAATTTAAATTTGACTTGAAAAATACCATGCTTGTTTGTGTTCCAGGAACCTTGTAGGTCAGTTCTGCAAATCGATCTCTCCCTTAACTCCTGGGTTAACTCTTCCCAGTTCCAGGGGTGGTGAGCACTCAGTGCTTGGTATGCTGAACATAGCATTAGCTGTTTCTTCAGTACATGAGGGCAAAATAACTTAGCTCGGAAGTGTGGAAACTTCCAAAATAAAGCTTGCAGGTTGCTAAAATGGATGGCAAACATTACCTCTGGAGAAGCAAAGATTATTTTAGGATGATATTTTTGTGTGTTTTGAAAATATACAAGTGTGAAGAAATATCTTTTCTTTTTCAATCTGTCTTATACAGCACGTGCTACTCGTGACCACCTGGAAAATAGAGCACCCAGCATAGAAGAAATCTGTCCAGAACTGTAACTGCTTGTCAAAGACACAAATATAAACATTGCTTCATGATTTTTGCTATTAAGTCTCTTAAATATTGAGAAGCATATCAGTTACAATGTTGTATTGCCAAGAATGTTCATTTTAGACTTGTCCATTAGGCAGAAAAAACTGTCTAATTGATTTATTCTTGTGCCTAGTATTTCATGGAGAATACTGCTTCATAATCTGTTCAACCAAGATGGCATTCCCTGTATGTATAACGCTGATTATCTTGCATAATCTACTGTTACTAATCATGCTTCAAAACAGACAGTATCTTTTGGTTTTTCACTATTTATTTGACAGTGTTCTGGGTGTATTATCTCTTACAGAAAGGTTCAGGATTTGAGAACTAAATGGTACAGCATATATCAGATTGACATGCAATCTATTTATCAGATGTGTTAAGCAGTTTAAAAAGGGATTATTTAAGTCTTACAACTTCTTTGTAAATTGTTGACCTGTTAGTCTAGGTTTCAGGAAATTATTGCCTGTACTTTCCCGGTCTTTAGAAGAGCTGTATCATTTTTTAAGAGTGGTGTTTGGAATCAGCTGTTAGTTTCTGACTGAGGCAGTGCTGACTCTGATGGAGGGAATGGTTTTACACTGGAAATGTGCTAACTTGAACTTTTGCATTTAACTGTCATTATCTCTTCCATCGATTCTGGATGTTTTGAGGAGGTCTCTCTGGTCTGTCCTGAGAACATAGAAGTTCCCTCCTGGTCGTCTTAAAACTATATCCACTGTCACTCTTCTGGCTCTTGTTTCAAACTTTTGGTCCTTTCCAGTTGCATGAAGAGTGCTTGTGCTACTAGTACATGAGAAAAAACACCCATCCATGAGAAAATATGCACCAGGACTGTGAAGATGAGCTGAGTTTTAAGCTCTGGCTGTTACTCATGTAAAGGTAACTGCTGATCATCTGCTTGTTTGGAGTTGGTAACCTGCATACTGAAAACCACTGGTCTAAATCTTCCTGTATCCATTGTAACTTAAAGCAGCTGGTTTTGTAAAATGAAGGCTGTTTGGGAGAATAGAAAGGAAACTGCCTAATTCAAACGCTTGTTTACAGTGTGGTTGTAAAGCCTCTGTAGAGAAGGATTCCCAACCTCTAAATTCCTGTAAACAACCTCCCACTTGATGGAATTTGACTGGTGAATGTTCCAGTATTCAGAGTAGTTCCTAGGTTTTATTATACAAATGAGGTATACACTTACACTTTAGCTTTGTTATGGGATACAGTGTATATCTGAATTTGATATCTTGCAAAAATCCATATAATTATATGGATCTATTTTAAAATGTCTATTGTTCCACTGTATATGTGAAGTTTGAATAAAGAAATGAAAGTTATTTTACAGTTATGCATTCTCAAGCGTGAGCTTTCATGAAAGACTGAGAGTGAATAAGGCAATAGGGTGCTGTCTTTTGAAAGATTTATACAGGAATCATTCATTAGAATGGCTGCATTGCCAAAGATACTTCTGAGTTGTGCTAACTGGATGTTGCAGTGTGCCTTTCCCAGCTATCTCCTCTCCTTAGTAGGTTACAGTGTTGTCAGTTACGGGACATCTAGTCTTCTAAGGGCCTGAATCAGGATTAATAGCATCTTTCTCACAAGAAAGAGATGAACTTTTGATTCAGTTGAGTGTCAATGTGGAGAACAGTATTCCTTTTCTTTTTGGGTCAGATATGGTCACTTCTATAGAATAAACAAGGGGCAAAGAGTAAGCACTTAGATACTTCTGACTCCTAAAGTCACTTGCTGTAGTTTTGACTCCCACGGGTAGGATTTCAAAACTCAGTTTTGAAGCATCCTTTCCACAACAGCTTGCAGCGTTCAGACTGTTGGAACGTCTGCACCATGCTGTGTTTCAAACAAAGTGGCTGATGGCCCAGTCTGCCCCAGCCAAGGCAGTGCAGCCCTGTGAGAGAGGGCAGCACTCAGCAAAGCTGTGTTACGGTCTGGCTGAGCTTGAATGAGTCAGGATTTGACCTGTGGGTATGGGCAATGCAGGTATCTTCTGTGACGGGGTAAAACAGACTGCTTGTATGTTGTGACAAGTACAAATGTATTCTGCCTTTGTACCCACAATTGAGGCAGAATCCATCAGAAGCAGCTCTTGCATGAGCTGATGTCCTGCCCTCCTCCCCCCACACTTTCTTTGTCCCACCTCAAGTTCATTTTGGTGCTTGGTTAAAGTACTTTGTACCCTGCAAAGTATTGTTTAATAAACAAACCCCCCCACTTTGCTAACTTCTAGGAAAGACGTTTTATGTAATGGCTTCAAAAATCTGGGATGAAATGGGTGTGTAGCTTTGAGGGAGGTACAGTATACATAACTACATGAAGAGAGTTTTAAAAGAGCCTCAGAATGGATAGTAGGTCCTTTCATGAGTCAGATGATTTTGAGCTCTCCCTTTTTTTGTGCCACCGAGCTCCTACATTGTAGTTAGATACCATTTTGGAACTTGTACTGGTTTTAGTTATGGGTTTCATTAAAGGCTTTGTTGTCCTCTTCATTCTCTTCAATGCTAGCAAAAAATTTCTTCATGTTTCTTCATCTCACTCACCTGGAGTTCAGCGTGAAGTACCTGACACTGCTTTTAACCGTGAGGCTGGTTTACTCTATTTTATCCTGTTTACACCTTCATGCATTTTAAAACCTGAAACTCAATGCCAGTTCATTTTGCAGTAACTCAAGATACTTCTTTTTTGTTTGTTTTTCACAAAGGGGTGCCCCATTGCAGAAATGTTGATGGTAGTTCCCTGCTGAATCAGGACAACAGAAGAAATGCTTTTTCTCTTGTTGCATGCAGGCCCTGGTCTTGGTCCGTGTGTTGCTAAAGGCTGGCTCGCTCGCACAGTAGAGTGGTGCAAAGACACGCAGCCTGCACTGTTTAGATACTGAGTTCCACAGCATCACAATTGTCAGGCTTCTTATGCAGGTTTAAGTCCTCGAGGTGCATCCTGTTTAGAGAAAATATTCTCAATGTGCTTCCAATAAGATCATCACTTGCAAGTAAGAGCCTTTAAAGGGTTGGTTTTTTGTCCTTAAGAGTTTCTTTCGCACCAGGTTGTAAACAGTTTGTGGAAACAGCAAAGATTTTCTTCCACAGCTCGCTCTTGTGTTGAACTTGTATATTTTGCCAGAACTCTTGGTTTCTGTAACATGCTTTTTTGTGGTGTTTATGATGATACCACCTCACAAATGTAATTACTCTGTTTGAGACCAGTGTCAAGTATCACAACATAAATAAAAATGGTGTTTTCATTACTGCCAGGCGGCACTGATACATACATGAGGTATTCGTTTGACTTCTTGGAACTTTTCAGAAGAAACTGGCAGCTACTGTAAAGTTTGCATATGTGTTTGTAGATGAACACTTAAAGCAGTATTTCAATTTCCTCATCACTGCAAGTGAGGAAGTGCTTCTTAGCGCAGCTGTGACATGTCAGTTTGATAGGCACACTTCCAGATCCTGTTGTTGCTTGACTACCGGTGTGTCAGGGTAGATCTGGGAATCTGAGTTGTGGAATTAAGACAGCAGTATCACAGAAAAGGTTGCATTTCTCAAGGTAACTTTCTTTGTGCATTGTAGGATTGAAGCAAGACCAGTCTGTGTCTTCATGGGCAGTATTGAGCAATCACTCTAGCACTGAGTAATCAAAAAATTACAAATACCAACTACTCTTAGGAAGTAAAACTATTTCAAGAAAAAGGGAGCTGGGCTGTCTTCAATGGCATGTTTTAGTTGAAAAATGGATTTCAAAATATAAATGCAGTTTAAGTAATACAAAAATTTCTTAACTTGCTGCTTTTTCCTAGGCAGGTCACAAAAATATACCCTTGTTGCATCTGTGTAACTTGGGTAGTGTGGATCTGACATCTCACCAGTCTTAAAAAAAAACAAACCAAAACGTCCCAGAACCCTAAACCACAACTAACTGAACCAAAAGGCTTCCCTTTGCTTCTGAGAAGGGGCACCGAAACGGAGGGAGGGACAGCAAGAGTACAGCAGACATTCAGCTTCGAAAGTAGTCTTATGTTCCACGTTGACTTGTTCTCTGTGAGCCCAAAAGCAAGTCAGGTGAGAGAGAATGGGGCAATATGGGGGAAAAAGGGATGAAAGAAAGAGGTGCATCGTGGTGATGGGGTACTGGAGAGATGGAGGATGGGAGGGCTGCAGGGGTAAGCAGGCGCGCCAGGGGCAGGTACAGTAACTCCTCAAACTCGTGCAGGAGCCGAGACTAAATGTCATCAACTCATGCTAGCTCCCCAGCTCAGCATCCCTGGGCTGTAGGACTGAGCCTGTGGTCCGGTGTGAGGGCAGGCTCGACAGCAACTTGCACTCGGCTGTCGCTGCCTTTGAGGACCCTCGGGGATGGCCAGCGCTCCTTTGCCGGTTTCCCATCCGGGGATGCCGAGCTCCTTCGAGCTTCCTCTGTTTTCCATGGAGCGACTCTGCAGCACAGCGCCGCCCGCGAGAGGGACCGGCGCGGCCCTTCCGCTGCCTGCAGCGCCCTCAGAGCGCGCTCAGGCCAGCGCTCCGTGCGGAGCCCAGGCGAGCGCGGTACTCTGTACAGAGGACCCGACAGTTCGCTTCTCCCTCTGCGCCGCCTCGGAGGGACCCAAGGGACTTCCAAGGCCTCGGACCCGCGGGAGCAGCCGGAGTCGGAACGTCCCGGCGGCTTGGAAGTTCCGCTGCACCTTCAGCCGGCGGCATCGCCTCCCTGCGGGAGCGGCCCGGGCTGGGCCGGGCCGGGCCTTCCCGCGCGCGCCTGGCCCGCGCGGTAAAGTGTCCCTGATTAATTAATGGCGTTAATGACAAGCACGCGCCTGCCCCCTCGCACAGCGGCGCCCCCCGGGCAGCGCCATCTGCCGCCAGCGACAGTCGGCCCGGCCTATCGCAGCGCGGGGACGGCCCCCTCAGTGTTCACGAGAGCTGGGATTGGTTTCCGTGTGCCAGTGGCAATGGAGCTTCCCAATTGGTGGGAGGCCAGCGACCGTTTGCCCGTTGGCTTACTGTACTGTCACTCTTCCGGGCGCCCGATGAGGAAGCAATCCCTGCGGTGCCCGGCGGTTGGCTGCTTCCTCTGCGTGTCTCACGTACTGGGCGCTCTTCCTGTTTTGCCCTCGTCTCTCGCCTCGTGATTAGCCAGCGCTCTCCTGCGCCTGGATAGGCTGAACCGTTTCCAATTTGCGTGAGGCTCCGCCTGTGCCGACGTCTTATTGGCTGTTTCTGTGCGCGCTGCTGCCCATTGGCTGGCCGAGCTGTCAGTCGCAGCTGGGCGCGGGAGGTGGGCAGAGGCTGTTCGTGGCGCGGCGTTCCCAGTGTAGGCGCTCAGCCGCTGGGTCCCCTTGTCTCTCCGCGTCGCCATGAGCACCGCCCCAGCCTAGCCCCGCCCGGCGGCCGGCCTCGGCTCGCCCCGGCTCGTTCCGCCAGCAGCAGCAGCGGCAGCGGCAGCGGCGCGCCCCGCGGCAGGGGAGGATGAAGGTGACCGTGGACTTCGAGGAGTGCCTGAAGGACTCGCCGCGCTTCAGGTGCTGCCGCAAGGGGCCCGGGCTGGGGTCGTGCGGGGGACCAGGCCGCGGTGGGGCGGCAGGGTGTCGGGTGCCGCTCAGGGGAGCGGCGGTGGGTGTCTGCGGGGTGACGGGCCGCGCAGCGGGGCGCCGGAGGGTCTGTGGGGACAGGAGGTGTGGGCGCCCTGGAGGGTGACAGGTAGGCGGCCGGCACGGAGGACAGTGGCAGGCTGGGGCCGGGGCTGCGGTGGGGAGGCGGTTCCGTGCGGCAGGAACGGGCTGCGGGGGATAGGGAGTGACCGGGGAGCGTCGGGCGGCAGGGCGGGGGCAGCTTGCGCGAAGGGGGTGGCCGCGAGGGGCTGCGCCTGAAGAGGGGGCTGTTGCGGGGCTCTGCGAGGCGAGGGGCCTCCTGCGGCGTGGGGGCGGCTCTGGGGAAGAGGGGGTGTGGGAAGTGCGAGGAAAGGGGGCAGCGTGTGTGGCAAGTCGGCCGGGTGGGCGATGCCGGGGTCCGGGCACCGCGTGGGGGTGGCGCAGCCAGCAGTGAGCGCTGCTGGGGTCTCCCGCCTTGGAGCAGATGTAGGGGCGAAGGGTGTCAGGCAGCTGGTGCAGGAAGCGCCCAGCAGCTGAAGCAGCACCGGCTCCTGCTCGAGAGCGTCAACTTCCCGACGGGGCACCTGGGATTTTTTGGAGTTGTGCGCACAGTTCAGCTCCTAGTGCCTTCTGCCTGCATCTGCTGCGTGTGTCCGTCATCTGACCGCTATTGCCATGCCAGTACTAAACGAGCTCAGTATAGTCTTGTTGCCCGTTGTCAGACTGAGGCATGTACTCTTGTTTTACCCAACTCAAGCGACTGCTTGTCTGTCACTGCTGTAGGCTTGCTTCTGCTTACATTGGACAGCTTCCCTCTTCTTTTCCTTGTGTTTTTATCTATTTTGCACCGTTGTATATACTCAACGTAGCTATGCCTCTTTGTTGGATGTGTGGCTGGCCTGTGAACATAGGCCCACGTTCTGTGCCTAGTACCACCCTGTTAGGTGACAGAGAGGCAAAGAGCTCTGTCTTGCTATATGTCACCACTGAGCCCATGGTTTGAGTGCCTTTGGCTCTGCATTTGGCAAAGGCTGGGTGAGCTCTGGCTGTTGAAGGAAATAGTCCTGCTTGTCCTATGGTTGGCTGTGTGTTCATGCTGCCTCTTTGTGTCAGCTTTAGCAATTGTGTGGTTCTGGGATGTGGAGGAAGTTGGAGAAGAAAGTCTGAATGGCCTACCGCTGGCAGAAGTTGGAGTTCCTGTTCTTCCCTCTCTTTCTCCTTTGCTGACAGCTTGTCCCTGGCTGCTTCTGCCACTGTTCTCTACAGCGGCCGTGACTTTTATTGTTGAATCCTTCAATGAGCTAGCTGTCCTGGCAGAAGAGACTGGCTGGTTTTAGGCTTGATTAGCGAGTTGAGTCAGCAGTTCAACGGGTTTGAAACCTAAAGCTTATGGGGAGGAGGAAGAGGAAACTTCACTGCTTGAAGCAAGCATAGAGGAAGGCAGTGGGGAGTGAGACCTCCCCTGAGGTAGTGGTGAGCTTTTGTGTTGGCTTAGCTGTTCCATAAAGCTTTGTCCTGAGCTGGACATGCTTGCTGGCATATGTACCTCCTGGCATAACAATATGTAATGTGCGGTCCATCCTGTTTGGTGGCAGTGCAGTTAGGTTGGCTTAATGTAACTGTAGAACTATACTGCTACTTTTCTTTCTTTTTTTTTTTTTAATTATTGATACCTGTTGACTTATAGAATAGACATGAGAAAGCAGGAAATTGTGACTAAAATTTGTGAGCAAATGTGTGCTGCTCTCTCCTCAAATTAAGACATACAAGTTCACTTGACCTTGTATTGTATCATTCTCCCTTTCCCCTTTTTGATTCCTTCAAGGAGAGAAACTGTGGAAAACCCTTTGTCAGGGTCTTCTAGGATGTTATGGTCTTTCTGACAGTGTCTGGTATTAGTTACTTTGAAGAAATTGCAGAAGACCTTATGGTGTAATTACTTTATGACACCAAAGTGTCCTTCGAACCATTAACTGATAGGAAGCGGTTAAAATCATGAAGCAAACTCTGGTCCTTCTTTGTATTCATATAAATTACCCAAGCCAAGTACTGGGAAACTTCTAAGTAAAGTTTACTACAGCAGTTTTGTTAAAGAATGGTAGAGACAGTGATGTAGAGCAAGGTCGTTATGAGGTGCCAGCGTTCTTGCAGATAGTCGTGTGGACATGAAGCACCTTCCTGTGCTGTGTTCTACATCTTACAGCAAAGCAGAGCTGCAGCTTCCTCCTGACCTTGCCGAGCAGGTGGGTGTAGTCTCTGTCCTTCCCATCTATACCTGTTGGAGCAGTTAAGTGAACCTGTTGGGAGGCATATAGTTTATAGAAATGTCATGGTTTACTTTCTTACAGTAGTGGAATGAACTGGGAGGACATGGGTGAATCAGAGTTCCTGAGTCACCAAATTCCTGTTTAAGTCTTTTAAAATGTGCTACTACATACAGCTTCAGCCACATGGCTTTACTGCTTGCCTGTTTCTCATGAAGTTCTCTTCTGGCTTTGAGATGTCATTGGGAAGATCATAGTTATTTGAATCAAAGACAGAAGGGTTGGTTTACTAGCTTAAAATACTTACAAAGGGAGCATGGGTTGTTGCTGTTGAGTTGCTGAGACACAATTAGATAATAATGGCTGTAAAGGTTTACGTCAGAAGAATGGTGAGTTGTTTCATAGTAAGGCATGCCCTCCTCCTTTTACCCTGGTAGATAAAGAAATCTTTGAATTTTAAAACCTGAAGCAACGATGGCCTGTTGCATCACTAGGGCTATAAACATATGACATACCAGATCAGTCTGGGAGGGGCCTTGAGGGTTAGAATCGGACTTCAAAAAGGGTAATGGAAAAGGCTGTGAGTTCAAGCACACTTCTGCAAAATTGCAGTCGTGGTTCTTTGTTTAAACCTACTTTGAAAATAATCTCCCTGAAATGTCATGTTTTTCCTTCATAGCTCCTTCCTTAGAGTATGGACAGAGCAAAGAGCTATCAAGGGAAATGTGTTTGCAGTTCTACTTCCCATCAAATGAAGAAGTTGCATGGGGAGGGGCCTTAGAGCAGTCCTTGAGTAGTAAGAACTGAGCTGTGCTGGCAAGTGCTATGTATAGAATCAGGAATTTCTGGAGTGTTTTTTGATATGCAAATAGTATTGTGAAATAATACTTTTCTCCTTACCTTTAGCAATGAGGATTTTAGTTTCAGAGTGTAATGGAACATGCTTTTATATTGATGTTTCATTTCTGTTTTTTCTTCTTGTAACTAAAGAACATTTTCTCTTAGTGAAGTGTGTGCTGTAGCAGCCATATGGATCACTCTGAACCTAAATTTTCAGAGAGGAGAAGCAAGTTTAAGTTATGTGGAATTATATCTGCTGTAAGTAACAGTTAACAGATAAACAACAAGGAATAGAAAAAGCAAAATTGTTTGTGATGCAAACAGTAGTTAGAACTCTAGAAAAACCTTCACTCTGTTCTAATCACTAAAAATCACAGAATATTAGGGGCTGGCAGGGACCTCTGGAGGTGATCTAGTCCAACCCCCCTGCTAGAGCAGGCTGCACAGGTGGGTTTGGTGTATCTCCCGAGATGGAGACTCTACAACCTCTCTGGGAGCCCATCCCAGTGGTCTGCCACCCTGAAAGTAAAGAAGTTCCTCTTCATGTTTAGGTGGAACTTCCTATATTCAAGTTTATGCCCACTGCCTCTTGTCCTGTCAGTGGGCACCACTGAAAAAAGACTGACCCCATCCTCCTGACACCCACCTCTCAAGTATTTATAAGCATTGATAAGATCCCCCCCAAGTCTTCTCATGCATCAATGGAAAGCTGCATACTTTTGAGATAATTTCTTTGTCCTTATCTGCTTCTGAAGTTTAAATTATTTTTTATTCTGTTTTGTATTCACTTCCTGAAACCTCATCTGCACAACAGATGATGGATGAAGGAGGCAAATAAAAGAATGTAAATCAAACTGTTGCCAATCACCATTCTTGGTAGAAGTCTGTGGTGGGTAGTTTCTGAGTAGAACTTGTGGTTGTAGTGTGTTCCCTTCAGAGGGGCTTGTCTGAGGAGATTTCTGTTTAGAGTGAACTAAAGCATTGCTTTGTGTCGGCAGATCTGCTGTGGAAGTTAACCTGGCTTGTACCGAAGTTCTTCCCTGGTATGCCTGTTGGTTTTCTTCTTCCCTGGCTTTGATTCTGGTCTGTCTAACAGGGGCCAGCTGAGATGCACCTCGTGCTTATGTAAGCAGTCTAAATAGGTCACTCTGGTCGCTTTATGGCTTCCTAGATTTATACATTTTTTCCCTCTCTTCTTTAGTACTGTGTAACCTAAGCTTAGTCGCATAGCATCTGTTCCCCAGGTAACAGGAAGTGTTTTGGCACTTTAAAATATGAGTGATGTAAGAAAGCAACTTATTTAACTTATTTTGTCTGGGTCTTGTTCAGTAGTCAGGGAGATTATCCTAAGTGCCCTTTGGTCTGCTTATTACATTCTGAAGGCAGTGTAGAAGTTGGATTGCTCATAAGCTTGTCCCTTCTGTGTTGACTTCCCGTGGGTAGGGTGCTGCAGTGCAGCCTGCTCCCCAACCTGCTCTGTGACAGTACTACTGATGCCTCAGATTCATTGAATCACTACCAGTAGCCAGGAAACCCTTTTTACTCAGCATGGGTTTATAGTACGAGTAATCTCTGTGTGTGGTTGTAGTACTGTTGAAATCACGAGGGTTCTGCTCCTGTGTGGGTAAACTCAGACCCATTTAAGGTATTAAGAGGTATTTGACCAAGAACTGTGCGTACAAAGTCTGTTCTGCTGTGACTTACCTAGCTGTTTTAGGAGGAATTTTCAAAGAAATGTTTGGTCTGGGCTTTCTGCCCTTGGTGTTTGGGGCTGAAAAGCAAGTTTGTAACTCAGTTGGCAAGGCAGGGTGGAAAGTATTGCAGAAGAGTAGAAAAGGAAAGATAGGGCAAGTTCAAAGAGAAAGCTGCCAAACATTTGTGTTTAAGTTTTCATTTACTGTTTTCCAGACCTGGTTGTTATGTTTTTGATTTGTGACTGTAGAACAGTGCTTTTCACAGCTGAAGTGTAGTGAGGTGGAGGACAGTCCAGTTGGGGTGTGGGTGAGTGACACATACGTAACTGCTGTCCGCACTGCTAGGAGTCTCATGGAGTTAGTTAAACAGAGTGCTTCCAGATTTCTAATTCTTTGCTTTTGTGGAGATTACAGTGAATGTGCTGTTTGATTCAGACTCTTTCTTTATTTTTAAAGGATTTATTTTTAAATGTATGACTACATCTTTGGAAAGTACATTAAGAAAATAATTGACCTAAAGAAAAAGATTAGGACCCAGTGTTACAGCATTTTCTTTGAGGGTAATCAAACTAAAGAACTTTGATTAAATGTCTCTGAGGGGAATCTTTTAAAGTCTTTCACGCTCAAATCTTTTAAAGTAAGTTGTTACAATCCTTCCTAATATGTCTTGATATCAGATTGTCTTGGTTTGGTTAGTGCACCTAAATTATTTTAATTAAAAAACCAAAGTTTGGCTGTCATGAATTACAGAGAGTTTTTTAATGGTGAACTCTGATTCTGTTTCTTTGTTGTTTGATTATGATTTACATAAATAGCAAGCTGAAACATCTTAACTATATCCCAAATTGCTGATAGGAACATAAAATGTTAATTTCCTTGGGTTTGGTCTTTTTACATTGTTAATCTGGGAATGTTTGAGACCCACACACCAGGAGAAGGGAGCTTGCAGTGCAAGTAGTAACAAAGTCTGCTAGCTATAATATTGCTGCAGCGGGATCAATTGGTGAAGAACTGTCAGCTGTTCAGAAAGCTGCTCGGTAAGATTCCATGGGAGGCAGCCCTTGAGGGCAAAGGAGCCCAAGTTGCTCCTCAAGAAGGTAATCTTGGCGGCACAAGAACAGGCTGTCCCAGTTGGTCAGAAGCAAGGAAGCCAGCCTGGATGAGTAGAGAGATCCAGGCTGATATACGGGAAAAGAAAGAAAAATATGACCTTTGGAAGAAGGGGCAGGTGTCTTGGGATGATTATAGGAATTTAGTAAGATCCCGTAGGGAGAAAGTCAGAAGGGCTAAAGCTGAACTGGAACTCAGGCCAGCCAGTTCTGTAAAAGGTATATTATAGGTAAATTAACATAAGTGTAGGTATATTAACAGTAAAAGGAGGGTCAAGGAGAATCTCCAGCCCTTACTGGATGCAGATGACACATTAGTGACAAGGGATGAGGACAAGGCTGAGGTCCTTAATTCCTTCTTTGCCTCAGTCTTTAACAGTAAAGATGGATATTCCCTGAGTGCTCATCCTCAGGAACTGGCTGACAGGGAGGGGAAGAATCACAAAGTTCCCAGGGTTCAGGAGGAAATGATTAGCGACCGACTTGGCCAGTGAGATACCCACAAGTCAATGGGGCCAGATGGGATTCACCCAAGGGTGCTGAGGGAGCTGGCAGATGTGCTGGCCAAACCCCTTTCCATCATCTATCAGCAATCCTGGCAGACTGGGGAAGTTCCAGTCGACTGGAAGCTGGCAGACGTTACACCCACAGACAAGAAGGGTCGGAAGGAGGATCCAGGGAACTACAGGCCTGTCAGTCTGACCTCAGTCCCAGGGAAGGTCATGGAGAGGGTCATCTTGGGAGCTATCATGCAGCACATGCACGATGGCCAGGGGATCAGGCCCAGTCAACATGGGTTTACAAAAGGTAGATCCTGTCAAACTGACCTGATCACCTTCTATGACAAGGTGACCCGCTGAATGGACGAGGGGAAGGCTGTGGATGTGATCTACCTGGACTTTGGTAAAGCCTTTGACACCGTTTCTCACAGCATTCTGACTGAGAAACTGGCTGCCACTGGCCTGGACAGGGGGACCCTCAGCTGGGTTAAAAACTGGCTGGATGGCCGAGCCCAAAGGGTGGTGGTGAATGGAACAAAATCCAGCTGGAGGCCAGTCACGAGCGGCGTCCCCCAGGGCTCAGTCCTGGGTCCAGTCTTGTTCAACATCTTTACCAATGATCTCGACGAAGGGATTGAATGCTCCCTCACTAAGTTTGCAGATGACACTAAACTAGGAGGAAGTGTTGATCTGCCTGAGGGTAGGGAGGCTCTTCAGAGGGATCTGAACAGACTGGACCGATGGGCTGAGTCCAATGGGATGAAGTTTAACAAGGCCAAGTGTAGAGTGCTGCACATGGGACATAATAACCCCATGCAGCATGGGGGAGACTGGCTGGAGAGCTGTCAGGCAGAGAAGGACCTGGGGGTGTTGGGTGACTGCAGGCTGAATATGAGTCAGCAGTGTGCCCAGGCGGCCAAGAAGGCCAATGGCATCTTGGCTTGTATCAAAAACAGTGTGGCCAGTAGGTCTGGGGAGGTGATTGTGCCCCTGTACTGGGCATTGGTGAGGCCACACCTCCAGTACTGTGTCCAGTTCTGGGCTCCTCACCACAAGAAGGACGTGGAGGTCCTGGAGCGAGTCCAGAGAAGGGCAACCAGGCTGGGGAAGGGGCTGGAGAACAAATCCTATGAGGAGTGGCTGAGGGAGCTGGGGCTGTTTAGCCTAGAGAAGAGGAGGCTGAGGGGAGACCTTATCACCGCCTACAACTACCTGAAGGGAGGTTATAGAGAGATAGGTGATGGTCTCTTCAGCCAGGTGACAGGTGATAGGACAAGGGGGAATGGCATGAAGCTGGGCCAGGGCAGGTTTAGATTGGATGTTAGGAAAAAATGTTTTACTGAAAGAGTTGTCAGGGCCTGGAACAGGCTGCCCAGGGAGGGGGTTGAGTCACCTTCCCTGGATGTGTTCAGAAAAAGGGTAGATGAAGTACTTAGGGATATGGTTTAGTTTAGGATGAGAATGGTTGGACTTGATGATCTTAAAGGTCTTTTCCAACCTTATTATTCTGTGATTATGTGATTCAATTCAGCGTGTGAAACTGATCTTTAATGGGTACTTGTAGAATTAGGAGGACAGCTTATTAATGCACGTGTGTGCAATGTAACTGTCATGATACAAGCTCTTGCAGTCATTCAAGTTTTAAATATAGAAGAGGTTTGTTTTTTTTAGCCTGGAGTGTCTCGCTTGTGTTGGCTAAGCATATCTCATGTAATGACATTTAGAGCTAAAGCTATGCAGGTTATAATTGTATTGGGGGGGGCCAGGGTTATCGATGTTAAAAATCTCTGGAAAGCAGGGTTAGTAAAGAGAATGCTCATTAGGAAGGTGGCAACTAGAAAATAGAAATCATGTCAGTCTTGGACTCGGGAGGCTTTAGGTAGATGCATTTTCCCCTGTACATCTGTGAAATCATTGGCTGACAAATAGTGAACGTGCTGATATAGCTGTGTTAGCAGCATCCTGTGACCTTTTTTCAGGTGTAGGCTCTTGACCACTCTGTCCTCAGAACTGTATTAGAGTCAACATTTTTCCTGTTCATATTTTGTGGAGTAAATCTTGTCACTTAAACTTAAGTTACTGGTGAATTTTTACTACAGCAAATCATTCTAAGAAGACCCCACAGCAAACTCCATCCTGATAACCTACTTTGGGAGAAAAAGGAAAGGAAAATACCTCACTTTCGTTGATGACTACAGAAACATTCCTACTGAAATTACAGTTAACAGAACCAAGAACCTTTGCTTGGGTCCTGATGCAGACCTTTCTGGCCAAATCAGTTACTTCAGTATCTCAAGGAGATGGGAATGCAGAAGTGTCGTGAAGGACTACCAAAACCCCCAAACCAAACCCGCCCAGTGGTTACTTAACATTACATGTTGAAGTGCATCACTTTTATGTAGACAGGAAATAGAAACATCAATCCTAATTTACTTTTTTCTCTGCTGCACGTGCAGAATTCGGATGAAAAACATGCATAGAAGTTTAAACCCTATAAATGCATTTGTGGTATTTCTGAGTAGATACTGTGCTGTTGTTTGAGATTTAGATATCCCTGTGAGTTTAGGTAATAATTTAGGCACCTTGCTTTTTGATAGTGGTAAATTTGTAACAAAAATACCAGTGGAAGTAGCTATCTGCAATGGAAGACCATGCTAATACAGATTAGCATGCAGACTGTAACATTAGTTAAATATCTACAGGAGTTTTCTGTACTTCTCAAGAGGAGTCCTTGTGTATTTGACTGAGGAATTACTTTATGGTTAGCATTTACTTTGTGAATATGACAAGTAGCCAGGCCTCAGACCTAGGATAAGTCTGTTGTGTTGTTATGATGCATTGTAAATAACTTACACCTCCATAGAGGAGAAATCTAACACATGGGATGATGTATACACTTTCAAACTGACCAAGACACAAGGATAGACTAAGAAAGTAATCTGCTGAAAAATAGTTCCTTCTAATGTTTTGTGAATGAGAGGAGGTGTTGAACAGAGAGCATCTCTCAGATATTTGGCAGACTTGCTTGAGTGGCATGAATCTTTCTGTGACTCAGGCTTTCTGTTTTATAATCTAAGTTTTCTGTTTGAAATTCTAAGGCTCTAAAATACGCATGTGTGATGTTCTTGAACAATTTTAAGGTTCATATATCAATAGTAACCGGAATTTAAAGAATTGTATTTTCATTTTGCATGAGAGAGTCTAACAGTAGTTGGTGCATGTGCACAAACTACCTTTTTTCTTACAAATTTATGATATGCCTTCAGTAGCAGTTGTTAAAGGAAGACCTCTACTGACACCTTTGTATGAATAAACATAAAGCAGCGATCAGTTTGCATTATGTGATTTTTTGAAGGTTCTAAACTTCCAAAATGGATTTTAGGCTGGATATAATACAAAGATAAATTGGAGAGGCCATGTGCAGTGAAATGTATTCCATCTGACAAAATTTAAAATGGAAAAAAAAAGTTCTGTGCAAGAGAATTCCAGATTTCCTCTTTCTGCCTGCCAGATGCTAATTTAAGTAGGAACACGTGGATATTTAACACACTCAACATTTGTGTGTTTGAAATATCTTATTCCTCAATTATCGTGCAGTTATGTTTAAAAAGATGCCATAGATCATGTAGCAGATTTTTGTGTGATGATGTTTAGAATGACATTTTGTGGGTTGGAGCCTGGATTGAATTGACCCCTTTGGTACAAAGGGAAGGCAGGTTCTATTTGGAGTCTGACTTCTGACTGTGAATGTTATCCCTCTTGTCTGATAAGAGAGGTGTGGAATTCGAGCTGGGAGCTGGGGTTTGATTTTCTGCTCTGTGTTCTCTACCCAGGGAGTCACTGGGCCTCTTTTGTCCCCTTCCTCCCTGCTGCAGCCATTCGAGCTGGGGTTGGGGCAACTGCTTTGCACAGCCACGGTGGCTGGGGTGAGTCACTGCCTGGAGACCTGTCCTGCTCCAACGTCTTCTGAGACTGCAGCTCTCTGGTGCTTCTGCCTCAATTGCTTGATGGGCAGTAACAGGGGGCTGAATGTTCCTTGCTAAGGCAGAAAGGTGCCCCTCACGTGTGTTGGAGTACTGTGTGAGAGTAGTCACTCTGCATTTGGCTGGGTTCTGGGGAACATCAGTGTAAAGAAAATACGGTGCTATTACGGTGTAATTGATTTTTTGTCATATGCTGTTGCTAATGAACTATAGGTTCGAGATGACCTAAGTAACAGCTGGCCTGGTGAAAAAGGAAAATTAATGTAGGTAGAGCTGTTCTGTGCCTTGTGATCCTAACTGGGGATAGCAAAAGGTATTGGAAAGGCTCACTGCTCAACTAGAAATATAAGTAATGTCTTGTCTTTCCTAGATTTGTAACATTCATGTAAATTGGTTGGAGTTCCTATCTATGTGAAGAATTCAGTAACTAATGAAATAGGCCCTTTCTTTAACTGCAATTTTCCTGTTTAAGGAAGTTATCTACTGTGTCACCATTTTTCTTCTAAGTCAGATCTTGGGCTTTGACTCCTTCAAGTTGTGATGTAGAGTCATAGTTGTATCCCAGGTGCTTTTTGATTTGCTTTAGCCACATGTGTGAGGATAGGTTGAACTGTACCCTGGAAATAGATTTCTACTTTACCGTTTCCAAAGGTGATGTAAATGACTAACTTGGGTAATCTATGCATAGATAACAGCATTTGATCAGATCAGGCACACTGTCAGAATAGAACAAAAGTATTGGCTTTGCTGGTCAGGGATCTTACTAGGATAAAAACTTGTTCAAGATGACTAAGGAATCCCTCTCGTTGAGGATGTAACTTTTGGCTGAATTTGCAAGTTGCTAAATTGCCTTTCTTGTTTATTCTATCCTCTGATTTATTCCAAAACTAATGATGAGAATTGACAAGATGACGCGTTAAGTGTGCCTACTATTGCAAAAATATCCACTGTATCATAATTATTGATCTTGCAAAATTTTGTTTGAAAATATTCACAGTTAAGAAACCTTTAGTATGTAATTAATAAAGGATATGTGAGCTTCTGTTTGGTTAAGAAATAGCTTACCTGCAATTATCATCGGTAGATGGCTGAAAGCCCAGGATCTTGAAGGTCTCCTTAAGACTAAAAGTAGTGGGAGAAAAATACTAAATGTACCCAAAGAATATTTAAACCTTTTCCAGGGCTGTGGGTGTACCATATGCATTTTACATTTTTTTATTTTATACTACTCAAAATGCTTATTTTTCTACTAGAGTGCCCATTATCTTTTGACAGGAATGAAGAGGAAAGGAGACTGGCTTTTCCACTTGTGAAAACAGTAAATTTGAAGAAAACACCAGTATATTGTATTTCTGTTGTTTTCTGCCTGCTTATGTACTCTGCTAATCTTGAGACTGGATTCATTTGACTGTCTGCTTCAGTGCAAAAGCATAAAGGGCAAATAAAGACTTTCTCTGCAGTATGAGGGAACAATAAAGCTATGCAGTAAACCTGTTACTGTATATGTGAAATACAGCTACAGTGTCTGTGTGTGAGAGATGTGTCTGTACATAGTAGCTTAAAAAAAATCAAATTCAGAATTGGTTTGTTGCAACAAAGCTGCAGCCTCCCCTCTGACTGCCTAATGGGGTATTTTGATTTGTAAAACTGTATTGCCAAAATATTCAGATTATGAAATGGGCAGAAAGGGTAGATACTTGCTGAGGACTGTGTTTTGATAGCAAATCTGAATCTTTCCTCTGGGTTTAGTAAAGAAGATCCACCTGATGTGACTGCAGCTCTAGAGAGCTAATGGTCCTTACCTCTCCTGTAATGTAGTCAGCTCTTGTTAAAAAGGCTTTGCCATCTTACGGTCGTTTGGAAAGAACTTTTCCAACTGCAGTAGGTCTAAGTTAGCAACTAAGGAACTTACAAGAAGAAAGGGTCATATATTGCCTCTTCTTTCTGAAATCTAAGCAAACGCAAGATTCATGCTAAGGTCATATGATATCTCTGAAGAATGTTCTCTGATTAATTGCGGAGTACTGTGATCTCCGATGCCTCTGTTGTATAGGAGGCTTTCTGTACCAGTGGCTAAGTCTTGCTGTGTCAGTTCTGAACATACTGAGAATCCTATACTGGGGATCTAGTGGTATTTACCTTTTCTGGTGCTGCTACCCTCTCTTTTATATTGACTGCACTTGAGGTACATATGGGGTAATCTTTCCAAATCAGGGATCAATTTCTTCGTTCTTCCTCAAATTGTTATTACTTGCAGCTTTTACACGGCTCGTTAGCATCTGACTAGGAACTCCAGATCTTGAGGCTGTTAGGGTGTAGTATTTAGATGGAGGGATGTGCTTTGCAGTTGTTTGCTTGGTGGTTATATTTATGGTTCCACTTCCTGACTTAACTAGATTTTTGTTTCTGCACAGAACCATGAGTTTCTTGTGCTTATTTCTGTTGCATTCTTTTTCAGGCAACACCTTTATACTGTACTCCTGCTTCCTGACAGTAAGTCCCCCTAAAAAGCTTTTGACTCATCTTCAAGATGCTGAAATTACTAGTCAAAGTTGTGCAGGATAGGTATTGTCATGTGTTGCATTCTTATCTGAGTTTAGGATTAGCAATGTAATCAACTACTTCAGTCTGTGAAGCTTTCATGGTCACTATTGTTTTCCCATCTTGTTCATTGTAGGATAGCTGTTAACAAAACATTTCAGTTGGAAGATGAAGATAACCCTGCTTATCTGAATCTGTGGAAGAAACAGGTTGCTGATTTCCTACTAGGCTTACAGGCTGTCCTGGGGTAAAAAAGCTTAGGGGAAAATATTAGGCAAAATTATAGGGAAAAGAACACTGCTGGGAGTTTCTGGCAATTTACTGCAAAAGAGGAGCAAGAGAAAAGGCGTGGGACTTCAGGGCCAGCAGGTAGCACAGATGTCCCCACAGACTGTGTATGATACATTAAATGCTGCTGCGAGCATAGTAGTAATCAGTTTGATTTTCAGCCATGTATCTTGAGTGCATTAGAACTTGTTACTTTCTGAAGACTGATTTGTTGGTCATTATCTTTTGAGCAGTGTCTTGCAGTGAAGAGCGAACAGAGCAAAGCATGCCTCTTAAAGGGATTTGTCCAGGTTCTTTGCTCTTATGTCAAAGACCATATGAAATTACTGAGGGTGAACTTTGTAGATGAAGATGAGCTTAAAAACTTGTACCTATGATTGGGCTTTTGGTTTAATGATTAAGTGAATTCAGTAAATACTCTTACTTCATTTGCTTAATAAGAGAAAAATTCTGACTTGGGAGGAACAGAAGAATAATTATTCTAATATTGAGGACTTCATTCTTTTTTTTCTCTGGGGAAACATGAAACACAGATTTTCTTTGGTATGGACCTATGAGAAAACTTGGTTCAGGAAAGGGGTTTCCTTGTTTCAATCCACCAAGCTCATAGAAAATTCCTAGGGTTTTGGGGTAGGGGTGAAGAGAATGTCACGCTTCTGATTCAAAGTCCTGCTGTTCAGGTTGTGAAGCTTTTCCAAGTTATTGGTAAGATGTGTTGTTGTAATGACTGAAGAATTAATAAAGTAAGGAGTGCTAGTATGACAGAGGAAGTTCATCTTGGCATGTCAGGGAGCATTCCTCATCTGTTCCTCAGCTTGGAGGGGCTCTGTGCCAGCAGGGAAAAATCTCTGCTGTGCCAAACCAGACTTTCAATGGGCTCTATCACAGCCTGCAGCAGCCTTCTTTCTTCAGACCATATTAATGGCTATGACACATAAATTACATACAAGGAGAGTTTTATATGTGTGCTGTTATCTGAGGATGTTAGGCCTTATTGTTCAGTGTATGACTTACTACTTCCTCGATATATCATGTTTCTTTTTTAATCTGTGGTTGTCTGATGCCATTATACATGTACCAAATGTGTTTGTTGTTAGCATGTTGGCTAAAATACCTCTAGGTACTTTTTTTATATCTAACTGTAGATTAAATAAATAAAACAGTGATTGGGAGTGAGCAGCTGATATGCTGGAGGGTGGATTTGCTGCTCAGAAGGACCTCAGCAAGGTGGAGGAAAGCACTGGTAGAAACCTTCTGAAGTTAACCAAGACAAATGTGAAGACTTCCTCTGGAAAGGCATAGCCCCACGCAGCTGTGCTGGCAGATAGGGACCTCTGCATCCTGGAGAGCAGCAAGTGGACTGTTGATCAGCAGTGTGCCCATGCAGCAGTGAAAAGTGGCAGTGTATTGGGCTGCATTAGTAAGAACATAGCTGGTGAGTTGAGGGAAGAGATGATTACGAGTCATGAGGCTAAGACTGGAGTGTTAGGAACATTTTGGGGCCCTGTCAGTACAGAAGAGAGATTATAAAAATGAAGCATGTGCAGCTAAAGGCAGCTGGAATTAACTACATGGAGATCAAGAAGAGTTTCTGTACTGGGTTTGTATTTAGCTTTTACTTTAGCCAGTTATATAATAGCTTTATCTAAGCTTTGGCCCTTGTAATTAGTGAGCTGTATATATCTTTATAACTGCTTTTCAGTTTTCCTAATATCTTTAAAGTTTAAAAAGAAATGCAGCTGAAGAGGTCAAAAGGAGGTTAATCACAGTACCATTTGCTTGTTACTTTGCATTCAGTGTTCTCTGTCTCTTCAAGGCTGAGTTGCTCTCCACTGGTAGTAGAGCAGCATGATAATGCTCCTTTATTTACTCTTCTGATACACAGTTGGTGTCATGAAGTTATACTGCAGTAAATGAAAGAAAATGTGAATGTAGTCATACTTGAATATGTGTACTCAAATACTGTGATTTAGCTCTTGATAATTGGTGGCTAATCTTGCACATCAACTTTATACTGTTGTATGATGGATGTTATTTTTAATGGATGTTATTTGAAAGGCGATGTCATCTGCAGTGAAGTCAGAGCTGTGTGTTAAGTGGCTTCTCTGCATAGAATATGTGCAAGTAGGAGATCTGTGTCTTTTCAAGATTTGGGGACAAGACTTCAGCAGTAATATTGAAATTGTGATGGTGAGAAGCCATTATTCCCATTCTATGAGTACAAATACATGAATGTATTAGAAGTTTAAAAAAAACCCCACTAAATTATGGGAAAATACTTTATTAATGGGATTTTACTATTTTCATTTTTTAATATTGGGGTGTGTTAATTTTAGAATTAACAATAATTAATTGTTAATTATCTACAGCACCTCTTGACTTCTCCAATATGTTGTTTGTCAGCATCTAATCTATAATGACTACGGACTCCAGTCTCCTCACCTTCAGGAACTCAGTCTAAAAATGCAATCTAGAATGATGTGATGAATGAGTGAAGGTTGAAAGGTGGGATGTGGCTTTGATGGCAGTTAGGTATTGTTTGAAGCTGGCTTTAAAAACATTGACCATTGCCACCTTTTACACCCTGAGAGTGAACGGACCAAGCAGACACTTGTGGGTGGCCACAGCACACTTGGATTCGTGATCGGCAGTATGTTCAGTCTAGACAAAGTTACTTCCTTAGCAGTGTCTGCCGGGTGTGGCCTGAGAATGACTGATCCTCTTTCTAGAGGAGAGTTTGGCCATCATCCTTCTCTTGGCTCCTGGGATTCTTGAGTCCCATAGTATGTTAACCCAGAAGGTAGTCTTTCACTTCTCACTTAAGAGGAATGCTGTGATGGATTCTATCCTTTGTTGTATGCTGGGCTTACCTAGGTAACTGTTGACATTATCCTGATTTTAAAAGGCTCCAAAGTCACATTTTGAGTTTTCTTCTGTCTTCTATCTTCTATTCTTCTTTATTCCTCCTGCATTGCAGCTGAGCAGGAAGCTCTGTCTAGCAAACAACTGCATTTTGGGGCATGGGGTGAAGGAGAGGAGGAGCAGCAGAGGAAAGAAACACATTCCTCAGAGTCCTTATTAGAGAGCATGAAGAATAAGGGAGACTGCTCACTTAGAAAAGATGTCCTCCACCCTTAAGTAGCTGTTCTGCTTTTGCGCACTGCCACTCAGTGTTTGAACATCTTGGGAAGCCACAGATGTTTGACTCTGATTCATATACTGAGGCAGATTTGATCCTTATTCCTAACGCCAGAGCCTTCTGGCTAGGATTACCCCGATGCAAACCCTGCTCCCAGCTGCCAGTTTGCTAAGAAGCGATGCTTTTTGGTACACGTCAGGTCTGGCACTTGGTCCTCAGTTGTTTTATGACCACTTTCTCTGTTTATAGCTGGAGACTTGGTCTTGGCTGTGGGTAGGAGATTTCATTGGAATTATGACAATTTTCTGTGAATTTCAAGTAATTCCTGACACAGATGTTTTAAAGAAATGCACCTTTTTATTCTGTGGCTTCAAAAAGTATTAAATTAAGAAAAAAACAAGGATAACATTAACATAGCACAGTACAGAAACTTGGATTTTTTTATGACTAGATGGATGCTTTCATGTTAATACATTATCAGCTATGTGTATCTCTGTTCTGTAGTGTGAGGCTCCTCTCTGTTGTGGTTATGCTTGAAAGCCAGGGTTGGTCTGATACTGTGAACATGTTTGCATGAGAAAGTTTTTGACTAGTAGGCAGCTATATGCAAAGAAACAGGGTGTTGAAGTGGGGTTGGGCTGAAACCTAACAGCCCTTTGATCCATATCCAGCTGCAGGGCCCTGATGTGCTATCCCTCCATCATGTGTCAGTGGTGGGACATAGCCCAGCAACCCACCTGGTGCTTCAGGGTCCTGTGGTCATTCAAAGATGATCTGCAATGGGTCAGCTGGTGGAGGGGGCTGTGTGTCTCCCTTCTCCCATGGTATATCTTTCAGGTTTGCTCTTTAGGTCTTTCTTGACCTGCCTTGTATCTTTTCAGTCTTCTGATGTTCTGTTGTTCCTTTTCTTTCAGTTTATTCTCTCTTAAAATAATCTTCTCTCTGGAATACAGTTTAATTGCCAAGCATATGTGTTGTTTTCATTCTGCCTGCTCTAAATGCCTTTATCTCTCTTCTTTGTCATCTCGAATCTTACACGTTTCAGCTCATGAAGTCCTGTGGAGCTAGAACTCTTTGCTAGTTAAAGGCACTAAAAAAACCCCTCTTATCAGATCTTGCTACACTTCCGTAAACAAACTACTTAAGCATGCTTTTATGTTAATGCCAAAGAAATAAAAATTGCTTGCACAGTGATTATAAACAAATGAATACAAAATTGCAGTCTAAATATTGAGATACTTTTCCTTTTTTTCCTTTCTCCATAATTCTCTTTGAAACAAGATTTAACTGTAGAGATTTATAAAAGTTAAGCATTTGTGGGAGAAAGTAAACTAAGAGAAATTGGTGCCTGAAATCCTTCATGGTCTGAAGCTAAAGAAGGGGCAGAAGCCAAAACATAACTGTGCAGGAATGTACTTAGATATAAAACCTGGGATGTAACTGTGGGAATGCTTTGGATACAAAACTGGAATGCAACTATGTGTTAGTGAAATCTGCACAAAGCTGGGAATGTCATACTCAGTGTTTGAGAACTGCAGGCAATTGGCAGTGTTTTTCAGAACTGTGCTTATAAAAACTGCTTTTCCTGAGCTTGGGGCCTGATCCAGTATCTCTTTTTCTTTCTTTTTTTTTGTTCTTTCTTATTTGTTTGTTCTTGGCTTGAACTCAAGTGAGCTGGAAGAGAGTTAGCAGGAGACAGTAGAGCTGTGGTTCTGTGTGCCCTCTCTTCAGTGGTGGTAAAGCTGGCTCAAGGAATTCCTGCTCCAAATCGTACTTCCCTGCCCATCTCACTTCTTCCAGGAAGAGGTTTTTCTGTAGGACTGAAGTGTATCTGATCAAATTTTCCAAAAAAGCATTACAGAAAACTTCCTATTACTTTAGGTTTTCCCAAGGCAGAATACTACTGGTGAACAGTGTGAAGAGTTATGCTGGAATGCAAAAGCATGAGGAGCCCTGTGAGGGGAGCAAGGGATGGGAATACAGCTGTTCCCACCAGCCTCTGTGTAATGCGAAATCCCAGTCTGTTGAATAGTTTTTTGTAGTGTAGCATTCATTGTCAAAAATCAGCACGTTCAAGCTCTCCAGGCAGCAGCCCGATGAAATGGTAACCAACTCTCTGAACAAGGTGCCATCCTTTCTCAGTCTGCTATTTTTTCAGGTAGCAATAAGCAAGGAAGGAGGTGTCAAAGGAAACATCAGCTCTCTAACCTAAAAAAATGATGCTTTAGAAACAGAATCACAGAATTGTAGGGGTTGGAAGGGACCTCGAGAGATCATCGGGTCCAACCTGCTGCCAAAGCAGCTCCCTAGCTCATATTGCACAGATAGGCGTCCAGACAAGTCTTGAATCTCTCCAGAGAAGGAGACTCCACCACCTCCCTGGGCAGCCTGTCCCAGGGGTCTGTCACCCTCACTGGGTGAAAGTTCTTCTGCATGTTGGTGTGGAACTTCCTGTGCTCCAATTTGCAGCCACTGCCCCTTGTCCTGTCCCCACAGACACTGAAAAGGGGTTGGCCAATTTCCCCTGCATCCCATACTTAAGATATTTATAAACATTAATTAGGTCCCCCCTCAGTCTTCTTTTCTCCAGGCTGAACAGTCCCAGCTCACTCAGCCTTTCCTCATAGGGGAGATGCTCCATGCCCTAATAAAAGCTGCTTTTATTAGAAGGTAAAATTTGACAGGTCTGAAAGGTGTGACCGGTCTATACTAGAGGCAAAGGATATAAAACAGACATGTGGTCTGAGCTCACTGCTAAATTGGTTGGCTCATGGCAGATGCTATACTTTCATAATGCCATTGCAAGGTGGTTCATTAAATAGCTGTAGGTTTGCTGGTTTGAGCCAGGGGAGTTACCAAAAGATTTACTTGTGAAATTTTGTTTCAGACATTTAGTTTCTTTCCTTTGTTGTTACCTTCAAATGTATGGACTACTGGCTGTGCAGCAATAGAGAAAACTATTTCAGTGTGATGACCATTAAAATTGATTGAAACTTAATTTCAAATCTTTATTACTAAGCTATATGCTTTATCAGTATTTGTGTGGTGATGTAGTCTTTCCTTCCTGTTCTTGCTATCAAATTTTCTACAACTCTTGTGGTTTTCTAAATTCTGTAATGTTTTATTGTTGAAACTTAAATGAAACTGTGATGACAACATATGGGTTAAATTAATGTGTCTCTGCCCCTTCCCCTCAGTTCCAGAGTATTTTTTATGAAGTTTCATGGGAAAACATTTTTTAACCATGCAGGGCAGCTTTAGAAGAAGTAGAAGGAGATGTGACAGAACTGGAACTGAAACTGGACAAGGTAAGCTTTTTAATTCAGCAGTGCTCTGAAAAATATAAGAATGCGTGTTTAGGTTTTGTTTTAAAGTTTGCAGCTGGGATGTGGCAGTGGCAGCCGACCAAATGTTCTGCTCTTGACGAGGGAAGGGATTTGGGTCGAGTATGCAGCTGGGCCCTAGAGACCCAAGATGAGTAACAGCAGCAACAGCCAGTGTGAACTCGCTTTCTCCTCGCTCTGAGGGTTTGGGTTGAGCAATACCCTCCTGCCCTTATGGCCCCTCACACTCATGTGACTCAGCCCCCAGTGGGAGCCACATGCAGACTAATTCAGTTTTCGTGTGAGTTATAAGCCAGGGGTTGGTCATCCCTGCACAGAGGGCTTATGTTTTATGACAGCTGCATGCTGTGAGCACATCTGGATACCCTTTGTTTTAGAGAGCTAAAGTCAGTGCTTTCTGTCTTCGGTAGTGTGCGGCACAGTCATGGCAGGATAGGTGTAGATATATCTTTCACTTTCATATGGAGAACTTAACTGCTGTAAAATTCATCCTGGTTTTCGTAAATGTATCATCTTTACACTGCCCTATAATCCATTATTAGTTTCCTAACCATTAGTATTCTGAGGCTTTTGTTCGTTCTTTGCTGATATGTTGTAGGTGGCTTATTTTTGGTTTACATCTGTAGAAAGTCTTCTATTTTTTGCCTGTGTTTTAACATGGTGTGCAGATGTCATTTGTTCACCTCCTTAGCTAGTTTTTGAATGTGAAGTTTGGTTCCTGCAGCTGTAGGTTGGCCATAGAAAGATAAGTCAGTGTCAAGTGTGAAGACTTATTGTTAATTCTTGTAAAAATATTTCTAGCTTTTGTAGTTATTGTAACCATTTGGTCTTTCAAAATAAATTTAACATATACACCTGATTTTTTTTTTTTTTTTTTTGGTGTGGATTTTGGTGAAACTGACGGATGTAAGGCATGTTTTTACTGTAGGCGTGATGGGTCTCTTTTGGTAGATGAAACCATCTGAAAAATCGGTCTTGGAAGTTTGTATTTTCCATAAGTCCAAAAGGGTCATTTTTTGGGAAAAGAATTCTCCATTTCCTTGCTCCCAGCCTCTTGCAGGAGGCCAGTACCAAACGTGCCATTGTATCAAGTAAAAGCTGTAACTGTAGTATTACTCTGCCCTGAGGCAGTCTCCTAGTACTCTTTAAAGCAAAACCGCCCAAACCCATTTGCTCCCCTGACAAGAGAGCAAGCTCCGAAGTCAGTGAAGTATTTTAATTGTAACATGAAATATAAATGATGTAATGTAATGAAAGCCAAGCTGCTTATGTGAGCTGAATTAACTGTGGCCTGAGGGTAACGATTTGTCTAGACTTGGTTGGTAACTTTTTCTGTTCAGTTATACTAAACTTAGTTTTATTGTCCCACAATTGTGACTTTGGGCTATGTCAGCTGTGTTTTCCTGCCCCCCTCTCCTCTGGAAGAAAGGATGCTGGGTTCAGGCTTGCAAACCATAAGGAAAAACCAAGAAGAAAAAGGTAGTGATTTTTCTGTCCATTGTTCAAGTGATTTGGCCATTCATCAGAATGTGGGAGATGGTGCTCAGATTTCCTTTTTCCTAAGAGGATCTGAGCCACCATAAAAATTACTGGGTAAATAAGGCAGGGAGGTCACTTGGGTAGTTTCCTTACCCCAGCATAGGGTCAAGTACTTCTGTGTTGTTCTTCACAAAAATTTGTCTGACATCATTGAAAAATCTTCCAGAGACAAAAGTTCAATCTTCCTATTCTATTCTCAGTTTAGTTAGGCTGAGGGAACTCAATTATATTATGCCTTCTCACAAGAGAGCATCTTAGTAATTGTAGTTAAGTTTCTCTTTTGTCAACAGCCCAGAGCATAAATGGTTCAAAAAGTGGGGAGACATCCATCACATGATACTGATGGCCTTCATGTCAGGTTGCAGCCCATGACAGCGAAGGTGCTGACCTGAGCAGAGAGTGGTAGGGATGGGAATGTGTCAGAGAGAGACTGGTCTGTTGCACGAATGAAAACATGATTGATTTCCCCTTCTGAGATGTAACCATCTCTCTTCAGTTGTGCTTTGTGTGGGTAGCCTTTTGCTTTCCTTTGCTTGTATTCTGAGTGTCTCAAGAGGAAACAACTGGTGTGGGCTGCTTTTGGTTGTGTTGTGTGTGTTTGTTTTTTCTCAGAAACCACAACACACTCAATTGCTTGGGTTCTAACCAGTTGTGTTTTAGCTGCTGCGCTTCTTGCCCTCATACAGCGCTCTCTTGCAATATGTGCAATATCTTAGTTAACAATAAAAGAAATAAAAATACTTTAAAATTATAAATAGTAGTAGCCTCCTCAATGGCATATCAGTTGATCTAGAGTAGTATTTTCATCGCTATCTCTATGCAATAGAAAACTTTTCAGAGAATATGAGGCTCCATAAATTTAGAATTTGCCTTTTAAAAATCCTTGTTTCTTAGATGTAACTAAGCTCAGTGTGTTTCATGTTTATATGGCGCTGTAAAAAACCAAAACCAGAAACTTTCCACTTTGTTGCTTTTTCCACTTTTTAGCTGGTGAAGCTTTGCATTGCAATGATTGATACTGGGAAAGCATTCTGTGCAGCCAACAAGCAGTTCATGAATGGAATTAGGGACCTCGCACAATATTCCTGTAAAGATGCACTGGTTGAGGTAAGCTCATTAAGAGGTCAAAATGGAGGGAGAAAAGCATAACTTGAGAAGAGTAAAAATATAACAGTAGGCAAGAGAAGTGGTTGGAGTTTATACTATTCACCTTTATGCCCCTTTTGCCTTTCAGATGTCTTAAGAGTGAGCTTTTTGACTGTGGTGCACTGCAAGTGTCTGTGCTGTTTAGCTTCAGATTTAACCTGCAGTGGCAAGGGTCTTCCAAATTCCAGAAAATGTGTTATGTTAGGAATAATCATCTTGGGAGGAGTGGAGTTAGGTTGAAGCTGTGGACAGCTGCCCTGTTTGCTAAGTAAAGGGCTTCTGTTCATGAGATCTTACGAGACAGTTCTTTGCAGCTAGTTTCTCTGAGTCGATCTTTTGGATCCTGGAACTGGCACTCTCCCAATACATAGAAGTTTAATGTTTTAATAGTACAGAGCCTGCTTTTATGGTGGTGTTAGGCTAATGTGGAACACATAATTTCCTGTCTGTTATTTTGAAATGAGGTATGAAATTGTGTCTCATGCAGGTATAGTTATGTATACATATCTGTGTATCGTCAATATTTAAAGTGTGTTGTATAATAAAACATCAGTTGCATCTATGCACCTTCACACACTAATGCCTGTGAACTTCAGTATAGTCTGTGAGTGACTGAAGCTGTTCTTGTCTGGACACTTACTTGCTAGAAATTCAGTGTGATGGCAAACTAGTAAAATTTACCTTATTTTGTTCCAAGTAGGTTTTTGTTACACTTCTTGTGTAAACAGTAAGCAGTTACCAAAATACATTAGGGATGTTTGTTTTCTAACTGTGTTCCTGCAGTAACTATGTATGTGCTCATGGTTACTGCATGCTAACCCAGTTTTTGGAGTTGAACATTAAACATTAATAAACATTAAGTGCTTTAATATAAAAAATTGTAAATTAATATGCTGATTTATGTGAACTTCCCATCGTTAAATAAACTTAATTTGATTTTTTCCTGCTTTGCTTTAGTTTGGTCCTTTATATGTAGGTGGGTAGCAGTAGCTACTTCAATAACTTTAAAAGCTTTCGTAGAGTTACTTGACATAACCTCCACATTCTCTTCTAGCATAATGGGTTTAATTTAATAATTATACAAAGGAAAATAAATTGCCAAATTCTTTACTGAAAAGCTACAGACCTCTGAAATGTTGTTTTTGTGCTGTATAGGGCTTAACTTAAACCACTTTGGTTTTCTCTCCACAGACCAGCTTGACAAAGTTCTCTGACACCTTACAGGAAATGATCAATTATCACAATGTGAGTATTTCTAGCTGAAACATGACACTGATACTATGCCTGAGCACTGCGTGGAAGCTGAGTAGTACAGCAGCTTTTAGCAAAAGGCACAAACATAAGAAGTGAGGCCTGTTAAGGGGCTCCGAGGTAGAGCTTTGCCAGACATGTTGTGGTCTTGGGTTGTTCTTGTGAAGCGGCTTAGTTCAGCAGGACTTGCCAGCTCAGTGTCAGCTCTGTTGTTGGCTGAGAGCCATCATGAGTGAGAAGACACTAGAAGAAAGAGGAGAGGCAGGCATCCTCCAGAACAAAAAAGAGAGGTGTAGGAGATGGTCCCACTGAGATCTGGATGGGGGTCAGTTTTTCCATATGAGGCTCTTTTACAGACAAGTTTGGAAACCAGATTGATGCAGCATCTTCACTCATTCGGCCGTGAGGGAAGTAGTTTTGACAGCTTATTGCAAATTGCTTGCTTAAGCTTGGATTGGAGTGTGTGCAAGGTAGTGTGATGGAAAGGCTGTAAATCTAGTCAGATCATGATCTGGCCTTTTTTCTGTTCTTTTAGAGGGAAAAAAAAAGTGTGTTTTTCTGCCTAGCACTTTTCTCCTCTTCATTGCTGCAAGCACAATTGCAAGGCTTCTATTTCTGCGAGTCCACTAATCAGTTGAGTCCCCATCTGGTTATACACTTTCTGTATTGATCTTGATTGGTGCACTCCTCAGGCACTGGCAAGCTTAAATGTCAGCAGTGGGAGTAGTCCCAGCATGACTTCCAGCCTGTCAAGAAGTTCTTTATCTATTCTAGTTGTCTGTTTTTCTGGCTTCCCAAAGTGGGAATACAAACAGGATCTTCATGTGTTATTGTTAGGTGTAGGATGATTCAGGTTGGAAGGAGCCTCAGGACACGTCTGGTTGAACTGCCTGCCTAAATCGGGGTCAGTTGTGAGGTTGGAACAGGTTGCTTAGGGGTTTAGCTCATTTGGTCTTGAAAACCACAAAAAAGGAGAGACTGAATGGAGGATATAGTACCACTGTAAATGGGTGACCTAAACTCAGCTATGGTTTCCTCCCTTTGGTGTTTCTAGAAAAGAGAAACAAGCTGGTAAGTGTTCTGCTGTCAGTACTTGGCACTGCACGGCTTTTCCTAAACATTGTGAATAGGGAGACTAAGACTGAGAATGTTTGACCTGAAACTGAGGTTTTGAATTACTCCTTCGATAAAATTCTTTAAATATTCAAGACCTTTACTTTTGGAGAGAGAATCTCTTCAGTTGGGCCAATTACTACTTCCTTATAGTCTTTCACCTCTTGATTTTTTGTGGTCTCACCGTGTGTATTTCCAGAATGTAGAATAGGAGGTGTAGAGGAGTTGGAAATCAAGGCATCATTTGTGGTCTGCACAATGATAAATAGCAAAAGGATTTGTCCCATAGCTATTGACTTGTTCCATTCCATCCTAAAACTGAGAGGTCAGATGTGAATGTAAAGGAATGTGCATTTTCATTCCCCAGTTAGAAGTTCTGGGGTCACAAGGGAAAATACAATTTGTCTAATATTCAGATATGCTTTGGCCTTGGAAACTTAACAGATTTCTCAAGCTTTACAATTTGAATTAGCAGATTATGGTCTGCCCTCCCTCCCCAAATCATAAGAAATTTGAGAAGCCTAGTTTAGAACACTTAATCATAGAAAAAGGAGCAGCCATTCTTCTTAGCAGCTCAGTGGTGAGTTTTAGGGTTTTTTACAAATGTGTTATGTAAAGGAGGTGGTATTCATTACTCATGTATGTTTCCATCCTCAATTTCAGTCTGTGGCTTGTTTGTCTTTCTCCAGAAGTTAAGGGCATGTTCTTTTTACAGTTTCATGTTTTTAGTTATTGGTTACATTGTGAAAGTTTTTAAGAATCAAAAAAAGTAGTTCCTTAACATTCAAAGCTGTTTCTTCAAGGTTGTTTGTACAGTAATATTCTTGACTGTTTATTAGTAATAATAAATACAATCTATGAAAATGGGCATGTCTTACATCCTCAGGATGAGAGAATAAGATCGCAAGAGCTCTCGTCTCTCCTTATAGAATCATAGGGATTGGAAGGGACCTCGAGAGATCATCGGGTCCAACCTGCTGCCAAAGCAGCTCCCTAGCACATATTGCACAGATAGGCGTCCAGACGAGTCTTGAATCTCTCCAGAGAAGGAGACTCCACCACCTCCCTGGGCAGCCTGTCCCAGGGCTCTGTCACCCTCACTGGGGAAAAGTTCCTCCGCATGTTGGTGTGAAACTTCCTGTGCTCCAATTTGCAGCCATTGCCCCTTGTCCTGTCCCCACAGACACTGAAAAGGGGTTGGCCAATTCCCCCTGCATCCCATACTTAAGATATTTATAAACATTAATTAGGTCCCCCCTCAGTCTTCTTCTCTCCAGGCTGAACAGTCCCAGCTCACTCAGCCTCTCCTCATACGGGATGTGTTCCAGGCCCTTCATCATCTTAGTACCCCTTCTCTGGACTCTCTCCAGGAGATCCCTGTCTTTTTTATACCAGGGAGCCCAGAACTGGACACAATACTCCAGGTGGGGCCTGACCAGGGCAGAGTAGAGGGGGAGGATCACCTCCTTCGACCTGCTGGCCACACTCTTCCTGATGCATCCCAGGATCCCCTTGGCCCTCTTAGCCACCAGTGCACACTGCTGGCTCACAGCCAACCTGTTATCAACCAGGAACCCCAGGTCCTTCTCTACAAAGCTCTTCTCCAGCAGGTCATCCCCAGCCTGTACTGATACAGACAGTTACTCCTCCCCAGATGCAAGACTTTACACTTGCTTTTGTTGAATTTCATTAGGTTTCTCCCTGCCCAGCTCTCCAGCCTGTCCAGGTGTTGCTGGATGGCAGTGCAGTGTCCTGTGTGTCAGCCACCCATCCTGGCTTTGTATCATCAGGTACTTGCTGAGGGTGGATGCTATTCCCTCATCAAGGTCATCAATGAAGATACTAAACAGGACTGGACCCAACACAGAGCCCTGGGGAACACCGCTAGTCACAGGCCTCCATTCAGGTTCTGCTCCACTGAACCCTCTGAGCTCGGTCCGACAGCCAATTGTCAACCTACCTCACTGTCCACTCATCTATCCCATGATCCCTCAGCTTTGCTATAAGGGTTTTTATTTATAACCATGGTTTTTAAGAAAATACCAGCACGCAGTGTTTGGTTTCTGTTATTGTCCTTGTTTTATTATTTATATCAAAACCACTTTCAAGTGGTTTATATTTGGTATTGGAGACACCTTTGTTTAATAATCATTCTCATCTAAGTCTGCAGAATAACTGTATGCATGTCTAAAATTAAAAGTTATGAATACTGCTAAGCTTTTGACCTACATAATCTTTTCTTTCAGATCCTGTTTGACCAAACACAAAGGTCTATTAAAGCACAACTTCAGACATTTGTTAAAGAGTAAGTTACCTTGGACTTATGACGGGAATGCTATAGATAAAATAGAAATTAGAAACATCTGATTTGAGTGGGTTGGTGTTACATCTTTCCTGAAAATTGCCAGCCATAAATTGAGAGGTATGTATTAAAACTGGTTAAAAAACACCCCAAATCAGAGACACTTTAGATCCAGCTTTGGAAACTAGAAATAGTGTGAATTACTGATTTTAATTGCATTGTCTAAGCTTAGGGGGAAAAGTGCTTACTAAAGCTTTTTCCCTGTAAGTATGAGATGCACTTATTTAAATTTCGGTTTTGTCCTTTCCTCAGGAGAGATAAGGAAGCTTCTATCATACTTTGTATGATTTCCATTTGATCCAAGCAGTTACTGAAGAATGCGAAAACAAAGAAACTCGTTACAGCAGTCACCAGCATGGTCTGTCTCGTGTATCTTTAAACACTTTCTTCATGGTTTGGAATTAATTTGTTGCCTATCTTTCCTTTTTCTTTAGAGATATTAGGAAATTTAAAGATGCAAAGAAACAGTTTGAAAAAGTTAGCGAAGAAAAAGAGAATGCTCTAGTAAAAAATGCCCAAGTTCAAAGAAATAAGCAGCATGAAGTAGAGGAAGCAACCAATATTTTGACTGCAACACGGAAATGTTTTCGACACATAGCTCTGGATTATGTTCTTCAGGTAAGTGCAGCAATGGAAGTTATCTTTCAGATCCGTCTGTTAAATATACTTAGAGCTCTGTCCTTTAGAAGCTCTTACTGTAAACTTCTCAGAGGCTGTGGAGATTCAGGACTAACTGCAAGTAGTCTCTTTTTTTAATTAAATCTGAGAAAATTAATTTACTTGATGCATTCTTATTGCTTACTGCTTTGTGCTGTTGCTGTAATGACAGTTTTATTTTCAACTTGAACGTTAATTTTGTAAAAACAATATTTGCCTGATACTTGCCTAAATGTATTTTTAGTTTGCTTTGCTGCAGCCCTTCCTAAATTTGAAATTAAAAACTGTAACCTAGCCTAGGAAATGTGTATTACCTGAACAATTCTGATATAAGATGTGGGCTACTGTTGTAGTTCCAGCTGTTTACTTTGGGTTTTGTTCAACAAATCCTGTATGTTGAGAAGCCTCAGAGTTTGGTGGTGTGCCATGGGGGAAATTAAGAGCATAACTACTCTTCCGCTCTTTAGTGCGCACATCCTATAGAGTGCTGAGAGGTGTTCTTTGTCCTGCTGCTTGGAATCCTGTGAAATAATAATTTTTCTAGTGATACTTAAAATTCATCTTGTTCATAGCTACCCACAACTACAGCAAAACAGGATGATTGCAACTTAAATGGTGTGAGGGGTTGGGGGCTCCTAAATGGATCTCAGATTCTCCTATGAACTCTTTAAAATGATGTTGGTTTTATGTTAGATGTTATCTTGATTTGTGACAGTCCCGTCCATTCTTTAGTTAACTGTTCTTTAAATTTGCATGTATCACCTGTAAAGTGGGATAGATCTGATCAACCCAAGCACGTGCACAGAGGTGGTAGTCAGTGGTCAACCCTGAACTGCGTTGAATGCTTAGGACAAAGTTTGTTGTCATGTGAATTATGTACCACTTGATTGTTTGGCAGAGGGGGAAGCAGGCAGTCGTTGCTATAGGCCAGTTCCTTGTGTGTGCACTGAACTGCAGATTGTTTGTCTCCTGGAATTCATATGTTCAGAGTGTGAGCAGCTCCTGTGATAAAGATGCATTTAAAGTAACAGGGAAAAAATTCATCATCTCTTAATTAATGCAGACAGAAAGTAATTCAGCTTTAGGAATTCTTTCTACTTGGGTGACTCTTTTCTTCTGGAAACAGCGGCCTAACAACTATGGTCTCTTTGTAGCTATATTTGCTTTAAACTGTTTCAAAACCTCTGCTTTCCTTTTTTCTTTTTTACCTCCTTGGAAGTTGAGGGTTTGTTCTATACAAACAAATCTTAATTATTTTTGCTGCAGAAGGTTTTCCAAAATACTGACTGTTTAAGTATAGAAGTGCAATCTGTTCTTGATCATAGCTTCAGTAACTTTGGTTTGTTGGGGTTTTTTGTTTGGTTTTTTTCCTGGAATTTTAAACTGATGGGGTGTTGAATTACAAAATCATGCGTGTTTCTGCTAAATGGGGCTTTGAAAGTAAAATCTGTGGTTCTTGATGACAGCCTTAAAGGATAGCAGACAAAGAATGGAGGAGCTAAGTGAAGGTGAAGAATCAGGTTGGGGTTTTTTATATATACTGTGAAATTCTTTAAGATCTAGGGCAACACCATTGGTCGGTGACTTCAACTAGCTTAGATGTGCATGTATCTAGGAAAAGCCACTTACTGAAGCTAGTGTGCTCCTGTTTGTCTCAGAGCCTGGGACTATATCCCAGTTTTGGGACACTTTGCACTATGTCAGCCCAAGGGGAAAAACAAACATGCCCCTGTTGTTTCTTTCCCCTAGCAGGGGATAGCAGGGGTGCTGAGGGCAGCTTTAAAAATTTGGTGGGCTGGGTTAGGTCACGCTGTCAAAATGAGTATTTGAAATGTGTTGAATTCAGTCTCTTGAAAACAGGTACCGATTTTCCTTGTTTGAAAGGTATATTGTATTACTTCGAGTTAGCACACGATATCTTGTGTTTTCCCTTTTAATATAAGTAAGTTGAGACTCTCACTGTGACAGTCTAGCATTGCAAGCTTTGCCTGGTTGCACCATTTCAACGTGATGATGAAACTAGCATGCATCTTCTTTTAGAAGAAGTGCTTTGAAAAGTTGTATATTGAGTTATGTTCTTTGACTTTTAAAGCTTTATGATTATTTGGAAGCATTTTGAAGTTTACTTCTCTGGGGAAAATTTGCAAGTAGAATAAAGTACTTCTCTTTTTTCTAGATCAATGTTCTTCAGTCTAAAAGGAGAGCAGAAATCCTAAAATCGGTAAGATATACTTTATAGAAAATATTGAAAGAAATATGCAATAAAGAGATGTGACTGGAAAGGAGTATATTGAAAATATTGTCTCTTTACCCATCAAAACATTACCAGTACATTTGGCACCGTGGTGACTGTCTGTTTGGCTTATACTATAACTGGACATAACTGGTTTTGGCAATCCTTTTGGTTCAGATTTGAACACTTCAAGATTTTCATTGCTGTTGACTCTTTAGGATTGTGTTCCATGGTTAAAATTGAACTGCCAAGACGTCTGCTATATGCATTTCTAAAAAATAAGTACTACTTATAATCTAAGATGGATTCAGCTCTTTCTACAAAAATGGTGGTATTAATGTAAATAGCGTATTGTAGCAAATAAGCAATATGCTTTACCATGGTATCTGCTCATATACAGCTATATCTGCATGCTAGTTTTCTGCCAATTATCTTCCCTTTTCTGCTTCATATTAACTCTGTAAAAACTTTGCTGCAGTAGAGACTGAGAAATTAAATGGTGCTTTTCTTTCAGTGATTTAAAGTTGCATTCCCATAATTTCCTTAATTCCTTTAAAAAGCAAAAACTTCAGTTGGGTCACAGTTGCAGAGCTGCTTGTCATTCAGTCTGCATCTTCCCAATTTGCTTCCTGTTTTAAGGCTGGGAAGCCAAAGCTGTATTCATAAGGGTTATGGCTCTCTCATTAGTAAATAAATTCCACAGGCCCTCTGTAATTTACCTGTCCTAGTTAAACAGAAGATAACAAAGCCTTCAGGTGACATGAACTAGTACTTTTCTGCTGTTAAGTAGATTTTTTTTTTTTTTGTTAATGAGATTAATCTCATTAATTAACTTCTGAGTTTTTTGGTATGGTTCTCTGCTGCTTTTACCTTGCAGGTTTGGTCATGTGGATTAGTTAATTGATATATTTGTTATATCTGATAAATAATTATCCTTTTTAATATATATTTTTTTCTCCTTCTAGATGTTATCGTTTATGTATGCCCATCTGGCTTTTTTCCATCAAGGCTATGATCTTTTTAGTGAACTTGGGCCCTACATGAAAGATCTTGGTGCACAGGTAACAAGTTGCTTAAATTTGTAACTGTACATTGGAATGGCTGAAAACAATATATTCATGTATCTCATAGATTTATTCTGAAAGGGAACTAGTGTGATAAAGACTAAGCATGAAAATACACTGTAAGTGGTTTGAATGAAAACAGAAACTAAAAGTTGTCTGTTTGCTGAAATTAATGCTACCTTTAGGATTTGCATACTACAGTACAACCATGTAGTGCCATTTGTGGTATTCTAGGCTATTCAGGATACAGAATTTTTTTTCTAAAAATTTTATATATGACCCATTCTATAAATATATTGAACAGTAAAAAGTAGAGTAGTGTTTTCTTCTACTTGTGTATGTTGTTTATGGTATGAATTAGGCAGTGTGCCAAAAATAAAATTGATATTAGTCCCTTAGGACATAAAAGTTTAATAAACAGTGCAAAACTGGGTTCATACTTGCCCAGTTCTGTTGTTTAAGAACATATAAGTGCAACTTCTGGGTTTTCGGTGAGGGACTCGTGAAAAGGTTAGATGTACCACTGCCAACTGCACATGGGAGACATTGAAAATGATTATTCAAAATAGATTAAGAACATACAATATTCAACTGAAGATCTGTCTTTGGTGCAGAAAGGTGACTCAGGAGTGTCTTGATTTGTTTTCTGTGCAAGTTGAATGAGCCTGGAAAAACTTGTAAAGCAGTCCTTTTTTTTTTTTTTTAATTTTTTCCCCTCTAAGGATTTGCAACAACTACATTGGTGCAGAACCCTCTATTGCCACTTCCCAACCTGATGTGCAAAACAAAGCCAACCTAAATTTCAAATGACTATCCAGATACAAGACCCAAACATTGTTTGCATTCATCTCAAGTAGATGTGTCATTGGTTGTCTAAGAAATGCATTGTTCTGAGCTGGTTATTCCTGCCACAGCGCTGTCGTCATCTGTGCCACTCAACCTGCTTCTGTGTCTGGGTAATGAAGCAGATTGGGAACTGTAGAAAAAAAAGTCCAACAGTCAAATGTCTAAATTGTTATTTTTCTGCTGGACTGGTCCCCAGTCTGGTAACTGTGGGTCTTAATTACTTTTACAAACACACATCAGGGAGGTGTGTACTTTGTGTGTGTGTGTACACACCATGCGTGTGGTGATCAAGTGATGGAGCTGAGAAGAGAGACAAGCTGCTTGGGCTGGCACTGCCATCAAGAAGGGATGTGACCATACTGCTACAGCCCTCTGTATTTGGTGTAATAGCAGCCCTTGAGAGGTTCAGGTGCATGGGACTCTGTCCTTAGTTGTGCCTTTTATTCTTTCATGTCCTCCTATTTTGGGTTGTTATTGTTGAACTGTGTAGAATGTGTGTCCTGTACCTCTGCAGAAGAAGGGATCAGGAAAAGAGAAAAAAACTATAGGGGAAGGAGACAAAACCTATGGAGTTGGTAGTGGTTTGTGCTACCAGTTAGGAGTTAATGTTTCCATTTCACTGAGATTGTTTGAGCAAGGAACACAAGGCTATTTTTGAATGACTGGTCATCCTTTTGCTTGATCTGTTAAGGAGCATTGTGTAACACTCATTTTGGTGCTGGTATCATAGCAACCAAAGGACTTAAATTTAGAAAATATGAAGCTGAGAATGTTGAAAATATATTGCAATTGGAGCAAAGATAGACTGGACCCTGAAGGTGTACAACTTGCTGAACTATTCTTTTGTGGCAGACCCTGGCATTTAAGCAGTGAGTATTTTCCATGATAGACACACATGTGTAAATAGCTGACAAAAGTTTAACAGTTAATGGCTTTGCGGTTTGTACTGGTTGAAGCTTCTGCCTTTAACAGGTCAGAGAGGAGGGAGATAGGTTGTGGCACCACAAGATAGGGCTTTGCTAGATTTTTTTTTTTTTTAAACTATTGGCAGATTCTTTCTTTTTATGATGAGCAGGGAGCTAATGAGTAACTCAAAGGAAAGCACAAGATCTATGAATTGTGGAAAAAGGGTTTAAGCACCTGGGATGATTATAGGGATGTAGTCAGGGCCTGTAGGGATGCAACTAGGAAGGCCCACTTGGAGATGAAACTGGCAAGGGACATAAAGGATAGCAGAAAGGGTTTTTTTAGATATGTGAATAGTAAGAGGATGGCCAGGGATAATGTAGGTCCCTTGCTGAACGAGGCAGGTGTCCTGGTTACAGAGGATGCTGAGAAGGTGGAAATACTGAATGCCTTCTTTGCTTCGGTCTTCACTCCAAAGGCTCCTCGGTACCCACGGACACTGTAAGAAAGTAAGAGAGTTTGGGAAATGAAGAGCTTCCCTCTGGTTGAGATGGGAGTGGTCCAGGAGCGGCTCAAAGGGATTAATGCAAACAAATCCATGGGCCTGGATGGGATACATCCACGTGTGCTGAGGGAGCTGGCGGAAGTGATTGTGGATCCGCTCGCTATCATCTTTGACAGCTCGTGGAGAACAGGAGAAGTGCCTGAGGATTGGAGGACAGCCAATATCACTCCAGTCTTCAAAAAGGGCAAGAAGGAGGAATCTAACAATTATAGGCCTGTCAGCCTCACTTCTGTCCCTGGAAAGGTGATGGAACAGCTTGTTCTGGATGCCATCTCCAAGCAATTGGAAGAGAAGAAGGTCATGAGGAGTAGTCAGCGTGGATTCACCAAGGGGAGATCGTGCTCGACCAATCTCATAGCCTTCTATGATGTCATCACCGGCTGGGTGGATGGAGGGAGAGCAGTGGATGTCATCTACCTTGACTTCAGCAAGGCTTTCGATACTGTCTCCCATGACATCCTGATAGAAAAGCTGAGAGATCATGGGATAGATGAGTGGACAGTGAGGTGGGTTGAGAACTGGCTGTCGGACCGGGCTCAGAGGGTCGTGATCAGTGGAACAAAATCTGACTGGAGGCCTGTGACTAGCGGTGTTCCCCAGGGCTCAGTGTTGGGTCCAGTCCTGTTTAATATCTTCATCGACGACCTTGATGAGGGAATAGCATCCACCCTCAGCAAGTACCCAATGATACAAAGCTGGGAGGGGTGGCTGACACGCAGGAACACTGCGCTGCCATCCAGAGAGACCTGGACAGGCTGGAGAGCTGGGCAGGGAGAAACCAAATCAGGTTCAGCAAAAGCAAGTGTAGAGTCTTGCACCTGGGGAGGAATAACCGTCTGTATCAGTACAGGCTGGGGATGACCTGCTGGAGAAGAGCTCTGTGGAGAAGGACCTGGGGGTCCTGGTTGATGACAGGTTGTCTATGAGCCAGCAGTGTGCACTGGTGGCTAAGAGGGCCAAGGGGATCCTGGGATGCATCAGGAAGAGTGTGGCCAGCAGGCCTAAGGAGGTGATCCTCCCTCTCTACTCTGCCCTGGTCAGGCCCCACCTGGAGTATTGTGTCCAGTTCTGGGCTCCCTGGTATAAAAAAGACAGGGATCTCCTGGAGAGAGTCCAGAGAAGGGCTACAAAAATGATGAAGGGCCTGGAGCATCTCCCCTATGAGGAAAGGCTGAGCGAGCTGGGACTGTTCAGCCTGGAGAGAAGAAGACAGAGGGGGGACCTAATTAATGTTTATAAATATCTGAAGTATGGGATGCAGGGGGAATTGGCCAGCCCCTTTTCAGTGGTGTGTGGGGACAGGATAAGGGGCAATGGCTGTAAGTTGGAGCACAGGAAGTTCCACACCAACATGCAGAGGAACTTTTTCACAGTGAGGGTGACAGAGCCCTGGGACAGGCTGCCCAGGGAGGTGGTGGAGTCTCCTTCTCTGGAGAGATTCAAGGTGGACCTGCTTTGGCAGGGGGGTTGGACCCGATGATCTCTCGAGGTCCCTTCCAACCCCTATGATTCTGTGATTCTGTGTTCCCAGGTAAATTTTGTGTATGCTCTTAATTACAATATTTAGCAGAACCTGAACTATTAAAACTTTATCTTAAATACTATAGTTATCATTTTTAATTCTTTTGTTTTGCATTTTTAGAATAACTGCTTTGCATGACAAAATATGATTGAAGAGTTTTGCTTTATTTTAGGTCAGGGTAGGATTTCTTGTGAGTCAGATAATTGTAGGGGAATGTTTAATGACACACGAGTGTAATACAAGCTTTTGTGTGGAAATTATGGTATTTGGCACTTTTCATGTGCAATGTGGTATTAGTTTAAAAAGAACCTACTTGAATTTTCATTCCGAGGTGACTATTTAAAAAGCTGAATATTTTAGTCTTAGTTGTCTACAGAATACCACTTATAGTGCTAAATGTTTATAAGATACTAGTAAAAGCAGTATTTTTAAAAACACTTTTTTGAAGGCTTCCCAGTAATGGTACAATGACTGGGATTTTTATAATTGTGTGATTGGCCACAACTCTTGGTAGTTTTATGCTGTTGGTGTAAGATAGTTGATGTGTTGCTCACCTAAGTGAAAAGAAGAAATGCTGGTTGGAGCTTGGAAACCGGAATGATGCAATGCTCTCCTGATAGTGAAAAGCAAATGATGGAATGAGCTGCTAAGAGCTTTGTTCTGGCACTTTTGCTATGGTGGATGGATCCTCAAACACTTGTATTTAAGATAAATTAGAGCCAATTGCCCTAATCTGAACCGTGGCTGCCTTCTGTTTCATCTAGCAGGGTAGGAGGAGGAATTCCTTGGGGACCATGTGTGGATTCCTCCATCTGAGGTTTTAGCAAGAAACTTGATTCTTACCAAGTCTTGAATAGCCCTCGGACCAGTTCACACGTATATTAAAGAAAAGGGTAGATGAGGTAGGGATATGGTTTAGTTTAGGATGAGAATGGTTGGACTGGATGATCTTAAAGGTCTTTTCCAACCTTGTGACTCTGTGTGATCACAGGACAGTTTGTTTCCCAGGGTTCTGGATGTGAAACAGTCTGAGCACAGTGGCAGCCCAGTCGCTGTTGTAGAGGCTCTTCTATCATTTTTAAGTCATATTGCTACATAAATATGTCTGGATGCTTCAGTCTTTAACCTGTTCATGGTCCCAAATACCTGTAAGGTGTGAAAGTGCTGGTGTAGCCTTTTGGGCCAGAGAGGAAGCCAGGGAGAGGAGAGTTAAGACAGGTAGCAGAGTACACAGTTGGACTGGGATATCCCAAGTGTCGGGTGGCTCCTTAATTGTTAGGGACTATCTAGCACAGGGGAGTTAGGGACAGTTATTGTCTCTCTATCTTATTGCTTCAGGCAGATGAAATGCGATGCTAGGGAAAATAACCAGAGTTGGCAGGGGTTCTCGCTTGTGGTTATGAGAGTGGGTGGAGATATCCTATTTGTGTGAGAATTAGACATTTTCTTAGTCATACTGTGCCCTCTGCCACGTGACTGACTTCAGCTGGAAAACTGGTGTTGCGCACCGTGCAACAAACCCAAGCAACAACAACACCCCAAAAAACCCAGCTGACTATCTTACAGGATATCTTAAATTTCCTGCTTTTTTTTCCCCTTCTGGTTTTAAAAGGAAAAGGTGCATATGGTAGTGCTATAGACGTCTTGCAGCAAGTTTTTGGTAGCATCTTTTCTATTACAGACTTTGTAAGAACTCTAACTTAGAGACTGCCACAACAGATAGGATTTCTTTGCAAAATCCTGTGTAATTTCTGAGACTAGAAAGAGTTTGAATGGTTCCACCTAAGATTTCAAGGGATCCTGCTCAAATGCTGCTAGTGACCTGATCAAAGCTATCAATACAAAAGCCTGGTCAAGGCAGTTCTCTCCCTCCCTCCCTTTTACAGAGGGGAAATTTGCTCCTTCTAGCTTTTGCTGCTACTGCCAGTGCTGCTGCATAGGCCAGTCAGCCAGCAGGAGCAGCTAAAGCATGAGTCATTCTCTTTGGAGCCTGAGCACCAATGCGGTTTAGAGTCGCATATGCTTGGCACCATGCTGTTCTTTGAAACATTTCTTCTAAGGCTTACGAGAAACATACACCTTCCATAGAGGTTAATTCAGGATGGTAGTGCAGTGCTTTACACAAGGCTTCAGTGGTTATTCAAGGTAAACACTTTATGACCAGAGGAGTAATTAACTATGCAAATAAAACGAGACATGCGATGTCTAGACATAATGTGTTCTTTTTTTGTCAGCATTATAAAACCTATTGAGGCAAATTTCTCTTGATAGCTAAAGATCCAATTTTCTGTTTCTCTTTTCAGCTGGATCAGTTGGCTGTAGATGCTGCAAAGGAGAAGAGAGATATGGAGCAAAAGCACTCCACTATTCAACAAAAGGTACTTGAGAGAATGTAAAAGGCAGACTGCACACCCATCTTTGTATATCTGGCATCTCTCCCCAGCAGAGCACCTCTGCATTGGAACTGTGAGGGATGGTATCTTCAGTGCAGAGAAAGAGACTTCGCGTCATTAAGCGTAGGGTTGGATTGAAAATACTCATTTTGTGTTACAGAACAGAATATTGTTTATTTTTTACTGAAACCTAAATAGAGCAGATTTTTTTTGCATGCTGGGACTCTATTTAGAACATTCATTCTGATGATATCTTAGATTCAGTATGGTTGTAAAACTTGCTATCTGTCCCTCCTGTGTATCTGCAGAAGTGTATACACTGCACAGTCATACGTAGCACTTTCTGGACTGTGCCAAATATGAGTGCAGCACTTAGAGGTATAGTGTGGCTGCTGCTATTGCATATGAAGAGCAAAAGTACATTTTTGTAAAGGCTGTCTAATGTCTGATGCTCGAGTTTACCAAAATCTGAAAATTATAACATTAGATTGCTGTTTTGGGAAGATTGCATGTACAATAATTCTTCTTGCTTGTTGAGAAAAATGCAGGTAACTCATTTTGCAGAGAGAATAACTCCTGATGTTTGATCATTTCAGGAGCTCTACATCAGTATCGGTTTTGCCTAATGCGAGAAGTTAAATATAACTACTCAGCTCTCTGATAGTGAACTAATACTGCAGGTACTTTTGGAAGGGATTAGATACCAGTTTAAACATAATGCAATGTTTCTTGCTCTTACTCAAATACGTTCTTGGTCTCTTTGGGTGGCATAAATAAAGAGACCAAATGTAAATGAAATCTGAGTAAATAAGTTCAGGAATGAAATAATGTTAAGATTATAATTTAGGTAGCCTTAGTAGCAGCCAATATTAATATTGATGGAAAAGGTAACATGTTTGGTTGCTGCTAAGTGTTTTTGTCACTTCATCCCATCATTCCGGCAGGAGTTGGCAGGAAGCATTGGGGTTTCTGTAACTCTGAAATTGAGCAGATAATTTGATGAGGTTTAGGGCAGTGCTGATGTTTGGAGGCAGACAGGAGATAACTACAGTCAAGGAAGAAGAAGAAAGAGGGGAAAATGGGAAAGAGATGGAATTTGAGAATCCACATTGGTGTTCAAATTTTAATTTGTTGGGGCTCAGTGGCCTAGCTTTAGGACTGGGCAGTAGTTGATGGTTTCAGTGTTAGAGAACAGCAGTGCTTGGTGATGGATGTAAATTACGGGCAATTATCTTTTAATTGGCCATAGAAATAATAACTAGTTACTGTGAATTATGGTCATTGCTGTTGCCAGTGATGTTTACAGTCTGTTTTTTCTTCAAATGCTGCTTAAGGCTGCTTTACAGGTAAACTATTTCTAATAGTATCAACAGTTATTGACACTTTTAAGCTTTTTTGAAACTTCATAAGCTATATCTGTGTGTAATATAAATATTCTTGGTTTCTAGTACAAATGGCAATAATAATGAAGCTATTTGTATGTAGCTCCTTATTTTAATTGAATGATAATTTTACCCTGTCTCTAAAATATAATCAGGGCAATAAGATTGTATTGAATATTGTCCCCTGAAGTTCTGTGTTTATTAAGCTGTATATGTTGTCTTCTGCCCTTATCAGTGAAGTCACTGATGTGTTTTTGTGATGATACTGCCTACATTAATGCATCTGGGCTTTAGAGGGGATGATTTACTGGAGATTTCTCTTATAGCTTGTCAAATAACTTACCTGCTTTTTCATGTTGTCTGTTGGGGGTATTTTGTCTCCTTATTTTTCCCAACTTTCCTACCAATTTTGCTTCTAGCTCATTAGGATTTCAGAATCTTGAACTGGCTTAGACCTTGGATCTTGTTCTTTATATCGTTATTTGTCATCTGGTCAGCCTGACCAGGATTGCAAACTTGTTCTCTGTTATAGAATCATAGTTTGTCATGTTGCTTTCCACTGGACTGTCTCTTAGGCATATGTTCCCAAATCTTCCAGTGCCAAATCCTTCCATGTTTTATAACTACTGAAACATCTGCTTCTTGTGTTGACTATTCCATGAGGTATATATGCATTTAATACACTGAAGTTTTAATCTAATGCTTCAGAAAGATGCCTTTCCTTCATTGTGTGGATAAAGACCAGTTCCTTTTCTGAAATGTATAGGTAAGTGCACATGTGCACACACCTACCCACCCACTACCTGTGTTTGCATATATGTGTATATGCATGCAGAATAATTGCACTACTTAACTCATCTCACTTTTGTTTCTAATCATCATCCTATTTAATTAGGCTGTTGTCTGAGAGGCTAATACAGAAGTCATGGAAGGGCTTGGTCACCACTCTAGTTTGATTTCTTTAAGAATTCTGACATCTGATTTCTTGGGATTTAATTTTTGCTCTGTTTACTCAGCAAATATGCAGGAAGCAATGTATATTCTTTTCTTAGTGTGAGAGATTATTTTCCCCATAGTAATCTGAAGCAAAGCATATTATGAAATAATCTAGAAATGTGAGCATACTGGGAACATTTTTTGTAGGGAAAGGCTAGTATCAAAAGAGTGGTGTCACAGTGTCAGTATCATTTAGAGACTTAAACTCTTGCTTTCTGAGCAGTTTGCAGCCCATTGCTGTAGTAATATGTTGAATTAAGATATAATCGTTGGACCTGTAAATAGCATTATGGATATTTGGTTTTGTGACGGAGCTAATATTTTGTTCTAAAATGTGGAAAATGATACAGGAAAAATAATTGCATTGAACTTCAAATAGTTTTTGTTGTATTCAAATCCTTTTTAAACCCCCCAAAAAAAAAATCTGCATCCAGAGAACTGCTCACGAAACAGCTGGAGTGAGAATGATTTGAAAGTTTTTAACATCTTGAGTAAACAAGGTGATAGGAAACCAAATGCTGCCACAGCCATAACACAGGTATAAGCCAGGGCGGCTGTTGAGAAGTATCACAAACTAATTCCTGTCTCAAGAGACAGAAATGTGCCAGTGTTTCAGGTGACTTGTATGCTCAATGACTGTCTTGCTTTCTTTCAGTCTGCTTCGAACTGTAAACCTTGTTACTTGTGTCTGTTGTTGTAAGCCCTTCCTCAAGGGACCTCAACTTAGGCATGAGAAACATCTCTTCTGCTGGTGGAATGGGAATGGAATCAACTTCCTAAATAAGAGGGTTGCACAATTAGTGTCGTCTCTTTTAGTATGTGCTGGAGTAAACTTTCAGATTAGTGTTTTCTTTGGTACTTACGCTGCCCCATTTACTGCCTGTTAAAAAACTTCCAAAATTCTGCTTCTCTCTGAATGCATATTCACTGTTAAAATACTGATACTCACACTCCCTGAGATTTACTGGTCAAATGGCTTGAATACCTCTCCTGACCTTTCCATCTTCATATTGAAAGCAAACGGAAGGCTCTGCTGCTGAAAAGTAAGGAGGCTTCTGCTCTGGTAATGAGAAAATTCTATGCAGAGAAAGAAAACATGCAAGCTATGAAGTGAATGCAGTATGTGTGCTAAATTAATAGGTTTCTATGAAATTACATTCAATGAACACTGTCAAGATTAGTAAGTGTTCTGTCACCCACCAGCTCAGTGTTAATTGTGGAAATGGAAGATGTTTTTCCATTCCCAGCTTGTTTGCTGTCCCTCGTGGATGCTTAAAGAGAAAAGGAGAGGGGTAAATAAGGCAGGAAAGCACTCTGTACTCTTCTATAACCCACTTATACGTGTTTCTCTTCCAGTAGTTGGCCATACATCTGTATCAGAATAGAAACCATAGATGTTCCTTCCTTCAGATCTGAACGAAATGTGCAATACAGCACTTCAGTGTAACTTTTATGATACTGCCTTAATTTTTTTAGTTGTGATTAGGTCTAAAGCACATTTAATCTAACTGTCACCTAGTGAGTAAATAAATGACGCTTAAAATTCAGTCTTTATCAGCTGCCTAAGGAACACAAAAGTCTGAATTGTATGAAGAAACCGGGTTTGTTAACATGTGATTCGCTTACACAGGACACTGGAAAGATAAGGATGTATTTCTCTCCGCCTCCTGATTATTTTTTGTGATTCACTAAACTTTTCCCTGAGCCAAGATAAAAATAAACTGTAATGTGACTGCTTTTCTCCTTTAATTATAAAACAGCAGAGACTATAAGATCAGGCACGCCTTACCTAGTTGCTTTTCCCTTTTCTACTTTTAATTTAAATGAAGTGTGGGTGGTGGTGGTTGGTGGTGTTGGTGGGTTTTGGTTTATTTGTTCATCTTTTCTGACAACACCTTTAACAGTGAAGTTGTATGAATAAAGCATATAGAAGCTTTCTGCCCTCCACCACCACCCAGTTTGTTGCCTGCTACGTACAGTTAGGCAAATACTAAACATTGTGTCTGTCTTTATCTGTTCTACAGAGGTGGAAGCCACCAGGGAAGCCATTAAAAATTGTGCTAAAGGCTCAGTATTTGAGACCATTTGGACTGGGGGTGTAATGTGGTAAATTTTCCAAAGGAGTTCTCCTGTCATGCTCTTATATGTCTTCAAAGCATAAGTCTAGGTTCATTGGAAAAGGCAGTTGCTTTTTCTGCAGCAGTTCTCCAAACCTGGAGGAAAATGTGATCGCATGGTACTTTGGTCAGAAAAGACTGAGGGAGCTGAATGTTGTCTTTCGCTAGACAAGGAGTTGCAGGCATCACTGGGGCAGGAAGATGCAAATCTTTAGCAGGTTTCATTATGTTTGGGAGCTGGTAAGTTAGAGTAATTTATCAGGGTTTTGGGGAGGGAGGGAATGTGACATCAGCATGTCTAAATCTGTTCTTATTAAGGGGTTGTTTTTTTTTTTGAGGGGATAAGAATATTACAGGACTTCCTTCAAGTTGGGAAATACTAAGTGAAAGTTCTACTGTAATACTTGTCTGTGTGCTTACGTGAAGTCTTTAATGTTCAGATTTTCTGATCTAAAAAACAGGCAGGGAAAAAAAGCTCAGGATTCCTCTACCAGTGAATTACCAAAAATCTGGATTTGACACTCCAAATGTAGTTCAACTTTTCAGATTGATAATACCTGAAAACGCTGTAATTTGATAGGATTTGGTGCTTTGCTGGCCTGAGAGTGTAAAGTGCTCATTTGATGTTTGTAACCACTATAGTGTCTTGTTTAATTAACCTTGAATTGGATCAAACCATCTGCATGTAGAAGAGTGAACAGTCATGTAGGTGAACAGCTATGTACAGGCTGGAATATTACACAGGGCTAATGGTGTTGCTTTTGAAGCTGACTTTTATATTTAGCTTCTTTTTTCCTATAAATAGACAAATTCCTAAGGAGCAAAGTACAAAGCAGAGATGTACAGACATAGTTCTCACACAAAACTGATGCTTGCAGTTCACAAAAAACACCTGCTGAAGGTATGGGACTGATGTTATGAAATGCCTCCCACCTTCAGTATTTAATCCATTTGGGGTTTTTTTTGTTCTGAAATTTAATTTTTAGTGATGTGTCTCTTCTGCCCCAGTTAAGGGGAAGAAACCATACCTTGCCAGTCTAGTTATATATTTTACTAACAGTGAAATTAAATCATAGCATGTATATTATTTTGATCACTGGACATAGCTTATGATAAATGATGTCATTCCATGTGCCCTTTTTCATGCGTGCCCAGTATCTGTTAGCTTCCCACTCACTGAATTACCTGAGCTCTGTAGCTCCCTGGGGAGAGTCTGTGCTGTTTCAGATTGCAAATGGAGCAAATCGCCACATGTATTACTACTTAGTCCACCCCACGTTGTCTGGCAATGTGAAGCAGTTCACCTTTGTAAAACTTGTAAAGCTCTTACTACCTGTTATTAGATTAAAACATATATTCCTTTATCCTACTTCTAGCTTCATACTCTTGTCAAAGCTGATGAAGGAGAAAATTGCTGCTTGGTTGTTGTCGTCATTGCCAGCATGTTGACTGCTTTAATTTAGGGATAACTGACAGCATCATCTTTGGTTAGTTCTTCTAAATTCTGACCTGTCTTGCTTGTCGAGATGACAGAGCTCAAAAAAACCTGCTAAAGCACGACTGGCTCTATACAGTTTTCTGCAACTGCTTTTTGGTTTTGAGTCTGAACTCCCATTGCCCCTTTTCATCTACCTTACACTTGCCTTTCTTTGGAATATATTTAAGACCATTTGAGTAGACACTTGAAGCATCAGATGCTCTGTCAGTAACATTTGTCCTCTACGTGGCCGTAGAGGGCAACAATACCTGAACAAGAAGCGCTCCTTGTGTGCAGGTAAAGTAAAAATCTTCAGCATTCTGAACTCCTAAAAATACTTCTTTAGAAGAGTGTTAGGGACTGGGAGTCATGGCATGACTAGTAAGTGTTGCAATCAAAACATTATTCCTAATTACATTAATGCTGCCCATACTTGAAGAGTCAGTTGAAACTGCAATGTCTCTTTCTTGTCTTTTTTTCCTCTGTACTAGGATTATTCCAGTGATGATACTAAACTGGAGTACAATGTGGATGCAGCCAGTGGTATTGTTATGGAAGGCTATCTATTTAAGCGAGCCAGCAATGCCTTCAAGACTTGGAACAGGTATTCAGAACCCCTGTTTACTAGCTTATTAACATATGTTAAGCTAAATGCTGGTCTGACTTACAACCTGTGCAACTCGCAGATTCCACGATTCTGACAGAACATGTGGATGACTGTTAATTAATGTAGAGGTGACACTTCAAGGCAGTTTTTCCTTATTTCTGTCCTAGTTGTTTGCACGCCTTTTTCTAACATGTATCTTAAAGCGTGGAGAAGTCCTGTGTATGGAAAGCTTGCTTTTCATGTGCAGTCCATCTCTCTGTGCGCTTTAGCCTTGCTTTGGGGTTGAAACAGAGCAATCGTTATGATTGTATACGATAATCTATGTAAATGTATACCCTGGAAAAACAAGCGTTAGAGGACAAAAGAAAATGGAAGTTGGGTAGCTGTTGGAAGCAGAGAAACACGTGAAAAACTCAAGGACTCCAGTTATTTTTCCTGAAATTGTTACCCTTTACAATTCCTGTCCTGTGTAGGGACTACTTCTTAGTGGTTTTGATGGTTCTGATGGGAAATCAAAATATATAGTTGGTCCTGTATATTTAAGAATGTATGTTTGACTACTGGTTTAAATATTTTTCTCACTTAACAGGATTTCTCTTGCATTTCTAAGGATGTACACTTTTTAAAAGGAAATATTATATATGCACGTTAGCGTAAGCACACTGAGAAAAATCTGCAGTAGCAGGGCAGGAGATGATCCTGTGTTGGACTTTAAACCAGCTGAAATGGTCTTCTTTGTAAGATGTTTTGCAGCATGGACTTCAGACTCGTGATAAGTGACTTGAGACAAAACTGACTCCTCCTCTGGATGGTTCTTTGGACAACACAAAGGCCTTGCTGTGTAGGGGTGGCAGAAGGGAGCAGGACAGGAGTGTTGGAAAGCAGCAAATGCTCCTCTTCCATGTGGCCTTATTCCTGTTAGTACAGTCCATGTATCTTTCTTAAAGTGGTGAAGGAGTAGGAATCAGTTAAAACTAACTTCTGTATCTTGGAAATTTAAATGGACGCAAAATAAATATGGGGAGGTAATAATTAAATCAAGATACGCAATGATATTCTTCAGCTTAAGGTACAGATTTGAACATACATAATACAACCATATTCATTACCTGTTTAAGAGAGCCAAGGTAAGCAGCTCGACTCAGAGCTACCTACTTGTACTATTTAATTTATATTTGATATATAATTTACACTTCCATTTTTCTTCTATTTGTCACAAGTATTCAATAAAGCTAAACCTTTAATGTGCTTTAATTTTAGATTCTTAATTATTTGCCTCACTGTGATAGGTTAGTCAGATCCTTTAGAATTGGGGAATAGCATTGGATGTGCTGTCTGTAAACACTCTGTAAAACCAGAATCACTCACTTTAATTTTGTACTTCGCATTCACAACCTGTGACTAACTGTTGTGAAACTGCTCTTCAGAGACCCCGAGACAGACAAGATACTTTAAGTGTTATTAAGACAGGTAGCTTGCTGCTTCGTTATACGCCCATCTTTGGGGGAGGTGGGTGGAAAATCCGGCAACCAAAACAAAACTAAAAGAATTTGCCTGGAAAATAATACCGGAATTTCTTGATGTTCTTAACCAAGGGCAATGGCACTGATGTTCTTTGCTGGCTGTGGATTGCACTGGCAGTTCTAGTATGCATTTTAGATGGTAGCTTCTCTTTTCCTTCTGTTGATGTCAGTTGGTATTTTGCTGGTTCTTGCCCCTCTGAAGTACTCCTTTATGACTGAATTAAAGGCATCAAAAATCATTGTAGGTAGCGCTCAGCATATGCTGGGCAGCATTAAAAACATCAAAGAAAATTGTGCAATGGATTTTGTCTGGTTTGATATACATCAGTATGATTCTACCTAACAAATTAGATAATTGTGATGCTTCTGCACTCAAATCTTGGTTAGTGAATCTGTGGACACTGTAGTGGATTATCCTGGGAAATGTCTGGTACCGAGGGAAGGGGGCAAAGGAATCAAACCCATGAAATGCAGCCCAAGGGGGGCAAATCTATTCTAATGAATAAAAGCTGCTTGTTTCCAATCCAGAATAATTTCTTATTAGGATCATGTAGTTTCTTCCTGGAACAGCTGGCAGCTCGTGCTTAATTCTCCAAAGACTTGAGTTATTTGGGCTTTTGCATCAAGATTCCTGTTCTTGGGGTAGTTCTGCATGACACTGTCTTGAGAAACAAATAGTGTTTGAGCAGATTACAAAGTAAGAACTATTTGCAATTTAGTATTGTTGTGTTTTGAAAGAGCTGGAGATAGTAGAGTCATCTTTTTTGTCATTGTGACTAAATATTAATAATCAGATAATATACTGTAGGGAAATAAAAATTGTATCTTTATCCTGGAAAGTTTTACCATAACATGTATGGAGACCTAATTTTTTTTAATGTCTGTTTTAAATGATACATCTTATTATACACAATCTTTAAGGCATCAGGAACTGAAATCTAGTGCATTTATTATTGTGGAGCAGTAGGTGGAAAGCTGTTTTGGTTCCTAAAAAGTCGTGAAAAAGAAGTCTGTTTCGTGTGCCTGAATAAATAAGTGTAGGGCGCAAAGCCCTTATCAAACCCTGCTATGTTCAGAGTTGGTTTTAGGTTGGATGCGTTAAACTTTTCCTTTTTAATTCTGCTGTATTTTCAGATCATGCTAATTCTTTGCTTATTTTGCTCATTTTGCATTTTCATTCCTTTTCCTCCTTTCCCTGATGTTTTAATCCTCCCCCATTTTTTCACATGACAGGAAAAAGCCAGATCACATCAGGTACCAAACAGCTTCTTTTATACCTTCCCAATGTTTCTTTGGCACGCAAAAAGCTCTTCATTAACCCTGCATTTAATTTTGATTACTTGCAATTGGATGTATAAGTGGCTCAGTCTAAGAAAATAACAGAAGGATTCTGCCTGGGACGCCAGTATACTTGATGCTTAACACCTTTCAAAGAATTAGAACGATTGAGCTAGTTCTAGCTAAAAAGGAGTTAAAGCAAAGTTTCTGAACTCAAAGATCTGAGCGTACGAGATCAGTGTTTTGACTTTTTCCAGCTGAAGTTGGTGAGATTTTTCTCATCAACTGCATTGGAAATAGAGACATAATTTTTAAATGTTGTGCATTCTTAATCATTGTTTTATTTGTGTGCTGATAGCAATGAGTAAAGAAACTGATTTTCCTTTTAAAAATTGAGCATGATTCAATTTTTATATAAAACTCAATTGAAATTTGGTATTGTTACTTCTCTTGGTTCTTAGAAATTGGATTTTTTTCAATTTTGTATTGTTTCCTATTTAACAATATTTTTTGAGTTGTGTAGGTATCAGTAATGGAAAAAAATTTGTTTCTAAACCCAAACGGCTATATTCAAGCACTACCCAGTGGAGCAGTGAAAAATACTTTAAGATTCATCAATGGTTCTCTTCTATTTTTGACAGTGACACGTTTAAAGAAATTTGGATAACGCTTGATACTTTACTCATGTTGCCTCAAGGTTTATGAACAGGAATTCTTAGAACAGGATAGATATGGAATTCCCTGTGATAGTACTCTCAGTTTGTGTATTGTACCTCAGTTTCCTGCTGTGATTGTTCTAGACCCCCAACAGTCTTGTTATCTACAGGAATGATTTATTGATGATACTTAATTAATTTGAAATAATTCATGAAGTTTTTGGCCTGAATATAAAACTGCTGTGGTGCTGTCATTAGAGGAGGCTGTTGCTTTTATTTTATTTTTCTTTTCCTCAAGCATAGTTTGAAGTCTATTAGCTTTATTTTCTGCTGACATCTACTTCAAAAGTTTGATCTACAAGTTATATTGCACCCTAAATTGTTGATCTTGTTCAATAAAAGTTGCCTTAAAAATATCAAAAGCCCCACACGTCTTACCTGGACTGGAAAGTTCTCTAAACTTTGCTCTACTAGAAGAAAAAAAAGCCAACAGCTTTCGGACTAAGCTTTAAAGGCGACACAAACTTGTTTCACAGTTTGTATGCTCGCTTTCCTATCCAGTTGATCAGATTGGAGCTTATTTACTGTAGTGACTCACAAAATATTTAGCTGCAGAGCATATGAAGCATTCCATTAATGAAATTGATTACACTTCCTAAGGCCATTATTATGGAGTTGCTCCATTGCATGTTATCTTGGGGCAAGGCTGCATATTTTTTCCTTTATCACTTAGGCACTGCTTTTCATGGTTTTCTATTTGGTGTTCTGTTAAAAAAGAACAATAAAAAATCATTAAAAAGCCTGAGTTTATTTTCCTTTTCTAGTCTACTCTTTTGTTGAGTTACCTGTTTAAATATTAGCTATAACCTGCCTTATGGTTATATTTGAGGCTTAGTTACTGCATCTGCGGGTGTTTTACACAGATGAAAATGGCAGCGACCAAACTACTGCTTTTAATAAATTGGAAAATTAGTTAGCTTTTTGCATTATTCTATTCAATTATCTTCACCCAAAAGGATAAGTACTATTATGGTGGAAATCTAGTATTAAAATAAGATCCTGTTGTTGCTTTTAAAGTTAAATATACCTGCACAACATTTGAAAAGCATAACTGTTAAAAGGTAGAATCTCATCTGTCTACTAAGTACTAACTTTTCTAACAAATACTACATTTTTCTGACTTGAATCTAACTTTTTTGTGTATTATCTTAGTTTTCCTTAATATCTATGTGCTTCTTTTCATGAATGGCTTGTGGTGGCTGAATAAAAATATACAGAGCCCTCTTCTTAACTAATTGTAGTAAACTCTAGCCTAAAATTCCACAGCCTGTCGTGCATAACAAGCTAGGTTGCAATACAGTGTTCTGGATCCTGCTACAATTCAAATGAATTGGCAGTGTAGAAAAGATGTGACGTGTGGTGTAAATGGGGTGCTTGAGATAACTGAGGAGTTGTGCCATGATAAACACAGGTTCACCTAAGCCTGAGCAAAACAAAAAAGCAGAAATTTCATTGCACTACTGAATTCTTTTTTTTAATATTCCTTTCATTTTTGTCAGGTTAAAACCAGTGATGGTTGGTTAGCTTTTATTTTGTGCACAAGGGCTAGAAAGAGATGGTTGTATTTGCTGGTTTTCTAACATTCAGTACTTTGATAAAACACAGTTGTTAGATCTGAGGCACTCATGATTTTTTTTTCCAAAATACAAATCATCTTTCCATTTCCTATTAATAGTATCCTATCTGAACTCTGAGTTTGAGGAAGGATACAGTTCAGAGGAGTTACCTTTCAGATTTGATAGGATGCTTCATTAAATCTTTCATTTGGTATTTTCCTACAAAGCTGAGGCTTAAGCTAGGCTCACTTAAAATGTTTTCCTTGCTTTTGCTTTATTTTTGTATGCAACTTTTTTATTTCAGCACCTAAAAATTTAAGAAATGCCAAATATGTTGACACATTAAACCTACATGGCACAGCAACACTAGTATTTTTAGTGTCTTAGTAAGTTATTTCTTAGTTCTACTCTCAAAAATATTTAACGAGTAGTTACATAGTTTAAGTATTTTTGTTATTCAAACTATCGCAATTTATGCTATCCAACAATTTTGTGAAATTGTGGCTTGCTGCTAAAATAAAGAAGTAAATGTTCTTTGATGTGAAAATATTTTGTGTGACAGCCTAACTAATGTCATAACATGAATGTGTTCAGGACTCAAATTATTTGAACCTTGCTTTCTATTCCGTTTTGTCTCTGCTCTTCCTTTTCCCATTCTCGTGAAATACTTCCCAAAACTGACTGCAGCATTACTTCTGTGAATTCTTTTGTGCAGTCTCTCTGTAGACTGCATGTTAGCACATTTCAGTCAAATAAGCACTGTAAAATCAGTTATGTATTCTCTGGGTGTCTCTTTGTTTGAATAGGCGCTGGTTCTCAATACAAAACAACCAACTTGTGTACCAGAAGAAATTTAAGGTAGGTATCAAAACACATCTGGAGATAGCTTGTGCTGTGGGTGATGGCTTTCCAGATTGATCAGGGCAAGGAGAAACAGTGCTGACACTGGCATCCCATGTAGTCTTGAACAACCTATGGCATGTTCTAAACTGGTTTCTCTGTGTGCAGAATGAGACCAGTTACTACACAGAGAGATTGAGACGCCTGCACAGGGATTTGTAAGCACAACTTCATTGCTGTGCATTTTGTTACTTTGCTGAAGAAAAGATTTATGAAGATCCTTGAAGTTGTTGGTCCCAAAAGGCATCTTACATACTTGCTGGCAGCAAAATAGTCTGTGCTCTTTTTTGAGCTGTTGTGTTTAACTCTTCAGGGACTTACTCTCCCCAGTTACTTACTGGGTTCACACACCCAGAAAAAGACATGAAAGCATTTGATAGGAAATATTCAGGGATGCTGTGTACCTGTATTTGATACTGAAAGGGTGAGGTGGTTCAGCAGTCGCTATCTGTCTTTTTGCTGCTGGGAAAGTACAGTTGTGTATTACAGCAGGAAGGAAAGAGCTGCATGGAGGTTGGGGGAGCAGAAGAGCTTATGACACCTCATTTCCCTTCAGTGTTAGGAGACCAGGTTCAGAGACTGTTCCTTGTTATGTGATGTGATTACATCAAGTGTCTTAATTTTTGTGGTTGGAAAGGAAACACAGTTGAGTTTGAGCATGTTTGAATTGGGCATTTTTGTGTTTAAATTCCAATTATGCTTTTATGTGTGTTAAACCACACTTTTAAAATGCTGATAGCAAGAACAGAATTCTTATGAATTCAATCAAATTTTCAATACCACTGCATCCAGCATCTAGATTTTGTACTTGGCATTTATAGTAATGTCACCTGAGGTATAGTATTTGTGAGTTAACTGTGTCTCTTAGAAAATATCTTTGAACTCCTTTAAATACTGTTTAAATTCAAGGTGTTGACTATTTAGTAGATTGGATTGTAGGTAAAAAAGATTTCTCCAAAGTTTCTATTAAATTTTCATTAAATAGATAAAATTTAATGTCGTTATATTTCCTGCAAAGTGTCTTTGATTCCACCTATTTAAAATTTTATTTTTAGAGGAAAAATGTGTGTAAACCAGCAAATAGAATGAAATTATACATTACAATTGCTAATACTCCCCAATTATTGATTTTCTTGGTGTGACCTTTTTGTCAATGTTCATCCCTTAGGATAATCCTACAGTAGTTGTTGAAGACTTGCGGCTTTGCACAGTTAAACACTGTGAAGACATAGAAAGACGTTTCTGCTTTGAGGTGGTTTCTCCTACAAAGTAAGAAGTTACAGGGCATATTTATTTAAAAATAAATTTGTTGCATTCAGTTGTCTTGAACTGTAAGATTAACATTTCTCTTGGGATAGATCAAAACAGAGTAACTGAATGATTCTGTTCTCTGGAATTTTGACAAAGACTAGGTGATGCTGTGAGAAGTATTTCTAGTATTTAGCTTACTTTTGGAAAAAAAATGCATTCTTGTGCTTTATGCATAAATGGCTTGTGGCTGGGGAGCGTGGTGGTAGCTGACACTGTCAAGCTGCTTAGTAACATAGAAAATAGCTCTGGGTTTCTCCATGTTTCTGATTGGTGTAGTGAGAAATGCATTAATAAGTTGTTGTTGCAGTAGTGTTAAATTACATTTCAGAAGGCACTAACTGAAACTGCCAAATAAAAATGTTTTTAGCTCTAGCAGTGCAGTGTGGTGGTTCTGTTTGAAGAAGTCTGGCAGTCCTGCCACAGCAAAGGCAGGATGTGGGTTTCTCACTCAGGATTTTGAGATGTGACCATATTTAAGTTATTGATAGAGGGTCTATGTGCTTTTAGTTTGAATGTTACCTACACTCTCTGCTCCTGCTTGTGTTTCTCTGCTTAATAGATTGCTGTCTGAATGTTTGCATCCGGAAGGTGTGGTTCACTTTAACATGTGTTTTACTCCTGCTTGCCTATACCATTTCAGCCCATAAGTATTGGAACAGTTTTATACTGCCATGACCTGTTTCCTTCGACTGTTAGGGTGAAAAACAGTTCTTTCCTTGTCAGAGCTTTCAAGGATTTTTCCCTTAAATGCAGCTTCATTCATTGCTATTTCAACAGCTGTTACCTGTATCTTAGGTCATTAGTCATGGAAGTAAATTACATAGAAGGATATAAAAATAAAAACTCGGAGTAGGAAGCCAAGCCATTCTCTAGGTTATTTAAAGGGTTGTATTTATGTGTTTTAGCATTATCTGCAAATAGTTTTGAAACAAGGAGTTTGCAGTTCATAAAGGGTCAGCTGCTTTCTTATCTCAAGATAAACGGATTTATTAGATGATGCCTAATAAACATAATACTTGTGGTGATAGCAAGAAACTTTCTTTAGAATCTGTATTTTATTGAACAATGTCTTGTTTGGTCAGTCTCTCTGAATCTAAGTACACATGTGATTTGTTGCAGAAGCTGCATGCTTCAGGCTGACTCAGAAAAGCTGCGGCAGGCATGGATTAAGGCTGTTCAGACCAGTATTGCTACAGCATATAGAGAGAAAGGGGATGAATCTGAGGTGAGTTTAAAAACCATCCATTCAACATACCTCCTTTAGATCCTGAAAATTAAAAATAGAGAAAAACTTTTTGATATGAGAGGGGAAAGAAGAATCTATTGTTTGACTTTACTGTCCCTGTGTGGAGCCAGGAGCTGGACTTGATCCTTATGGGTCCTTTCCAACTCAAGATATTCTATGAAATTTTTGGAAGGCTGTGATTTATATGTCATCTGTCTTTCACTGCATCTTACTAATGTTACTTTCGCCTGTATGTGTTGAGATTTTTCTGTAGTGTGATTAAAATTCATACGATACTCCTGTATTTAGCTTTGCACAGCACTGAACAGTTTTTTCAGTTCTATGACTTTCCTTGGCCTTAAATGCAGAAGTTACTTTTCTAGGATCCTAGTGCAGTCAGTATCTGTGGGCTTTTTATTTCTTCAGTTTAGTGTGTGTGTGTCTCTCTTTGTTTCTTTTCTTTTATAGAAACAGGAAAAGAAATCATCCCCTTCTACTGGAAGCCTGGAATCTGGCAGTGAGACAAAAGAGAAGTTATTAAAGGGAGAAAGTGCTCTGCAGCGAGTGCAGTGTATTCCTGGTAATGCTGCCTGCTGTGATTGTGGCTTGGCAGATCCTCGCTGGGCCAGTATCAACCTAGGAATCACGCTGTGCATCGAGTGCTCTGGGATACACAGGTTGGGGAACTCTTCAGAATGGTGTTTGATTTCTGCATTGACTTTAAGGTGGTGGTTGCCCCTTCAAAAGTATATTGAAGCAAGATTAGATTCCCTTGTTTGTAAACAGGATTAAGATTGCTACTTTATTTGCATGAATTAATGGTAAAGCTATCTGCGATAATATATAGCATGTAGTTACAAGTTAATCTTTTTCCATGCTGTTTAGGAGCTTGGGAGTCCACTTTTCAAAAGTAAGGTCTCTAACGCTCGATTCATGGGAACCTGAACTTCTAAAGGTACGACAAATGTCTATTTAATACCTAGAGTGTTGTTCTAAAGCCTCTTCATCAGAAAGTTCAATACAGGGAATGCTTGTATGTCTTGCACTTTTGAGTAGAAGTTGTGTGGTGTTGGTCGGGCTTTAATTCACACTTTCTTATAATAGCAGTAAAAAAAGGTGCGAGTCAGAACAACTGATGACACCTTCAGTTTCACAAATGCATGTTGAGTATTAAGCGTCGTCTTAATCAAAAGGGAAATCTGTTTGCAGACCAGAAATATAGGGGGCTGAAAAATTTTGGAAGTGTTCTACCAGCCTCAAGCATGATCATACTTGAAAATCCAAATGCCTGCTCTTGGAGTGAGATCTTGATTTTGTACACCTACTGGCTTCGAGGAGAACACTTGTTCAACTGCTCTTGTGTGCTATTTGTGTGCCACAATTCCAGCCTGAAACATGGCTATGAAAATGTGACACTGAAATACCAAAATAGGAACTTGTGCATGAATCCATGTGTGCAACTGGGAAATTGATGTGCAAAGCATTTGTTTCCAGCTGTGACGTTCTGGTACTTAGGTATTGCTTCTCTGTTCTGAACAATCAAAAGAATGTGAGTAGGAGTGTTTCTCTTGTGGTTTGACCTTAAATAATCTTAATATCAATGTGTTCGTGCTGAGGAAGCAAGCAAACCCCCCCCCCAAAACTATACTCCCTGGCCTTTTCATGTAAATATCAGGGCTGAGTATTCTACCTTGTATTAGAAGCAAGAAGCCTGTTCATTGCCATCAGTAAGCTGGACTTCATGGGTGAACTCTTTAAGTCTCAGCAGGCTGTACTTCGATCTTTTTCTATAGATATAACAGATGAATGGTTAGCAAAGATGCATGTTGGACAAGATGGAAGATAATTGGTTGCATTGTCTCTTGCCGGGGGATAAGAATAGCCACCAGCAGAGCTGATGGAAAAGACTACCTTTGTTAATGAGGCCTGAATGTCGTTCTGATTATTGAATGTCAGACTGTCACTTTTGCAGTCCTTTTTCAGAAGGGAATGGCATTTTAAAAGAATGGCTATGTCTTTTGCTATCTTACTCAGTTTGGTGTCTATTCACTCATTGTTTTTGTGATACAAGCCTGTGCTTATTTCTGTAAGTGTACTTTTACTAGTGAAAATAGTAAGTTGTGAAAATAAGCTGAGTGAGGTGAAAAACAACTAAATAGGTAGATAAAGCCTTTTGCAACGGTATTTGAATTTATTTCTTTTGCTTCATAGCTTATGTGTGAATTGGGAAATGATGTTATAAATAGAATTTATGAAGCAAAGTTGGAGAAAGTGGGAGTAAAGAAGCCACAACCTGGAAGCCAAAGGTAGTAATTTGCTAGCAGTGCCTCTTCCGCTTTGTGTTGCTTCTTTCAGGCTCCAGCTTTAACCAGTGCTGCCAGTTAACTGTGTAGCGCTCCTTTCATTGACTTTGTTTCCCCTTTTCAGCAGTATGTTTTGCTCTCCCTCTTTTCCCATGCAGTATCATTATTGGGTATTCCTTCTGTTGGTCCCTTTTGACTTCATTTCTATTTATTTTTTTTCTGATCTCACACTCTCATTTTGATGACAACTCTATGGCATTCTGTTCTGTCTCATCAACGTGGTCATGTTCATTTTGTTTCTAGTCTGCTTTAAGGCATCTCTGCTGGCCATGCTTGGTCTGAGAGTGCTCCTGGAAGGAGCCTGTGGCTGTGCCTTTTGCTTACTGTGACTTTGTTCTTACGTGTTACTTTTGTTCCCTGATCCCCAGAATGCTCTCTTCCTTCTGCCTACATTGTACATGAGCTCTGCTGCTTTATAGCAACCTGCTAATGATTGTACTGCTGTCTGCCATTTCTCTGATGCTAATTTGTGTTTGAAGGTGTTTGTCACAACTGGAGTGTGTGTGTTTAAGATAACATCAACTTGCAAGAAAAGAATACATCAGTATGTGTTAGGGAACTGATGGCTGTGCCTACCTGAGGCTGATTCTTGTTATGGTTCTCTTGTGCAATCCTGATGTTCCTTTAGCAAATGTTGCAATTTATATTTACCTAAGAAATGAAATATGTTCTATATTAATTGGTTATTAACAATGCAAAACATGTATAAAGGATTCATTCCAAGAAGTCATGGTTGAACTAGATGATGTTCTAAGACCCTTCCAACTGCAGTAGTCTATTCTAGGTAACATACAATAGCTAATGCTTATTTCTTCCACATGCCACTTTCTAAAGGCTCTATGTCTGAAAGAAAATGTACATATGTGAACTTAATGAAATTGCTCTCTTTTGAGCCTTATGCAAAACTTAATGGAGAATCCAGAGTTAGCTGCTGTGCTCTTCGTCTTTCTGAAAGTGTCGTATGTCTCATGCAGTGCCAGACTACAGCTTTGGTTACTGTCTTTAGTATGAAATGGGGGTTCTTTTGATACAGGAAAATACTAGCTTGCTAACTCAAAGATTTTGTATCTGACAGGCAGGAGAAGGAGGCATACATCAGAGCAAAATATGTGGAACGAAAGTTTGTAGAGAAGCAGCTTTCATCTCGATCTCTGCTTGAATCTGGAACGAAACCTTTGTCTCAAAGTCAGGAAGAAAAAAGGCACAGTAGCCCTGAAAAATCCCTTTTGGCAGGGGAACAAGGTGCAGTGTCCCAAAGAGGTATTTACACACTCTCCCCTTAGTTATGTTACACTTGTTCTTTTTGAAGTAAGGTGGTTTTGTATTAATTGATTTCCTGCTTTGCGCAGAGAGATGGGAATCTGCCTTTCAGTTGGTCGCAGCCTGGGTCAGGAGTGTAGGGGAGAAAAGACTTTTTTGGAGATGTGCATTTTTAGGTGGGGAAGAATATGGAGTGGGGGGTGCTTATCGTTCAGCAACATATTAACCACTTTCTTTCCTCCGTATTTTCATCCTTCTTAATTTTTCCAATAACGTTCTTTCCTGCCCTGTCCCTTCCTTACTGCCTGCTTTGTGCTTTGCTAACTTGCATGTCCCAGCGGTTGCTGTAAGTAGCGACGAGGCGAGGCGGGAGTCTCTGTTCTGTCCTGATGAACTAGATTCACTCTTCTCCTACTTTGATACCTCTTCAAAACTACGTAGTAGTAAGTACAGCTATGGCGTGTTCAGTATTTGCACTAGTGATCCATTTTGTGTTGTGGCCATCTCCCTGCCTTTAATCCATTGTCTCCAGGCTACTGCATTGCTTAGTGCTGTCATGAAATAATTTAAGCTTTTTTACTTATCCTGATCTTTTCCTTTCTAATACTCTGTGACGTTTATTATTATTATCATAAATCTTATAGTTGTAATATGTGACTTTGTATTTTTCTGTGGATATGTTAAGAATATTGAATAGTAACTAGTCATGTAAAAAAAAAATAAGTGTTCAGGACCAAGTATAAGAGCTTGCTTTATTATCATGGTTATATCATGGTGAAGAGTAGGTAACTTATGGTCGGCATACTAATTACGATTTCTCCCAAAAACAGTACGAAGCAGTGACAGTGGGATCCAGCAGAGTGCTGATGACAGCAGAGAAGGCCTTGCCTCTACTATATCAGCTAGCAGTTTGTATGAACCAGGTGCGTCAGGCTTTGCACTTCAAAATTTAATCACTTGGTAGCATGCTTTACTCAGAGATTAGTACTTGTTGATACAATTCATGTCCCCTCGGTCCTGGTGGACTGAGGTATTTTTAACAAGGATAATAACTGCTTGAGTGACCTTTCTGTCCTCCAGGCTTGGCAGCAAGAATGACACTGAATCCTTCTAAATTAGTTCAGAAAATTACGTTTTTTTTCCAGTCAGGTGATACTGAGCCAGAACTTGGTTTTTCCAGTAGAGAGACCAATCCCACATTTTGATACAGACAGGTCTCCACAGAAATGCATAATCCTTTTACAAATACTTAAATCCTTGGAGAGAGAGTTCCTGATAAGCCACAGATAATAGGCTTTTATATGTTATTTGAGCATTCTTGCTTAATTTTTCAGTTACCCGCTTACTGGAATTCACCATGTCTTTAAACATTACCTCCTCTTTACTCAAAGTTTTGTGAACTGATTGATGAAATTATTTGCTAGCTAATATAGCATCCTGGGCTGACAGATGTATTGACTATGGCTTGTCAAAGTACCTGAAACATTTATAAAGCAAACTTCTTTTTCTACATCAAAGCGCTCTTCTGACATACGTATGTGTTAAATCCAGTAGTTCACAGATGTGGTTTGTAGGCAAGCAGCGTGTGGCTTGGATCCTTTCTTTGACTGCGTTGTAGAAACAAGATGCTCTAACTCATAAAAGCTTACATATAACAATGTCTCTATCTCCCAGGCTTCACTCTGTATAGTTCTTAAAGATTAAAAGAAATGTTACGCTTTAGTCCCGAAGATTATAGGCACAAGGAGTAATTCGGAAATGACAGTGGTACCTTTTAATGAAAAATAGCTCAGAGCAGTATTAGCCTCATATTCAGGTGTATCAGACTGGTGCAGATACACATTAGTTTTATTCATATCTTGCAGTATATGATAAAACATGCTTCTAAACCTAAAGTAATTTCTTAGAAATAACATGGAATAGGTAGATTACTTGCCAGTAATGTGGAGAGAATGATTTCTGTACAGTAGTAATTCTGTGAAGTGACCATGCTTGAATGCTGGAACAAGCTAAAGGCATCTGTGACTTCTCCTGGCAAAATGGGGCAACGTTGCATAGCATTTAGTAAAACCTGAGCTATGTTATTTTTAGTCAAATTTATAAGAGGTGCCTTATAAAAACAGGGATTGCAGGTAAGCTTTTTTTTTCCTTTTTTAGAAGGAGACAAGCGAGACTCTTCTGTGTTCTGTGACTCCAAACAGCCTAGTCCGGGATTGCAACTGTACCGAGCTGCCTTTGAGAAGAATCTTCCAGATATGGCAGAAGCATTGGCCCATGGAGCTGAAGTAAACTGGGTCAACACAGAAGAAAATAAAGCAACACCACTCATTCAGGCAGTGCGAGGGGTATGTGATGTACAGCACCGACTGATGCAAGAGGAGGGGAAGTGGAATAAAAGAGATATTTCTAAGTCACTGAGCTGCTTGCTTCTCTAATGAACAATAACGCGACACTGAAGTTGTCTTTACAATGTCCTTTCAAAGTTGTTTCTGAACTGCTTTTCCTGTTAATGCTTTGTTTGGAGTTGTATAACCTAGCAGCGTTTAAATATGGTATAGAAGCAACTCCTTTTTGTTTCTTGTATCACAAGACTCCGTGGTGTTGAAGGCAGAGCAGATTTGGCTCTTTTCTAGAATTGTCTTTGCTTTTATTTCGTAGGGTTCGTTGGTTACTTGTGAATTTCTGCTGCAGAATGGGGCTAATGTGAACATCAGGGACATGAAAGGAAGGGGACCCCTGCACCACGCCACAGTCCTAGGACACACAGGGTAACTCACTGCTCCAGAGTTTGTAAATGGCTGTCTCTTGTTATAGATGCTAATATGAAGCATCTTTTGCTTCACCAAATATTCTGGTATTTTAATATCTTTCAGATAATCTAGGTTTATCTTTAATTTTTGTGGTGAGAGAGGAAGTAAGTTTTTTAATTAGCAGCCTCACCTGGTAGCAAAACACATCTGTGAACACTCTTCAGTCCATTTTCAAAAAAGGTGTATTTAATAATGCCTTGAAATAGTGTGAACTTTTGGTGAAGACTCACAGGGTTTTTTCTCATTTTCTTAAAAATATGATGCAAACAGGAGAGAGAGGGGTGTTGTGACGGCCAAGACTTTCTGACTCACCCCAACTGAGTGTGGCACTGAGAGTGTGTCTGTCTCATTTCTAAATGTACTGCATTACACCTTGAGTTCTGGAATCAGGCTTTTAACTGAAACCCTGTAGCAGCTCTGCTCATGTGAGGACATAATAAGCTGGTTGGTGGTGCCCAAACTCTTTGCACCTGTGAATTCTAAACAGTGTGCCACAAATTGGTAGAGTTTGAGATGCAAGCTTAGTATGCCCTGCTCATAAATGCATCATCACCACAGAGAAAAAATGAGACAATTGGGTTAAATCAGGCACCTGTGAACTGTGTTCTTTCCTGTATTTGATTTATCCTGCTCTGTGGTTCTTGTCTCTTGTGGTAAAAGTGGTGAGGTTTTTTCTTTCTACAACCTAAGATGATAGAATAGAGTCTCACTTCTAGAGGGTTCAACTCCCCACTGCACAAGCATGATTTGATATTTCCATATGGATCAAAAAATTAAAGGATTTACTTACTACTGTGACATCTTAATAGATCCAGATGAATAGCACTGGGATTTTTTTGTTCAAGAGACTTGTGGTGATTTCAAGTCAGATGCAATGTATTTGGCTTAATTTCTTTGTTTTTTTCCTTTATTTGGTGAAAATTCTTGAATTTTTTTCTAAACAGACAAGTATGTTTATTCCTAAAACGCGGAGCAAACCAGCATGCCACTGATGAAGATGGGAAAGACCCATTGAGTATAGCAGTAGAAGCTGCAAATGCAGATATTGTAACATTGTAAGTAGTACCTTCTGGTTTTACTAGATTTTCCTGATTTTTTTCTTGTTAAAAATGTGAGAAATGTCAAAATACCTTTATGTAAAAGCAGAGAGAGCAAAAGAAAAATCAGACTGCACTATCCATAGGCGACTTCACTGGTATGAGTTTCAGGAGGGCATTTCAGGTCTTGGATTGCAGTCATCTTTTAGTGCTTTAAAAGTGACAGTGTTCTTTTTGTTTCCTAAATCGTAGGTTGCGTCTAGCAAGGATGAATGAAGAAATGCGTGAATCGGAGGGACTCTATGGACAGCCAGGTCAATACTCCACTAATAACCATACTGAAATGCAGTATAAGAAGTGCATTCAGGAATTTATCAGTTTACAGCTAGATTCTTAGGATCTGAGAAAAATTTAAGATAGCTTCATACAAATAATGTTTTTTTATAGACAACCAACACATGTTAAAGCTTCATTGAAATTCACGGGTGTCACTTTGTCAGATTATTTAGGGGATGTAAAAGGAGAGTATCTAAAGTACATTAGTATAGTAGTGTATGTTACTACAGCTGTTACCAACCTGTTTTGCTGGTAGTTGCCCAACATTTTCTTCTATTGATGGTCCATTGAAATTCATGTAATGTTAGGATTTACCTGACGGTATTTAATAGCAGCCTTCTGGCCCGGGTTGCTCAGAGACAGTTGAGGAGTTCATCTTACTACAGGATACCATTCTCCTTCCTGTGGAATGGTCCTCTCTTTCTTTTTTTAAGAAAAAATACTTGCACACCAATGTAAAAATGTACATCAAATATCTCGAGGTAACTCCAAACAGAAATAGGAAAGTATTACTTAAATTTTATTTTTAAATATTTTTATTGTAGAAACAAAACAGTCATTCTTAAGTATGTATTTTTGTATGCATAGTATCTTACCATTTGATTAAAAAAAAAAGAATTGGCATTCATTTGAACCAAATGGTACAAAAAAGTAACATAATTAATGAATATGTGCAACTTTATTCTCAGGCACTTGGTCCCAGTTTACGCTATGTTCTGATGTGGTATTCATGGAAGCCACTTCTGTTATGGTATGCTTCCATAGGAACCTGACTTAATCTCACAGGAATATCAATAAGGCACACTTGGTTGTAAAGTTAGACAGCTAAAACCACACTGCTCTATCTGGCAGTGGTGAAAGGCAAACATTACTCTTCAGGTTGAGTGCTGAGGACTCTTGGCTCACTCCTGTAAAGCCCTTACGTATCTTCCACCGATCCATCAGGATTGTCTTTCATCAGATTGGGCCTGGAATATACTCAAGGGGCAACGTTAGGTCTTATGTCAGTATCGCAGATGGACTCTATTGAATAAACCAAATTTATTTAGTTTCTCCCAAAGAATAGATGTTTTTCAAATTTATTTTTAAACAAAATTCTAGGAAATTAAAACAATAAAAGTATGATAGACACCCAGAGCTGCTCTGCTGCTTTGGCAGAGCAGCAGGTAATTTAAAAGTGTATACTTGGTTATGGGGAAGATTTCCCTACTCAGAAAATGCAAGAGGCTACATACATGAAACAAGTTGGTTGCCAGTTTGGCCATTTTGATTGTAAAGCTGTTTTCTGATATAATGTGTATGATTTCACTGACAGACTGAAGGTAACAAATACTGAAGTATTTTTGGGTCTCCTTGTTTTTTATTTGAAGAGGTAAAAATAAGAAGTATCATTTTAAAATAGTAAAATGCCTTTATTTTAAGGGAGGGAGGTATTTTGATTCAAAAGCTCTGTGCCAAGTCATAACTTAGTATTTTAGATAATTTAATTGACCATTGACAAGTCCACTATTATTATTAACCAGGAAATGTGCTTTTAGAGTTTGTACAGAAAGCCTCAGTTGGTTACTGAACCTTACAGATGTTTAGTAGAATGTTTTGTTCGTAACAAACACAGGCACTGCTTACATGAAAATCTGAATGTTTAAACCAGAGGTGGGGGAGACTATTTTCCCTGACATCTTGTTCAAAATGGTGGTTTAGACAGATTCTTCAATAGGTAGATGAAATAAAAAGCGGGCTAAATCTTTCATTGACAGAATCTTGACCTTTTTATCGGTTTGTGCTGCAGTAGAATCTAGAGACTGCAGTTGATACAAACTGATCCAGGTATTTTACAGATAGCATCTTATCCTTGTAAACAGGTCAGACTGACAATGGAAAGCAGAGCTGCCCCAAGGGATGGAGCTTGCCCAAATTCAGGGGGAGGGCTATCACTAGAATAATTTTAATTTCAGGCCACAAGCTGTGGTGTCCCAGCCAGATCTTTCTGTATCTTTCGATAGCATAGCTCCCCTCTCTTATCCTCAATTCTTGCTGAAGCTTCTTTTAAAAGTTGCTGTAAATATTTCAGTGTTCTAAATGTTAGTGTCTGCTAGCCTGCTAGAAGGGCTGGGTACATGGGTAAGGGCAAAGCTGTTGCAAGGTGCGATACCTTTCTGTGGTCATAGAGAAGGCAGGTCTTTTGCACTGCATACACGTGTTGTATTTTCTGCACTGCCCTTATTTTAGAGCTCCTTTTATCCAGCATTATGATTCTAGAAGAATGAAGGCTTTCTCATGTTTGCTGGGAGTTATGTGAGGGTAAATATTGGTGTATGAGTTTGCTGTCTTTGGAATGAAGCAAACTGCCTATCTTCCGCTCTAGTAACGCAGATGATGAACGATTACTAATGTAGCTAATGGCATCAGCGTTTCTGACTTTAATATACCCAGCTGGTTTGCACTGCTGAGAGAATGTACATACTGCTTTGCAAGGTACAGTTGGTCTTCCAAAATATTCCTGGAAGGGGAACTAGTTGCAACTAGCTTGTTCCACAAAAAGTTTGTTTCTGGTGGTAGAAGCCATATGCGCCATCATCGTACTGTTCCTTGTATACTACTTGAGTGCTCATCTTCTGGTGCTACAGTACATCTGCTAACTATTTGATATCAGTATTGCTACTTTCTCTTCCTATCTTTTCTTGAATGTATGACATGTGCCTTTTGAGTTAATCTGGTGTTAAATGGTAAAGCAGTATTATGGTATTTTTGTACATAAAATCTGCACTTTAGGGAAAACATTGCTTGGAAAGGGAATTTCCAGAATTCAGTTTTAAAGTAGGATTTTAACAGTTATAAGGTTTACAGTATTAAATATTTTAATGGAGCATACAAACTAAAGGGGCACTTTATTTTAGTCTATTTTTGTATGTAGTATTTTTGTTATGTAATAGAGCCAAGACCAGAGCCACAGTGTATCTTGCAAAAATAGCTTTTGGGTTTTCTTTCAAGTTAATATGAAAGAACCAAATATAGCAACTTGAACTACAGTACTAGTTCACTGGTGGAACCCATGTCTGCATTAAAAGCTTAATTGCTTTTATCACATGAGCTTGATTCTGATTTGTGCTCTTTGTAGCTGATTATTTTTATGAATGTTATAACTCCATTCTGTGCTTATCTCCCAGTGCAAGCAGTTATCAGAAACTGTTACAGTAAAATGTGTCCTGTGCCTGCTTCATCTCTAAAATATACTTGAAACTAAATCTGCAAACCAAAAGGGAATTTCACTGAAACTAACTTTTCCTAGTAGAGCAGTACTGAATGTATTTATCTGTTAAAGCCTGGGAAGCATTGTGTCATTACATTCTTATATAAACCCACATGCCATGCATGTTAAGTATTTCTGGAAGGTCAGTGGTTATCTTTGAAAGTGTTTTCAAATTAATGGAGTCTTGTCTCCAAAGAATAATAGTTCTAGTATTGGGAATGTACATTAACAGATAGAAAACTAAACCAGTGTAACTTTTCACTGTAGTGCAAACTTTTTAAACACACACACAAAAAAAATTGAAATTTCAAACCTGCCTTTGGGAAGCAGTGGTGGAATAATACTATTCTTCCACAGTCATTTTGGAGGGGAAAAATTTTCTCATCATGTATGTTGATCACTAAGGTATTTGGGTTGATTTATTTGTGTTCTAAATCAAGTTGTCAGCAAGGAACAGTAGTGCTGGGATCTTGTGTCCTGTGCAGTCATCTGTGTTGGGAAGACTAAAATTTGGATGGCTGCATAGATCCTGACTGGACCAAATGTTTTATGTATTTAATTCCCTTTGAAGGCAATAGAGTAAGGTTACTGTTTTAAAATGAAACCTGAACTCAAGGCCCAAAATGCTACAGCAGATGAAAGAATGTAAAAATGGCCTTTTTAAAGTGGCAGAAGAATGGCTTGGCAGCGACTCAAGAAGTAATCATTCCTGAATGTGTTTTCCTGTGCAGACAGAGGGAGGCAGGCCTGCTGAAAATCGCTGCCATCCCTCATTTTGGGTTGTGTGCTAGTTAGTTGGGTTGTGTTTAAGCACAAAGGGTGAGGATAAAAAAAAAAAACCCAACCCAAAACCAAATGAAAAATGTTTTAGGAAAGCATTATCATTCTTACAGATAAAACTAAAAGATGTAATAAATATTCAGTCATGCATGTAAAAGTTTGTTTGCTGAAGTAATGGGCCAAAAGGATTTATGAACAATAATTTCTCTACTTAGGATGGCTTTTTTTATACTCTTGGTTACTGACTGTTTCTTTCATGGAGAGTTCTGTCTGGCTGTAAGACTTCTGACCTCTGTTTCCAAGTAAATCTTTATTTGTGCCATAATTCTACTTTTCTGAAGACAATCTTGCTTATGTTTCCTTGAAAAACCAAGGATTTTATTATTTAATAGCTAATAAACATTTTTCTTTCTACATTGCTTTAAAATGCTCTCATTTTTCCTTTCTAACTCTGACCTTTCCTCTGTGTGGCTGCCCATGAGGTACTATTTCAGGTATAGTTTGGCTTTGTTTAATTTGCTTCTGCAGAATATGCATGCAAGTAAATGGTCCCAAAGAGTTCACATCAGCATCATTCCATCTATAAGCAATCTTTACATGTGACTAAGTGTTAGACAGTAATCAGTAGCACAGTGGGGCATTTGTGCAATGGTGGGTGATGTTAATGATCACAAATGTTTTAAAATGTTCCCTTTTTCTTTTCTGCCTAGGAGATGAAATTTATCAGGATATATTTCGTGACTTTTCTCAAATGGCATCAAATAATCCGGAGAAGTTAAACCGTTTCCAGCAGTCAGATTCCCAGAAGTCTTAAGTGTCAAGAAGGATAAGAACCTGATCCTTATCGTGCAAGTTTTTTTTGTTTGGTTTTTTTTTTACTTTAACAGAATGAAATATATGCATTTTGTTAGCTAGTTTGGATAAAATGACCACTCTAATGTAGCTTTAGATTGTGGTAGCTGGGGAAACATATGAGTCGTTTTTATGTTCTACAGTACGTATACCTCAGCAGCTGGAGAAGATGTTTTAGCAAAGGAATGCCTGCCAGCTCAGTGTAACAGGAATACCTGTTAGCAAGTACAATGTGTCTCTGCATTTGCATGTAAAGTCAGCAGGGTGCAGCTGGATGCCTGGCAGACTCTGAACGGCTGGGTGGCCAGACCAGCTTTGCTATTTACTATCGCCTACTGTCATCCGTCTCCCTGGTGCGGTAAAGAACATGCCTCTGACAAGAAGGTCTGGGTTGCATTTTCTGGGACTGTTTGGAAGGGAAACTGGGTAATGACTTACTGAGTTGTCCTTCTATTTGTGGGCCAATAACTTACCAGATTCTCTTGTTCCTACACTGACTGTGGTTAGAGGTAGACTCTTAAGACATGGTAACTCCTGCCCTTTTGCAAGCTCTTTCACAGTGGAAGCTTCAACACCAGGCTGGCCTTTATGCTGGTGACTGCAGGTCAGTCACAATAGGTATATATCCTGGAGGACCAAACTTCTCTAAGAACAGTCTTTTTTTTTTTTTTCCTCTTAAATTAAACTTTTTGTGCAGCAAGTTTATTTTTAAATGAGCGTGTGGAACCTTTCATGAAAAATAAACGTAATCCTTCTGGACATGCGGGGTTTATTTGTAGTATTTTCACATCAAAACTTGAAGTTTGAGACATGAAAGTAAATATTGAGCCAATGGAGTTTGTGTAGAACAGTTGTACAAAATGATGTTTGTTACCTTTTCTTTTTGCTGTTCTACTAGCCCTAAGCTGAATATATAAAATCTGATGTGTAATGCAGCCACCCTGAATTTAAGGCAATCGATCCTTTCTATCAGGAAGCAGTATCCTTCACAGAATCTGCCAAGGTGTGTATCTGTATGTGTTGCCTAAACTAAGGTGTGCACAAGAACACCTGGGAATTTCACTGACGTTTTCCCAGAGTAACCAGTGAGAGAACCCATGTTCTGTGGGCAGCAACACCCTGTGCTTGATACGAGTGAGCTCTGCTGTGCTGATGTGCATGCCTAAATGGTGCCTGTAGATAAATGCTTCTGTGTTAGGTTATTCAGTACCTATGTAGTAGTCACCTGAAGCCCCAAAACAGCAGATGCAATTCTTTATGCTCTGTTTGTCTGCCCTATGGACAACTTAAAGGGGAATTCTTAGGTAGCATAGTATCAATGTGAGTTTCTGATATTCCTAATAGCTCTGGCATTGTGCTAACCTGCTGTTTAAATGTATTTAGGAAATGAAATTACTTTTCTCCAAGCTGGCTAAGATAAGCAAAATTAGGTTAAGAAAATCCTGTAAACCATGGCAAAATGAAACTTTCTGGCACATTAAATTTTAACCAGGTATTTAAAGTATTTATAACTTTGTATCAAATGTATAATAATGCATCACGGCTGGATAATTATTGCTGCGGAGTTAATAGTGTTTTAGAATTGTCCAATAGGCTCTTTTTCCAAGAAGAAGAACATTCCAAAACAGCTCTTGCTTTATGTATGTTCTAATTCTAGGAAAAGCAGATTCTTCCCATTTAAAGAGTGCATTTAGTCTGAATAATAAGAAACCTAGCCATATCACCTGTAAGCAGTAATTTCTCTTTTTTTTCTTTTAAAATAGCTGTGTATGAAATGGTAATATAGTTCCTAATCTACAGTATTTAACAGCAGTGGACGTTTTAGTAGATCTTAGAGAAAGTGAAATTCCCCGTGTACCGATGGGGCAAGGTAAGAGGACTAGGTATTGTATACACTTCAGATGTTTAGGTTTTTCTAAAGATGTGTCTGTTGCAGGCTGCGTGACAGGCAGTATATAGTGTGACAGGCAGTGATGTAAAGCTGCTTAAAGCTTAACGGTGTAATTGCTATCTCAGTCCATGCTGCTGGCAAAATGTCTGAGACACTTCAAATCTCCACTGGTATTTTCCTTCCTAGCCACAGTGATCTTTGTTGTTGGACATTTGCAGGATGACTTCCTATAAGGAGAAGAGTTTCTTCCCTGTAGCACTGCAGATGTGCTGTATTCCCAACTCTAATCTTTCTGGGAAGCAGTATCGATCCATTTATGCCGAAGGACTCAATGAACCTGATCCCAGGTTGTATTACTCTCGTCAGGAGCTTGTGAGCTCTGATGGTTCAGAGAGTAGGTATGTCAGGTCTGATCCTGAAGCCTCCTTCCCCCCTTTTAGGTACGCTAGGATGTCCAGGACAAACTGCATGCAGTTAAGGCTTTTTTTAGGTCAGGCGTGATATATGTGTTGATGTACGTTCATCAGCAAAAATGAGCATGCCACCAAGTTAGGTGAAGGTATTGAGGATCTGGATTCTGTACCGAGTTCTGGCTCAAGTGCTAGCCTTCTGCTCAGTAACACTAGAAAACTTCCTTCCATTTGTATGACTATGAATCCGAGTATAACTAGGAGAGCAGACAGCAAGGCTCCATTGTGGGTTAACACCTCTTATTCTGCAATAAGTAATGGAAAGTTTTGATTCCCATGCCTGCTTTGCTGTAGGTATGACACATAGGAGGTCTTAATTGGTGCGGTACAAAGCAGTAGATTCCTAAGACAGTTTACAATTAGCTTCCACGTGGATTCTTAGTGACTTACTAGATAGCACATTGAAAGATTTTTCCTAGCCAGAATTAGGTCACGTGCTCCAAAAGTCTCTTGGAAACACAGATGTCGGGGAGCTTACCATACATGCGAATGCATCTTGATTTCAGAGGTGTAATTTACTTTGTTGCCTGTTGATTAAAATGGTGTCTGGAGTCTCTTCAGTGGTCTGTATCGTTTTGATTGTCCATAAGGTTTCACATGTTATGTCAGTACAGTGCATATAAACTTAAATTTCTGAATTATCACACTTACTAGACATGCTGGGATCTGTTGTTATAAATTGGGGAAGGCCTAAGTCTGGTAGAAGTCTGTCTTTGCTTTCACAAGCTGCATGTAGTGCGGTTTGGCGGTTCATTAGTGGGTGGTGCACCTCAGCCTCCCT